>CM071924.1:12050980-12515797 GCA_016081115.2 Rehmannia glutinosa | reverse complement strand
GTAACAATTTTGTAAAGATATCTGCTAATTGATCTTGAGACGGGATAAAATTCATCTCAAATTTTCCTTTTGACACACAATCTCTTAGAAAATAATGTCGAAATTCAATATGTTTTGTTCGATTGTGATATACGGGATTTTGTGAAATGTTTATAGCGGATGTGTAATCACAAAAAATAGAAATTTTTGTAAAATCTATTTTGTAATCGCCAAGGTTTGTTTCATCCAAAGTAATTATGTACAATAAAAAGCCACGAAAATATATTCGGCTTCGGCCGTTGATAAAGATACACAATATTGCTTTTTAGAAAACCATCAAACAACACAATCGCCTAAAAATTGGCAAGAACCGGAAGTACTTTTGCAATCATCAATATTTCTAGCATAATCTGAAGCACTAAAACCTTTTAAAATATATTGTCATTTGTCGGATAGAATAAGCCCTACGAGATAGTATTTTTTAAATAACGAAAAATTCTTTAACGAAACTTAAGTGATATTCCTTTGGATACTTTGGAATCGAGCGCATAAGTATACGACATGCTGGATATTGGACATAATTTTGTTTCGTCGACCGATTTACCTTTCTCTACCTTGTTAAGGTTGATGTGTGTTGCCATTGGTATTGTCATTGTTCTTCCTTCTTCTATTCCAAGTTTCTTCAGTAATTCCTTGGTGTATTTAGATTGGCTTACATATATTCTTTCTTGACTTTGTTTGATTTGTAATCGAAGAAAGAAGTTGGGTTCTCTCATCATACTCATTTCAAATTCACTTTGCATAAGCTTAGAGAAATTCTTGCACAAAGATTTATTAGTAGCACCAAAAATGATATCATCAACATATATTTGAACTAGAATACTATCTTGTCCTTTTTCAAAAATAAAGAGAGTAGTATCAACTTTACCTCTTGTAATGTTTTTAAAAGGAAAGAATCTAGTCTATCGTGCCATGCTCGGGGTGCTTGTTTGAGACCATATAAAGCCTTTTTAAGTTTATAAACATCATTTGGTCTTGAAAAAATTCAAAACCCGGAGGTTGTTTGACATTAACTTCTTCTTGAATAAAATCAATCAAGAAAGCGGATTTGACATCCATTTGGTAAAGTTTAAAATTTTTGAAACATGAATAAACAAGTAAAATATGTATAGCTTCTAATCATGCTACGGGTGCAAAAGTTTCATTATAATTACCTTCTTCTTGAAAATAACCTTGTCCTACTAACCTTGTTTTATTTTGAATAATTTTGCCTTGATCATCTAACTTCTTTTGAAGTACCCATTTTGTTTCGATGATAGTGTTAGATGGAGGACGCGGCACAAGTTCTCAAACTTCATTTCTTTCAAATTATTTATCTCTTCTTGCATTTATACCAATCAATCTTCATCGTCAATTGCTTCTTTAGCATTTTAGACTCTTTTTGAGAAATTAGAGCTTTTTCGGCATATTTTCTTCTCGTCGTGTCCTTGTCAAGTGGATTCCCAATAATAAGACCTTTAGGATGATCTTATTTAAATTTTAATGTCACGGGGAGATTCGAAGTGTCACCCCTTTTTTCTCGTTGAATATTTGTTGAAAAAGAGGGTTGGTCATTTTGAATGATGTTTGGAACAATTGGTTCGACGCCATCTTTATCATCACTATCTCACTTGTGATTCTTTGGACATTGGAGGCTTCATTGAATTTGACATGTATGGATTCTTCGACTACGTATTTTATTCAGTGAAACCAATAAACACTTGTATGACATGAATTAATGCATTTTTTTTAAAATAATGATTGAATTGGTTTACACTAAATTTAAAGCAAGATAAAATCATGGTAATAAACACTTGAGCATTTCAAACACTTGAGAAACACTTTCAAGTTCCTAACTAACACATTTGATGCTTCACAGAAGTTAATTAAAATGGACAAACATTAACAATCAACATGTCACTATAACAAAAATGATTTTTAGCTACAAAAGTATTTGTCACACATTTGATGCTTACACAGAAGTTAATTAAAATGGACAAACATTAACAATCAACATGTCGCTATAACAAAAATAATTTTTAGCTACAAAAGTATTTGTCACGACATAAGTTGTCGCAAATGCTAAATAATTGTAACAACTTTTCGCCGCATTTAATGTTTGTCACTAATTAAAACGGAAAATATTCAAAAACAATATTTGTCGACGACTTACTTGAGTATTTGCAACAACTGGTGGTCACTAAAAATATTTGAGTATTTGCAACAACATTGGCTGAAATATTTAGGCGCTTTATGATTTTGACGGTACTGAATAAGCCCTAAAATCCCGCCATATATCACAATTCCTCTTTCATTCTCCCACTCTCTCTCAGGCAACCTCCCTTTTTCAGTCCCCGACCACCACCACCGTCATCGGCACCGCCGGTAAACTCTGTTCGTCTCCTTGCTCTTCCTATTCCTCTCATTTTTCACTCATTTTTTATGATTTTCCTCTCACAGAGAAGGACAACCGCCGCTGCCGCTATTTTCACCACCAAAGTTGCTGGTGCCGCTCCTTCCCACTCTGGTAAGCCTCTCTGACCCTATCTCTCTCTTTCCCCCATCTCTCTCACTCTTTTTTTTTCTTATTCTCCTGTCGTTGATCGTTGCCGTCCGCCAACGTTTTCACCACCACGTCGTTGGTGCCGCCGCTCCTTCCCCCATCGGTAATCCTCTCTTATTCTATTTCGTGAGATTTCCATTATTACTTAGTGTCTGCAATCATGATAATTATTGTTGCAGCTCAATTTGATTTTGTGGATATTAAAGCACAATTCCATTTATAGACAATTTTACTGTCACAAACTATGGAGAAGGGGAGAGATTCACAAAGGTTATTGTCTAATCCTTCATTTAAATATTTATTTCTGTGAACAATTCTTGATAGAATTATTGAATTCTTTTTACATTGTAATAAAATTTTGAGTTCAAATAACAAATGGAAGTGTTACTACAAATTGGAGGAATACACAAAAGAAGAGATTGATTGGAGCTACATAGAATTTGTTGATAACCAAGATGTCCTCGATCTTATCGAAAAGGTGGTTTAATATATATATATACCTCGGGTACATTTAGAAATTGTTAATATAATTGAATTTCTTATTGAAACTGGAAGTAATATTCTTAAGCAAATGATTTTCACTGGCCTTTGCAGAAACTAGGATGGATCATTGCCCTTCTCGATGAGGCCTGTTAATGTTTTATCTGTTTTTAAATAGCTTTCAAATGATAGTTGGCTTAGTTTTCAGTTCCTTAACAATACTGTTACATAATTAGCACAAAACCAAAGCTAACATAAAAAAAAGATCAATTGTAAACTGGCTTTTTTGTCCTGTGTTTACAGTATGTAATCTACTATAGCAAAATTTTAGTCTTCCGGCTCTGTTTTGAGCAGCATGTTGTAATAATCAAGCCAATATAGATAGGAGTCGAGCTAAACATGTTATAGTTCGTCCGTCGCGCTAAAACTGCTGCTGTCTTCACGACTAGCAATAGTATCAGAAATAGTGTGCTTTTCCGGCTTTTGAAGCTTAAGCGGAATAGAAGCGTGTTTCTTAAGGAACTTGTAGAAGGCCACCACAGTTCGGTTGGTCTCAACAATGATCTGTCCGAAGGTACTCAAAATTAATGCCGCTAACGGTGGTTGGAAATCGTATTTAGAGCTTAATGGGAGCATTTAATGTTGGAGCAGGAATTAAAACTCTATAGGTTATTATCCCAGAAAACATTTGTATGTTGTTGTCTAATATCACAAGGAATTTTAACCCGATATGGGATGTCGTACGGTGCAATGGAAGCTTCAAAATGATCCATTCCTCATGTATGGAAAAGCAATCTGGTTGAATTTTCCATTAAGCTTTTCATTCAGTTATATGTATGTTGATATACGTTCCTATTAGTCCTTGTGATCTGGATATTCTAAACATTGTGATTTTGTATTATTCATCTCCTAGCTTTCACTAACAAGTCCCATGGCTCATCCTGTGTGGCCTCACTCTTGTATTAAGGTTATATAATCTTTTTAAAAAACAAATATCATTTTATATAATATTGTTTACCTGAAGCATTTGATACTAATTGTTTGCAAATTGTGCTGTCATTTTTTTCCATTTGTTTCAACAGATGGATATATTTTATCAGGTAAGTGCTTTCTTTCCGTCCTCTAATAAAAATGATTTATATCTTTTTACATTATTTGCTGTTCTTTTTGAGTTCTCACTATGATCATTTTGGTTGTCCCTTGTACTGATGCAATGATGCAATGTATGTGATGGTTGGCTTTGGGCCATAATTTGCAGTGATGGTATGCTTGTAGCACTCTCCTCTTTTTGTCGCGGTTGTTCTTATTCGGATAAATGACTAACTCATGTTTTGTTTTCCTTGCTTTATTTCCTTATTGACAGGTGTATGAAAAGGTTGGTACACTTTATCATTTTAACATTTGATATTGCAATAAAGATGCAGATGAGAAAATGAGTTACTATTAATCAAGTCTGCTGCTTCTGCTTCAAATCTGGAGTAAGTTGGTGAAATGTGTTGCTTTCCAACTTTCATTAACTCTACATTAATTTTGGTAGGGGAAAAAAGGAACAGATGATGGAAGGTCTATGCATTATCAGCAAATTTGTTTTTGGCTTTGTGAATTTTTCGTGTAATTTTGTATCTTTGGCTTTGGTTTTATTTATAAGCGTAGGTAAAATTAGTTGGATAGTCGTCGAGTGCACATCGACCAGATGTGAATTATCAAGCTGTTAATATAAGTGATTAGGCTTAGTTGAGATGTTCTGTTTGTTATATATATACTTGTATGTTTTAGTCACATTTGTATATAATATGGTTCGTTTGACACTTACTATTATGTTGATATTTATTGTTTTTTGTGTTTGGGTTATATCGTTAGTTGAATGAATGAATTGTTGTGTTGATTCTATTAGGTAAATGTTGAAATCATTAGTTGTCGCAAATAATTTTTTTGCATCAAAGCATTAGTAGCAACTTATTTGCGACGACTTGTTGTCGCAAAAGCATTATTTGCGACGACGAAACTTGCTGGTTCCTGATGCTTCATCATTTAACAACCAACTCACTGCAATAATTTGAGAGTAGAGATGAGTCTGTAAATTTGTTGCTGGGATTTTACCGGTAAAGTCACCAATTCACTTATTGAATTTGACATGTACATATTCTTCTCTTTCTTTATTGTTTATCTTTACTTATAAACTATTTTTATTCAGCACCAAGAAATTGGGTTTTCGAGTTCTCTTGGTGAATTCTAAAAATTGGAGATTTGGATTTGAAAATGAAGAATCTCTTACTTAATAAGATCTATGCAATCCACACCCAATTTCCGAAAATCGGACTCTAAATTTCTATTTTATGTTATTTTATTTTTATTTTTTTGTCCTTGTTTTGAAACTTCAATTAAGATGCCTAAAAGAGTCGTGGGCCTCCATGTAGGATTGGCAAACGCTTCTAATCGAAGTGGGTAACTATTCTTATAAAATATTTCAATAAAAAGGGAAAATAAATAACACTCATTAAAATTGAGTTTGTGATCTGTGAAATTTAGCTGTATTAATTTTTTTTAAATGGGTTTGTGGTGGATGCTATTGCTGTAAATTAAAGATTAAAACAACACCTTGAAATTTTGAATGTTTCCTTTTATCTGCAGGCTAGTATATGTTGAGCCAGGATGACACCTTTAATAAATTGATATATATTAGAAGAAAGGATTATTACCCTGAAATTGATATTGAATATGAATCTTGGTATCGGATTCCTTTGTTTTTTTTTTTGGGGAATCTAAGGAAAGATATATCCTCTTGGTAATTGTCTGGCTTGAATTGTAAGTAAATGATGTATTTTTGGGATATGAATTATAATCTCCACTAATTATTGATTATGTGACAAATTTCGTAATTCAACTAAAAGATTTGGATCAAATATATATATATATATAGATATAAACAAAAAGAAGGAGAGATACTAAATATGAAAAGGGTTATTGATTTTTTAGTACTTGACCTATGAGCACTTTGCTGGTTTGGTACCTGATATTTCCGAGTTACCAATTTAGTACTCATACTTCACATTTTTTTATAAATTGGTACCTGATCACTTTATAAAAAAATGTGAAGTATGAGTATTAAATTAATAACTCGGAAATTGGTACCAAAACAGCAAAGTGTCTGTAGGTCAGGTACTAAAAAATCAAAAACCCTATAAAAAAATATCTTGATGATGGTACTTGAAACCAACCTACAGATTGATCAAGTTTAAGTTATAGAAATATTAATAAGCTAACAAACCTCTTTTCAAAACATGATGTTTAGAGTAAAATATTGGAAGTCTGACAAACTTGCAAATCATTACAAATGATACCCAAAACAAAATCATTACAAATTGAACAATGAGGAATTTTAGAAACTTACGGAATACCCTCAACATATGAAAGCCATATCACTCATAATACATGCAAATTAAACATAAATACAAAAGCTATCAGATTCTAGGAATAATATCACTAAGAGATTAACGGCAAAATTGTAGTACTATTTCTGTAGTATTTTAAATAGTACAAAGATGAGTGTTAGTAATGATTTTTAAAAAATTATTTTTGGTCAAAGTTTTTCAATTCCAACATAAATTAGTACATATTCCCACACCCACAAAACTTTAAACTTGAAGAATTCCAAGTTAATCAAATTGTTCAATTTGCAACTTAACATCAGGCCAGTTAAAATAACTCATCACAATTAACCAGACTATTGTGATGGTGTTGTGAAACACATGATCGATATTCTTGTATAAGTGGCGTTAGACTTAATGGATATGGTTTATGCGTGATGACTAACATGCAAATTATGGTATCATATTATGGTGTGGATAAGTCCAACAATAGATCGAACAGGTTGCATGTTGTTATTGTTTGACTATCCATGGTCCTAATCCCAACCTCGAGTCGGACGGAGAGTTTGACGGGCGATTGGATCATAGAACGGTATATTCATAAATATGACGACCTTTGAGAAAAAGCCCATACCTAAAGAGACATCAAGCCTCTTGGGAGGAATAAGGTGGTTGGGCTTGGCCATATATTGTTGGGAGCCATAAGGAGAACGGACAAGGTTAGTGACCGATCAACACTAATCCTACGTTTCTTGTATTGGACTAATTAATTTCTTGATTGCCTTGAGATATCCATGTCCTCATGTATAGTTTAAATTTGTATCAGTGATCGACTGTTCTGGATTGGATTGCTTTTCTGGACGAATCTTATCTTGCTATGTATGTTTATACATTATAAAATATTATGTATGAAAAGAGATCACCACACCACATGTTTTGCTCATGTTAAATTGTTTTACGAATACATGTTGCTTTCCCTTTCCCCTACCATTGAGCTTGTTTGGCTCACCCCCTTACCTTTTAAAAGTTTCAGAGACAGAAGCTGAAGCTGACAAGGAAACGAGTATTAAGCATATGAATCAAGAGTAAATCTGATGTTACCAGACTACTCTGTTAATATTTTGGACATGTAATTATCTACTATGTAAAGTTGTGTGACGTATTACTTTATCGTATTTTAAATTTAATTAAAGACATCTGTTGTATTTATAGTTTGATAAATTTGTATTTTGGATGATAGCTCTTGTAGAGCCTAAGTAATAAATAATGGTTTGTATATTATGTCGTTCTGCTATATTATGATGAACTGGGGCATGACACAATGTATTAGTTTTGGTAAATCACATTCTATCTATACCGTTTATGATAATCTAAAAGGTAACAAATAATAAAAAAAATCAAAGATTATATCTATACAAAGAAAATTATAAATTGAAAATTCTATGTACATGATATATGTTGACAAGCCAAAACAGAAATAAATAAATAAATTGTTCAAATTTACTGATAATAAATTTGCATGTTGCTTGCCAAATATCATACAGATTTAATTGAAGTGATTTTACCAAGATATATTGTGTGCAAAGATAAACAAATAGTATTTGCCTACCTATTTAGATTTTATAGAATTTTTTTTTAAAAAAATAGAAGATATTTTTATTCGATAATTTTGATTAATAAAATTAGAACAATTAACTAAATGATTAAATGTCAAAACACAATGACGACACATTTGATATTTTTATTGAATATAATTTACAACTTAAGAATTTGAAGCGAACGATTTGTATGATACTCTTCTAAATTTTGGATTTTTTTTAGTATTTTTAATTAGTATGTTGGATCTCCTATAACTACCATAAAAATTTGTGATACCAACACTACAAGAATTTGGCGAAATCTGCAAGCGGGCGTGTTTCGTCGGCATATTCTGATAGTTTACCGACGGGATACTGACATATTTGGGTTAAGTTTTTCTTAAAAAAATCTTGGCACATAGCCGACGGACTACCAAGGGATTTATCGATGGATTAGCATATCGTGAGTAAATGGTCGAAAAAATTTGTGTCAAATATTGATCACGCAAGAGCAGATGCAGCAGCAGATTCAACAGATGCTGGCAGAGTTGAAGCGACAAGGACTGTAGCTACCTCCTCTTACACAACCATCGTCCAGACCCGATGGCCCTGCCCAGTAGGTACTATTGGATTAATTAACTATTATGTAACTAAGAATTGATATTGGTGTAATAAAAGTAGTTTGAATTTTAATTTGATGTGAATTTGGTGTATAATTCTGATATTATTGTTTTCTTCAGGTAAATTTGTGTGTGTGCATTTGATATGTATTGTTTCCACAGGTTATACTGGTAACAAATATGAGGAATATA
This sequence comes from Rehmannia glutinosa, assembly GCA_016081115.2. Classification (NCBI taxonomy): domain Eukaryota; kingdom Viridiplantae; phylum Streptophyta; class Magnoliopsida; order Lamiales; family Orobanchaceae; genus Rehmannia; species Rehmannia glutinosa. The sequence goes on along the minus strand of CM071924.1, from coordinate 12,506,979 downwards.
ACAAAATTAAAAAATATTATTAAAAAAAATTATTGACGGAAACAATTCGTCGGTAAGATAAGTTCAAGTTAATTTTATCCAAACTCATTAATATTCCTATTTGAGAAAAATTGTAGTACTGGTCCTATGCGCTAATGCGATTTAGTCTCATTATTTCAAAATAGTCCCACTCAAATGATTTATTTTCCTGCAATTTAGTTCCATCATTAGTCAAGTCGTGAGTACAACTATCAATGCCATTAAACTTGGACAGAAATGTCTTGTCGTTCGTCATTATTTTAGAGGGAAACTCACTCCAGAAGGCTTAGAAGCCTTCTTTCAAGATGGTTACTCCATATTCTAGCCCCTGTTACATGCAAATCAAAAGAAAACTCATGTTCATAATCAAAGAACTGCATCTTGATTGAATGCAGAAAAGAGAAGAACGAAATGTATCTTGAAGTTTCGAATAAAATGAGAATTATCTACATTGATGAAATTAGTGTATAATGTTCTCATATATACACAGTAGAAGTGAACTGCTTTATAACTGAAATAACTAACTTCCGCTCTCTTCTTGTGTGTTGCTGCTGGACTTTGAGTTTGGATGTACATCTTTACACCTACCGCATGTGGAGCATGTATGTCTAACATGCCCAACTTGAGCATGAAGTGCTGAAAAACTTGTGAAAACTGAGGTTTGGTAAGTATATCCACAGTTTGATTAGTGGATGGTATGTGTATAAGTTTAACTAGTTCAACTTTCATCTTTTCTAATGAAATAACAATATATTTGGATGTGTTTTGTTCTCTCATGCTAACAGGAATTGTGAGCAATATGATAAGATGATTTGATGTTCGTGTATAGAAGAGAATGCCCTGATTGTTGCACCTGGAGATCCTTTAGTGAGTATGCTAACCATTGAACTTCAGCAGGATTTTTGCTGAAGACCTGGTTACTGTAGGTTGTTTCTTTGATTTTCAGGAAATTAGAGAATCTCCTATGCATATAACATAACATATAACTTTTTTTTGTAACAGGGTATCTTCCCCAATCTGCATCACAATAACCTTTGAGCTGAATAGATGGTTTTGAAGGATATAGCAAGCCTTTTCCAGGGTTAGATTATAGATATCTGTGAACCTTGTGTGCTGCAACCAAATGGGAAGAAGTTGGATTTGATACATATTGGGATAGAGTGTGTATAGTATAAGAAAGATCAAGCTTTGTTATTGTTAAGTAAAGTAGTCCACCTAGCAACCAATTGTATTCATAAGGATTTGAAAGAGGAGTACTATCATGTAGTTTAAGATCAACTTTTGAATCCATGGGTCTAAAACAAGGCTTGCAGCTTAGATAACATGGTTCTGCCAAAATATCAAGAGCATATTTTCTTTGGCACAATGTAATACCTTTAAAAACTTCTTGCAATTTCAATGCCTAGAATATATTCGAGACTCCCCAAATATTTTATACTGAACACATCATCCAAATGCTTTTGCAAAGAATGTATTACAGTTATGTTGTTTCGAGAAAGAATTATATCATCAACATATACACATAATACTATTATAGATGTAGCATTGATTTTGGTAAAGAAAGAGTTGTAAGATTTTGATTGAATAAAACCATAAGCAATAAGACAAGAAGTTAGTTTTTGAAACCACTGTATTGAAGTTTGCTTCAAACCATAAATGCTCTTTGTGAGTTTACAAACTCTGTCATCATTACAACAATAACCTGAAGGTGGCTTCATATACACTTTCTCATCCAAATATTCAAGTAAAAAGGCAGTGTTGACATCCAATTGATGAAGGAACAAATTTTGAACAACTGCAATAGCTAAAATCAATCTAACTGTTGTTAGTTTAGTAACAGGAGAAAAGGTATCAAAATAATCCAATCCCTCTTCTTGTGTGTAGCCTTTAGCCACTAATCGAGCCTTGTATCTTTCTATAGAACCATCATCTTTATATTTGATTTTAAAGACCCATTTACAACCAATACAATACTTATAAGAGGGAGATTTGTAAGAATCCATGTGCTGTTTTTCTCATCAAGAGCTGTGAGTTCAGCTTTCATGGCATCCTGGCATTCAGGGTTTTGTTGGTTTGAGCATATGTTTTGATTGATTAGGCGAGTTAGAAGCAGACTTTGAAAACTTTGTGCTTGTGAGATAACTGATCTAAAGACAAAAATTACCAATATCATATTGTTTTCCTTTGGAAACAAACTGAGTTGTGTGGTTGATATGAAGTAATTTAGGAAGAGCCCAATCATAAATATTAAGATAATATGGAGTGCCCAGATCTAGTAGATCATCTAACAATATCGACTTGTGTTTCATGTATAGGAGGAATAACATCCTGAGTGCCACCAGTGACATTAGTATTAACAGTAGCATCATTGACAGGACAAAAGAATTCTCATAAGTAGTGCCAATCATAAAGAATTCTTTTTGTTTAAAAAGAAAAATTGTTTCACAGAGATGATACATGCCTTGAAACAATAATTTTGGTAGTGCTTAAATTATAAAGTTTGTAATCTTTTGAACCTAAGGATATCCTGCGGAAAAAACACTTGGTTGCTCTAGGATCAAATTTAGTTCTTTGACCTGTAAGAGTGGACACATTTGCAAGGCTACCAAATACTTTTAAATGTGTGTAATACGGAAGTTTATTGAAAAGTTTCTCAAAAGGTGTTTAATTTTGTAAGATATATGTCGGAACCATGTTTATAATATGTGCAACAGTCATAACACATTCCTCCAAAACTCTTAAAGGCACATTAGAATTAAACATAAGAGCTCTAGCTATTTGAAGAATATGTTGAGTTTGCTTACAACTAAACCATTTTGTTGTGGTGTTTCCACACAACTTTTTGATAAATAATTACATTTGATTTGTAGAAATCGGAAATTAGAAACTCAAGACCATTGTCACTTCTGAGAAATTTTATTTTACAGTTGAACTATGTAAGCACAAAATTATAAAAGCTAATAATGTGATTTCTGGTTTCATATTTATACTTCATCATGTGTAATCACACACATCTAGAATAATCATCTAATATAATCAAGAAATACTTGAAACCATTATTTGAAACAGTAGAAAAGAGCCCCTATATATCACAATGTGCAAGTTCAAAAATCCAAGTACTACAACGGGTTCTGGTAGGGAATGATAGCTTCTTTTGTTTAGCATGAGGACAGACTTCACAAGAATCAAATTTAGTAGGAAAAAATATGTATTTGAGAAATTAAAGACAATCTAGTTGTTGAAATATGACCTAGTCTAGAATGACAAAGTAAAGAATCTTGATATACAACTGAATTAGAAACAACAGGTGTTAGAATGAGATGATATAGTCCATGAATATTCCCGTTAGCAAAACCAATCATCCTTAATATTTTCATGCTATGTAGTACACAGTGAGAACAAAGAAAACATAAAGCATATTGGATTTGGTAAGATTAGATATGGATATGTAAATGAGGGAAACATATAACACATTAGAAAGTAATAATGAATCAGAAAGTTGAACATCACCTATGTGTGTTGTAATGATAGTATTGCCAATAGGTCAGTGAAGAGGTATTTAAATTTGTTTAGGCATGCTCGTATAGATAGATAAATGACTTATCATATGGGTAGAGCTGGCAAAATCAAGCCCGGCCCGTGGGTTGGCTGGTTTTGGATCGGGCTGGGCTGTATTTTTTTTAGGCCCGAAAAAAGTCGAACCTATTTGGACCGACAGTCTGGCCCAAATTTTTTCTATAAAGTATATGTATGGGATGTGATGGGCCAGGCAATTCTGCGGCCCAACCAAAATCAGACTGGTTCGACCCGACCCGAAATTTTACAAAAGCCTGATAGACTCGAGCCGGGATGGTCCGGCCCAGCCCATTGCCAGCTCTACATATGACCAGTTGCACCAGTATCAAGAATCCAAGTAGAATTGCATGCATTAAAACAATAAGGGTTCATGTCAGATAGTCTAACAGATCTAATTCGTTAGACGGATCCAAATATCCGACCCGTCAGAGCCCACTAACAACTCGCACAAGTACCAATACCACATCTGCTAGCCGCTGCTAATACATTTTAGGAGGACTACTAATATTTTTCGGAAGGAAAACTAATATTTTTAGGGGTGCTACTAAATATTTTTCAGGATGATTGCTGATACTTTTTTCTGGAAGAACTAATACTTTTATGGAGAACTACTAATATTTAATCGGAAAACATAATATTTTTAAATAAGACTACTAATACGTTTTAGTAGGAATATTAATACTTTTAATTAAAAAAATAATATTACAAACATACCACTAGTACATGAAATTACGAAAAAACCTGGTCGGGTTGAATCCGTCTAACGAAAAAGACCCGTTAGACGGTCTGACAGGAGTTTTTGTGAAACAATAATGATCAATACCTTAACTTTTGTGGTGATCAGGTAATCTATTATGGATATAGTTTTTTAATGTTATTTGGATATAAAATTGCTTAAATATTGTGTTCAGTTATTGTTGACTGCGCTGGTTATTGAAAGTAAAATACATTGACATATACGCTATAAAAACATCCTAATAACCAGGGTGGCGATGGCCTAGGGCCCCCAATTTTGAGGGCCTTAATTATACGTTAGTCTATGTATGTAAGTATGCAAATTTTATTAAATTGTTTCTATAGAGGCCCCAAAAAATTACAAAAATATATTGAATGGCCTTTTGTTTTTAACATTGTACTAAAAATGTTAATTTAACTTCTAAAATACCAAATCCTTTTTTCCTTTTTATCAGAGCCTCTTTTTTATTTTGGTCATGGACCCCTAAAAAGTGAGGACCGACCCTCCTAATAATAGAAAATATATAGTCCTCATTGACTTTGTTCTGGCAACTCATAATGCAAGTGGAAATCAATCACAGATTTTACAATTTAGATATATGCATTCCAATTCAAATAAGTAGTACTCAGAAGGGCTTGTGTTAGGATTCTCTAGAGTGTTTTGTTCCCAGAAGGGCTTGTGTTAGGATTCTCTATCCTTCGTCTACCACCTCACCCTCCTCTCCATTGCTCCCGGTTCCCTACCGTCACCCCCTCATCCTCCACCATCTCCGCCACCACCCTTGCGCTGATACTCCATACCTCCTCTGTTTCCTACCCTGTTCTCCCTTTCCTCCCTCCACTCTTCTTAGTTTTTCTTTCTTCCATTTCTTTATTTCTGTTTTTCCATTTCTTTATTTCTTTTTTTATTCTTTCTTTTCCTTAATCTCCTTAACCCATGTCCTGTTGTCTCCCACGTCCATATTATAGAAATAATTTCTCCTTGCTTTATTCAAAGCTTTTGCCCCCCACGTCCATATTATAGAAATAATTTGTCCTTGCTTTATTCAAATCCTTCTTTTTTTAGTTTATCTTTGCTTTTCTCTAGATTTTTTTCTTTCTTCTCTCCCGTCCGGCCCTCCCGTTAGGACCCCACTGCTGTCTCACCTTGTTCTACGTGTTGGCGCACTGTGTCGTCTCCACCCCTGATAGTGATTCAACTGGAGAAAATAAGTATATTGTACATGATCTGGATACAACCGAACGGGCGGGGATCATGTGGCAATCTCGTCTAGAATTATGAGCTGCATTATTTGGAATGCTCGTGGGCTTGGCAACCAACAAGCATTCCGGGAGCTTAAGCGACTAATCACCGAAAATGACCCTTCTCTCTTATTGTGTGTGAAACAAGAATGAGAGAGAATAATTGTCGAAGGTGGAAAGAATGGTTGAAGTTTGAGGGGATGTTTGTAGTTAATTGTGAAGGCAAAAAAGGAGGTCTTATGCTCTTCTGGAAAAACTCCATTAATGTCTCAATCCAATCTTTCTCTGAAGGGCACATAGACAACATTATTAAAGAAGGAGAGAAAAGATGGAGATTCACGGGCTTCTATGGCAAACTGGACACAAGTCAGCGGAAAGTATCATGGGAATTAATGAGACGACTGGCTACAATTAGTGAACTGCAAGAACTTCCATGGCTAATCGGAGGAGACTTTAACGAAATGTGCCACCATAATGAGAAACTTGGAGGACGAAGAAGGCAAGAAAGCCAAATGGAAGAATTCAGGAATGTCATAGAAGAATGCGAATTAAGAGAGGTTTACGGAGAAGGAGACATATATACTTGGGTAAATAAGAGAACAGGTGATCAACTCATATTCGAAAAATTGGACAGGTATCTTTGTAACATTACTTGGCGGCTATTATATCCTACAGCAAGTATGTGCACTTTAGATTTTTATTCTTCGGATCATCGGGCTATCTATTTACGCTGGGCTCGGCAAGCTGACATTATAGCGAGCCAAAGAATCGAAAAATTCCGATTCTGATTTGAAAAAATTTGGAGTTTGGAGAAGGATTGTAAAGATGTGTTAGCCTGGGGTTGGACAGTAGGAGACAGGAATCAGGGTCTTCAAGAGCTACTGAAGCACTGCGGGGAGATTTTACAGAACTGGGCAGCAGTTATATTTCAACACCTCCCAAAAAAATTAAAAGAAAAATGGGAGCAGTTAAAAAGATTGCAACATGCAGAAAGATGGGGAATGTTTGAAGCTCAAATCAGTCGATTGGAGGAAGAGGTCGAAAAGCTCGCCTATCAGGAAGAATTTTTTTGGAAGCAACGAAGCCGGAATAATTGGCTTAGGCATGGTGATAGAAACACACCATATTTCCATGCCCAAGCTAATAAAAGAAGGGAGAAAAATCACATCAAAGGCTTGGCAACTTTACAAGGAGATTTTTGCACAGAGAAGGAGGGGATGGTGGAGATAATCTCGGATTACTACTCGGAATTATTCACCTCTAGAAACCCAACATCGAATGATATGGAACCAGTGCTGCAATGTGTTGAAAGGAGGATTGATAAAGGAATGAATGAAAGGTTGTGCCAACCTTTTACGGAGCAAGAAGTAAAAAAAGCAATTTTCGACATGAATCCGGATAAATCATCGGGGCCTGATGGTATGCCGGCTTTATTTTTTCAGAAATATTGGGACTTGATTGGCGATGATGTGTCACGTGAGATTCTAGAGGTGCTGAATAATCACAAGGATTTGTCGGAGTGGAATGCGACTATCATCACACTAATACCCAAGGTAAATAACCCTCTCTTTATTAAAGAATTTAAGCCAATTGCACTCTGTAATGTATGCTATAAAATTGTCGCGAGGGCCATTACAAATCGGTTGAGGCCTATTTTGAACGATACTATTAATGAATACCAAAGTGCATTTATCTCGGGACGTTTGATCACGGACAATGTTATTTTGGGTTTCGAGAGTATTCATTGGATTAGAAATCATCGGGGGAGTAACAGGGGATATGCCACATTAAAATTAGATATGAGCAAAGCGTACGATAGGGTGGAATGGGGATTCTTGGAGGCGATAATGGATAAGCTGGGATTTGACAGAAAATGGATAACATTGATTATGAATTGTGTTAAGACGGTAAACTATTCTTTTGCGGTAAATCAGGAGATCGTTGGCTACGTCAAGCCAACATGTGGATTGAGGCAAGGTGACCCATTATCACCTTATTTATTTGTTTTATGCGCTCAGGGATTGTCATCTCTATTCACACATAATCTTGAGAAGCGATGGATTAATGGGGTTCGAATAGCACATAGATGTCCAGCGATATCTCATCTTTTCTTTGCGGATGATAGTCTAATTTTTTGCCGAGCCACGGAGGAGGAATGCAGAAGGGTGAACAATATTTTAAAAATGTATGAAAAAACTTCGGGCCAGGTTATAAACTATGATAAATCAGCTCTCACTTTTAGCCGGAATACAACCCCTAATATCATTGATGTTTTCAAAGAGGTTTTCTTGGTAAAAATGGTCCAGGGGCATGATATGTACTTGGGATTACCCACTTTCACGCAACGTAGCAATCGGCTTCAATTTGGGTATCTAAAAGAGCGCATTATTGATCGAGTGAAGAGTTAGAGTGGCAAGAGCTTCTCAGAAGGAGGAAAAGAAGTACTAATAAAATAAGTGCTCCAAGCAATTCCGACGTATGCGATGTCCAGTTTCCGTATACCCAATGCTATTTGTAACGAGATTGAAAGCACGTGTGCTAATTTCTGGTGGGGAATGGAAGGAGGGAAAAAGAAGATGCATTGGAAAAATTGGGATGACCTCTGTCGTCCCAAATGTAAAGGAGGACTGGGATTCCGCAAACTTCAGGGATTTTAACAAAGCGCTCCTTGCGAAGCAGTTTGGAGAATTCTTTGCTACCCGAGCAGTTTGGTTGCTCGAGTTTTGAAAGCAAGGTATTTTAGACATGTGGATATAATGGAAGCCACCTTGGGTACTAAACCATCATACATATGGAGATCGATCCTATGGAGCAGGGAATTACTACAACAGGGGATATCATGGAGAATAGGAGATGGCACAAAGGTTCGAATTGAAGCAGATTCATGGGCTGACAATCCCACCTACAATACACGACCCAAATCTTCAAGGAATGAATAAAGTGGACTCATTGATTACAAACCGAGAATGGAATGAGGAGCTTGTTAACGAGGGCTTTTTTACCCTTTGTGGCGAAAAAGATTGTGTCAATGCCATTTCCCAATAGATCAAGGGAGGATGCCCGATATTGGAGATATAATAATAAAGGGATATATATACAGTAAGGGACGGATACAAAAGTGCAATTGGATTTTTCGAGCAACATCTGCATTGCACATCGATAGAAATGGAAAAGTGGTGGAAGTTTTTATGGGCAATGAATATACCTCCGAAAATAAAACATTTCTGGTGGCGGGCATCACATAATTTACTAGTGTCGAAAGAAAATTTATGAGACCACCATGTTCAAAGAAGGGGATGCGAGCTCTGTCATATAGTAGGGATGATACAACGCATGCAATCTTCTATTGCCCGGCATTGAGGAAGATGTGGAAAAATTAAGCTTCCGGGAAATTAAACACGCACAAAATGGAAATATTTTGGAAGTAGGATTTTGGATGCGTAAAATCAAGGAAAAGGATTTTGAGTTGTTTGCATGCATAACTTGGGCCGTATGGAAGGAGAAACAAACATATCTTCATGATCGAGATGGTAAGAAGTTGAGTGATTCAACAAATTGGGTAGAGGTCTTTCTTAGTGCCTTCCACCAAGCAAAACTTGTAGATAACATTCGGGGGGCAGCCACAACAGAGAATGGCGGCGTTAAATGTAAGAAACCAAGAAGAGGTTGGTGCGAGTAGATGTTGATGCATGTTATAACACTAAGGAAAATAGATTTGCAATTGGAGGATTAATCGAGAGATGATGAAGGAAAGGTTTGTTGTGCATTTGAGAAAAAAGTTAATGACATGGGGTTTGTATTAAATGGAGAATTACAAGCTATGGAGCTGAGACTACACCAAGCGAGGGACAATGGCTTAATACCTCTTCAAATCACGTCGGATTCACTAGCGATCGTGCAAGCGATCGGGGCCGCGGATGAAGATTTGGTCATAATGGATTTTTAATTGCGAGAAATTAATCAGTTATTAGCAAGTTTGGGCGCAACCACGATCAGCCATGTACGAAGAATAACCAATACTGCCGCTCATAATTTAGCTAATTTTGCATCCTTTACTCCATCACCGTTTGTGTGAATGAATGGAGATTTTCCTATTTGGTTGGAGGAAATTGTAATTGCTAACATTTCGATGAATTAATAAAAGCAATAATTTTCTCTGGTTCAAAAAAAAGTAGTACTCACATTCAGGGGCAAAGACAAGGGGGGCCTCCCCGGCCCCCCGCACACCCTAATTTTTTTTTTGTCCCATTTTTTTATGGAAAAAAATGGAAAACAATTATATATATTTTTTAAGGGAAAAAAATAGTTGAGCTAGGTGGAAAACAATTTTGGGCTAGGGTAATTATGCGAGCTGGCTACGCCCCTGCTCACATTCATATCCAACTTTTGTGAGGACTAACTACTTAAATCAATCACAACATCTCTTATTGTTTTCTTTCTTGCCTAATTGAGAAACAACAAATGATTTGTGTATGTTGAAGTAAAGATACTGATGATACCCGAGCCGAGCTGGACAAAAATAGGTCCACGTGGCCATTCAGCTGATGATGACGTAAGCCGTCCAAGATGACGTGGACCGACCAGGATGACGTAAGCAACCGAGCTAATGATGTGGCAACCGAGCTAATGACGTGGCACGAGTTGAGCTCGGTCCACTATAACCAAACAAGATCAAGCAAGTGCTCCATTCAATAAATCTCCCACTAAGTGGATTCAACATTCCAGTGGCAGACCAAGACGCCACCTGTCAACTAGTCAAATGGACAAGTCAACAAGTTCCTCCCAACACATGGCCAGCATGCACCTTATGCACACCAGGGAGAAGACACGTGGCCCACAATAATCCCACTATTAGGCTAGATGTAATGATGATTAGCCCACTAATTGTATTAGTATAAATAAATCTCATTTATTAGGAAAAAGACAGGAGAGATAATACTATTATAAAGTTTGTAAGATTCAAATTGAGAGATGAAACCGACCAGACAAGTTCTGCTCGGTCTTCAGTATAAAAAGGCAGAATTAGCCATTTTTCTTATATTTTCCAAGTGTTCCTTTAATTTCCACGTCGTTTTATTCATATATTTTGTTTGTTGACCCAAGAAGCACGTCAACAAATTGGCGCTAGAAGGAGGGCACCGTTTAGCCCAACTAAATTTTCAAGACACCAAGCTATTCCAGATAAGGTATTTATTTCACTTTCCTGCCAAAATAAGTGAGAATTCCAGAAACTTGCGTAGAAACGAAGATCCACCCGAAGATACTCATAATGGCCAAAACATACCCCAGTTGGGGTCGAGGCGACTTTATTGCCCCTCACACAGCTCCTTGCTAACCCAAATTTTATCCAACAAATAAATCAGCTTGTTACCCAAACCCTTGCGAAAAATCCACCACAAATACAGCCTCCCCCACCAATAAATCCCCTCACGAGCCGATCCACCACTAAACACAAACGCCAAACCACAAGATCCAGTACCCTCAAACAACGACAATCAAGAAGTTAACTCCCGAAATAGACAACCCGATGAAAGACGTGAAAGGAGAAGATCGGGAGATGATGCGGGCGAACACAGTCGAGTGGTTGAATCATCACCATTGCTTCAGTGCCCCCATCGGGCCCGCTCAGTATTCGCAGAACGATTAGGGTCGGACCTACTCCGGGAATGGCCTCTACAGTCCATTAATTCCAGACTGCGATTTCCTGATGATAGAGAGCCACCTAGGGCCAACCGGGCTCAAGGTCCTAGTCCGATTAACGAAAGGGAGGCGGAGATACTACGCCTTCGCCGCCATTTGAACGAGTTGGAGAAAACACCTGATGATGCTCAATACCAGCCCAGCCCGATGGTTGACCGCACGGACGTCGTGTCACCCTTCGCTCCGCATATTTTTTCAGCTCCTCTTCTCTCGAAGTTTAAGGTTCCCCAGATTGGCCTGTACGATGGAGAGACCGACTCAACTACTCACATCCACAAGCACTTGGCGTGGATGGAGTTGTATAGCCTGAGCGATGCTATTCTATGCAGAGCTTTTCTATGTTTCTGGGCGACCGATCCCATCGATGGTTTCGGACCCTACGCCAGGGCTCCGTTCGATCTTGGATCGATTTGATGACCGCTTTTACCACCCACTTTCTGACATCCAAGGTCCGTGCGGCACCGAAGGACTACCTTGTGAACATCAAACAGTACAAAGATTAGCCGCTGAAGAGTTACATTGCTAGGTTCAATAAGAAAATCCGAGAGATGGAGCCAGTCTCGGACGATGCAATGCTCATAGCCTCCAGGGTCGGGCTCGCACCCGATAATCAGTTCAATTATGTCGTCCACGAGTTGGGGGCGAGCACATACCAATAATTCCTTATTCGGGCAGAGCGTCACATCTATGCCGAGGAAGCTATGGCCGATTATGGCCCGAATAGAAAACTCAGGGCGCCAAAAAAAATGGCAAGAAAGAAGCCGCTTCTGGTTCCGGGTCGGGATTCAAGTCTTTCTCAGAGAATCTGACCACGGGATACAAGTCGTATCAAGAAGTCCGCGCAGAAGTAGCGGTGATGAGGAGCACCTTGACCCATACCCCATCAACCATTTGGAACGATATCAAAAATCTGAATTTGTTGCCACCAGCTTGCCCGTTGAAGTTGGATCCTTCCGAGTTAAACGACAATAGATACTGTTGTTACCACAAATCTATCGGGCATGAAACAAATGAGTGTAGGGATCTCATTCGGGAGATCATGAGAATAGTGTAGAGAAAGGCGCTCGAGGACAACCGGTCCGTTCGAAAGAGAAAGGCTGAAATTAGAGAAGCCGCGAACGCTGAAAAACAAGTTTGGGTTGCAGAGATCCGAGAAGGTTGCCCGACGGGATACTTTACTTTTTCCGATCAAGAAGTTGATCAACTCGTACATCCTTACTCTGACCCTTTGGTCATCACAGCACCGATCCTGGGCATTCCCGTGCACGGATCCTTGTCGACTCGGGTAGCTACGCCTCGATCATTTACATCCGAGCCTTCAGGAGATTAAACGTAGATGACAACTACATCCGATCATGCAATGACAACATTTTGGGGTTTGGGGGAGGAAGAATTATCCCACTTGGTGAGGTGGATTTGTCTATTCAGATGGGCTAGGGGACGCATAAAAGAACTGTGATAACCACGTTCAAGATCATCAATTCAGACTCCGAGTATAACGCCATTATCAGACGGCCGCTTCTCTATCACTTGAAGGCAGCCGTCTAGGTATATCATTTCTGCATCAAGTTTTCTACCCCGGATGGAGAAGCCGTCCACAAAAGAATTAGAGAGAATCTCGGGAGTGCTCCCTCAAGATCAGGCTGGTTGAAATAATTGTTATCGAGAAAGGGGAATCTAGCAAGTTGACAGAAGATGAGACCGAGCCGGAAATCAAAATGGGCAACCAAATAGTTTCGATAGAAGTCGACCCAGGTCAACAACCCACGAATGAACCAATGACTGAGGAAGAAAAGTTACTTCTGCAAAAAAAAGAGGGGCAGAGTAAGAAATGAAAACATGCGAGCCAGTAGAAGATATCGACATAGTAGATGTCGATAAGCAAAATAGGGCCCAGCTAAGAATTGGTCACAATCTGCAAGAGCCGCTCAGATCGGAGCTGATCGAATTTCTGAGCAACAATCTCGATGTTTTCGCATGGATGCACTCGGACATGCTCGACATCGATCCCAAGCATGACTGCCATCATCTAAGTATCGACCTCACCTACTGGCCCATGGTTCAGAAGAAAAGATAATTAGGCCGGGACAGACAAGCTGCGTTGGAGGCCGAAGTCAGCAAACTCTTAGATAATAAATTCATCAGGGAAGCACTCTACCCAAGTTGGGTGGCAAACCCTATCCTTATCAAGAAGAGTAACGGGCAGTGGCGTCTCTGCGTAGATTTCACAGATTTAAACAAGACGTGCCCGAAAGACAGTTACCCCCTTCCAAACATAAACTACATGGTCGACACCACAGCAGGCCACGAACTAATGAGCTTCATGGATGCATATTCAGGCTACAACCAGATCCAGATGCATCCGGACGACGAAGAAAATACTTCCTTCTACTCGGCCCGAGGAGTTTATTCCTACAAGATGATGCCATTCGGCCTAAAGAACGCTCGGGCGACCTATCAGAGGTTAGTCAACAAGATGTTTGAAAAACTGATAGGACACACTATGGAAGTCTATGTAGATGATATGCTTGTAAAATCTCTGTATGTTGTTGATCATCTTTCTAATCTTAATGAAATGTTCAAAATTTTACTCGAGTACAAGATGATGTTAAACCCAAAAAAATGTACATTCGGGGTCAGCTCGGGTAAATTTTTAGGATATATGGTCAGCCAAAGGGGAATAGAGGTTAATCCAGATAAAATAAAAGTTATAGTCGACCTAGAACCCCCTAACTCTGTTAAAAAAGTGCAAAGCTTAACTGGGCGCCTAGCCACTCTAAGTAGATTCATCTCGAGATCGACAAATAAATGTAAACCATTCTTCGAGATAATAAAGAAAAACAAGGATTTTGAATGGACTGAGCAGATGCAGGCAGCATTCGAATCGTTGAAACAACACTTAGTGTCTGTCCCTGTTCTGCAAAACCCGAGCCAGGTGGAAGACTTGTACTTATACCTCGCAGTTTTCGAGTATGATGTCAGCTCGGTACTCATCATATTGGATAATTCAATTCAACATCCAGTTTATTATATCAGCCAGGCCCTGCATGATGCCGAACTGAGATATCCTCAGATGGAAAAGCTAGCATATGCATTGGTCATCTCGGCACGAAAGCTAAGGCCTTATTTTTTGGAGCACAAAATCATTGTATTAACAAATTATCCTCTGAAACAAGTCATGCACCGACCCGACACCTCAGGTCGGATGATCAAATGGGCTGTCGAGCTCAGCCATTTCGAAATTTCATACGAGCCAAGGACGGCGATCAAAGGACAAGAACTGGCAGACTTCATTGCAGAGTTCACTCCGTCAATCCGACTAGACATCATCGAAGAGCAAGAATGGAAATTATTTGTCGACGGCTCTTCCACCGCAGACCGAGCAGGGGGCGGGATTTTGATAATCAATCCAAAACACAAATGCTATTGCTCGGTCGTACGGTTCCAGTTCCCGACGACCAACAATGAAGCAGAGTATGAAGCACTACTAGCCGGTCGAGAGATGGCAACATGAATAAAAAAAGCTTAAAAATAGGAAAAAACTATATTTACACATTGAACACACTACATGGAAACAACAAAAAAAATTATTAGAACAACATTAAAAATATTATCGAACAACACAGAAACAATAGAAACAATGTACACCAATACATGAACAAAAAACAACATAAAAAAGGTAAAAGTTATTTTGAAACATCGAAACAACAAAGAAACAAATTTAAACAACATTGAAACAACATATATAACATATAACGCAATATAGGAACAAAAAAACGAAAAAAGCATGAAAAATAAATATGCAGGAGCGTAAAAAAATGAAAAAAAAAATAGGTACAAAAGTGATAGGAGCGTATTTTGTGGTATGCTTACCGGAAAGAGAGTATTTTATGTAATTTCCCATAATACAAATTATAACTAAATTTTTTTAAAAAACAAAAAAAAAGAGGGGTGGAACAGGGCCCAGGTTGGCGCCACACCCTGGATCCGCCAGTGAGCAAGACTAAATGTTTTCAGCTGAATGATGACTAGTGCAATTAGGTGGAGACGAATTTTCCAGCATATTAATTTAGTGACATCTAGAGCAAAACATATGAATGAAAGATTATTACAAGGACAACGCAAAAGTGTCCAAGCTCATATCACATGCATGACTCAGGGGGCTAATGTATTCAACAAAGTGTTGTGGTTTTCTAGGAACTTAATTCAATCTGTTTTATACAACCTAACTTGTGGAGAGGATAGGGAATCGGATAGTAGTTTTGTAATATCCCGTATTTTTTAATTATTATTATATAAATTATAATTATATTTATCAGATAATATTAATATTTTATAATTCAGTCATTATCGTTTCACAATCCAGATATTTATTAAACCCTATTAAGATAGAATTTCGCTTGTATTGGATTTTAAAAAAATCATATTTTATCTTATAATTAACAAACCCTACTTATCTTTAAACTCCATAAAATCATCCTATAAATATAAATTCTTTCAATACACCCTAATTTCATAATTTGGGGCAGAAATTTCAATAGGGTTTCTAACCTTAAATTTTATAAGATTTTTAATTGAAAAATCATAATATATTATATTTAATTAGTCATTTTAATGAAATTTCAGTTATGGATTTGAAGAGTTCCTAACTTAATGATGGTAGATGAAAGGATATCAATTTATGAATTTGTAACGTTAAAAAAAACATAATTCTTATTAAATTTTCATCAAAGTAATACCATTATAAATACTAGTTTTTCCCTTACACTTTTTACAAATACTTTCTGCTAGAATCATGTATATCTTTAAAACTAGCTTTTTGTTCTTTCTTTCTACAACAACCATATACTGTTTGATATCACACCAACTTAGCCAAACCCGAAAAAGAGGAACATGATTTAATGTTTTTTTTTTTACATTCTCGGCACAAGATATCTGCAATTATTTTAAGGTGTGGATATTTCTATTCAAGTATTGTTTGTCATTATTAAATGCTTCATATATGTATTTTCGTTTATGTGCAATGTGGCAGAGGAACTAGTCAGGGACCGTAAATAGGGTCGGGATCGAAGTTGATCTTCGGGTTAAGCCCGCCGCGCTAAATTTATTAACTGACCAGTCAGAGAAAATATTATAAAGGAAAAATTACATGTTGAATATTTTTGATTATGCTTAAGTGATGTATTTAATTTTGACAAACGTGTTCCCACGGAGCGAGTTGAAAGCTCACCCCATATTTATTAACACTTTTCAAGTTGAGGAGTCCTAGAGAGGATTGGAGGCGGTGGATTGTTCGCCTTATTTTTAGCTTCACCGCAAGTGTACGATGTAGTTTATAGAATAGGGTTAGCAAGGTCGAATCCACAGGGACTAATAAATTAATGTACTAAGTACTGGATTATAATAGCCTTATTTTTATCTAGACTATCGAATTTGAGATGGATTGGTTTTATTAACACTAAAGCAGAAATTATCCTAGAATAACAAAGCAAAGAGTGGATTAAAAGATCAAGTATGAATGAATGGATTCCTGGGTTGTGGTTTCAGTTAATATCCCATTTTATTATCAGATTAATCAAACCAAAGTTAAACGTATTCTTCCCTATAGACCAATCACAAAAGTAATTTACTCTCTCTCTCGAGATGCATGTAAAAGCGTTGATTGGAATATCTATGCTAGCATCTCTATTCAACATGAGATATCCAACTCCCAAAAGATCAAAAGATTAAAAGGCCTCACGAATATTCATAGATTTCTCAATCATTCAAGCTATTCATGTCAAGTATTCATAGATCTAATATTGAAACTCATCTATTCGAATTATGAATCAATATATCAAAACAAGTTAAACCAATAGCTTTTTGATAAAACAAGAATTAAAGCAAAGTACTTGAATAGGGTTGGAAAACATTAACTTTGATTGCAATGAATCATCAAACAAAAGTATCCATTAACCTACTCCCAAACACAGGAATCACAAAGTGTTTAGCCAGACATAGAAAATAAATAATCCATAGACAAATTATTAATGTTCATGTCTAAACTAATTGAAAATAATGATACTATGGAATGAGTGAACTCGGGGATGATGACGATCTCTCGATCTATCTTCAATCCTCGAAGGTGTGGTTGCGGTCTTGATCGATCTCCCCAAATCTCCGGTGGAAAACTGCTCTTTTCTCTGCTTTCTAGGGCAAAAATCAGTGTCTCCCTATTTGTGGCCGCCCCGTCTCTATTTGTACTTCGTTTGGGTTGAAACCTAGTTCACAACGAGTCAAACTCTGTTTTTCCCGCAGAGGCGCACGGGCCGTGAGCTAAGGCACGCCCAACCCGTGCTGGGTGCCGCAAGAATTGTTCAAACCTCAGCATGGAGCATGGGCCATGCCTTATGGCACGGGCTGCCCGTGCTGGTAGTCGAACCCTGAGTCT
This sequence comes from Rehmannia glutinosa, assembly GCA_016081115.2. Taxonomy (NCBI): domain Eukaryota; kingdom Viridiplantae; phylum Streptophyta; class Magnoliopsida; order Lamiales; family Orobanchaceae; genus Rehmannia; species Rehmannia glutinosa. The sequence continues at coordinate 12,489,278 of CM071924.1, read as the reverse complement.
TCAGTTATAGGTTGAGCACGGGCTGTGCTAGGGAGCACGCCCTGCCCGTGCTCACCTGTAGCAACTCGTTCTCGATTTGACTCCAACTTCGTACTTCACATCAAGTATTGGCGATTGCAATGCTCCGAATTGTTGCCAAAATGCTCCAAGTATCGATAAATTCCTACAAAACGAGCAAAGCGTAATCCTTTTCCACAAAACAGGAATAAAGCACTATTTACTCATATAATGCGTGCATATCAACACATTCTAGCCAAGATTTAGCCCAAAATACACGCAAAATACATTTCAATCAAAACCCCCAAACTTAAACTGTTGACAGTCCCGGTCAACACTTTATAAACAAGACAACACAAATGGGGTAAAAAAGAGCAACTCAAGAACACCGAATCACAATTCATGTCATCTATCCATAGACATCAAGCACAAACCAACCAAGTTTCAAATATCTAACACGGAGCACAAGTCTATCAAAATCATGGTAAAACACTTCAATTCACGCATCTCAGGGATAAAGTGTATACTCTACTCACTAGAATAATAAGGGACGTGTATTCGCTCAAGTCATATCAATGTTGAAAAATTACCATATGCTTGCAAATCGTCTCACATCTCCGCCACTCGTTTGTATGCAATTCACAAATCAGAAAGGACTTTGTTTATGGTTGTAATGAAGGCTCTTTGGTTAAGGTAGGGAAATATGGATAAAGTGACTCAACTCAAGCGTATAGATTGGTAAGCACATCGTTTTTCTCAAATAGTTATTCTATTACGAATCAACTATGTACTCCCAATCGCCTTATATCCTATCACCTCTCTATTTCTCCCTTCTTTTTCATACAAATCATTCTCCTTTGCCTTACATCACAATTTCCAGCCTATTTTTCGTATTGCCGACTCACTTTTTTAGTCGTTTTTTTTTCAATTTTTTTTTCCGACTCTTTTGTGAGTATCCTCCCTTTTTCTCTTTTTCTTCTTTTATTCTCAATCACCCAAATCTACACTATTTTCTAAATTCTCAATACCCTTTCATTCAACCCTTTATTCAATCCCTTTACTCAATGCTATACGCTCAAGCTTAGGGTAACAGATATATCAAGTTAAGTTTTAAGGCTTGAAATGTGGCTATCAAAAAAATCAGGCAATAGGCTCAAATTGGCTAACTAGGGAAATCAAATATCATAAGGTAGGGAAAAAGGCTTGAAAGGCGTAACCAAAATGGCCTAAAATCATTTTCATGAATGCATACAACATGTGACTTTGACGGAGATACCAGGGCAAGTTCGAGAATTCAAATCAACATGAATGACACACACTCAATCAACAAACAAGACTGCATAATATGAAAGCAGTAAAGGCTCAAAAAGCTCACATGCTTGTAAGTGCATAATTCAAAGTATTTTAACCATGATCCCAATAATCACATGCTCCATATTAATTATTCTCAACCCGGTCAACTCACGCTCAACACCTAATTCAAAACAACATAAACTGCTCAACACATGCTCCCAAGATCAACAAACACACAATAGCGGTCAACTCACTCCCTAAACAACTAAGAAAACAATAAACGTGCTAAAGCAATAAATGTGCTAAAAAATCAAAAAACATCTAATGTAATGCATACTACATGCTCTAAATGCAACTACATGAATGCAAAATCGCCACACCCTTCAAAAAATTACTACCTCTCCCCCCAAACTTGAATGAAATTATAGCACATAGAAGAGAAGGTAGAATTTCAAAGAAAAGTGTGGATAGGACATGGATTACTGTGGGGGTGGCGGCGGAAAGTGGCCTTGGGAGATATGCCAATTTTGAATTTGATGCAATGTTTGCAATATCTCCAACTCCCGCTGCTCCTGGGCCTGGTACCACAACTCCTAGGCTTGGTATCTTTGCTCCTGGGCCTGGTACCTTTGTTCTTGCTCTGCTAGGAAAGCGCTGAAGTCGTCCCTATGCTGGCGCACGCTCTCCTCAAGAGCATAGAATCTATCATGATCATATTGTCCCCCACGCTCCTCACCTTGGTGGGAGCTCTCTGGAATGTTGGGTCGTCCTTGTGGGAAGCCCTGCTCAAAACCCCTCTCTTGGCGATCGTACTCCCTCGCCTCCATCACCAAATCTTCTTCATCGGGCAACCCTGCTACCCTCCTCCTTTTTCGTGCAATCAGGCCGTCCATGACCCTGATATGAGCCTCAGAGTTCAGGAGCCAGTTGTTTTGATTGTCCACCACAGCAGTGAGCTGTGGGTTAGGGAGGGGGAAACCAGACCCGACTTTTTGTTTAAAACAAAGGATATTCTCCTCTTCAGTGATGCTCTTCATGGTGCAGAGGGCGCTCATGTTGATGCTTCGGCTGCCCTCTATCGGCTCCATGCGGCGCATACCAACCCCAAAATGTTGAGCAATGGGGGTTATCATTCCCCCAATTAATATTATCCCCGTTTCATGCTGAGAAATGTAAATGACGTGTTCCACAAAGTACGCCGCCATATTATAAGGGGTGCGGGTGAGTATACACCAAAGTAGGTATAGCTCCTCATTTGCATACCCCGTTTTGTTGTCTCGAGAACACGGAATGGGCCGTCACTTTTTGGATGTAGCAGAATACGGGATTGCGGAGTGACGAGGCCTTGGATGTGCGTGCTACATACTGCATTAGGCCAGTTTCTGGGGTTTCGGTCAACAATCGCCAGAATTCATGCGAGTTATAGTTTGCAGCGGTCCGGTATGGGGCGTCTGATGGTACCCCAAAAATCTGGTTCAGTTCGGCGATAGTGACGTTCCTCCAAATATTGCCCAATCTAAAATGGATTTTCTGAGGTTCATTTCTGACTTGTGTCTCCGTAACCTGCACGGTGATCAAGAACTCGAGGGCGAGTGTTTTGAATGCCGGCCACCGCCCTTGCATGAAGGTGGTCCATCCCACTCGTTCGAACATGTGCCAAACCTCCTCATGTATCCCGAGAGCTCATGTACACTCATCGTCGGCATAGCGTGTGGGCGTGAAAGAACGAGTGATGAGCCGGTTCCACTTATCCAGTATCTCGTTCTCTGTTATAGTGAGCCCATAAGCCTCGGGGCTGTTTAGGTGTGGTGGCGCACGTGCGGCGCGGCCCCCCATCCACGTCTACCTCGGTTTGGTTGGTTCTTTGGCTCAGCCATTGATTCGAATGAGTACCTGGCAAAACAATCGTGAGAATCCGTACATGACAAGTAAAAGAAAACGATGAATTACATACAACAATCCATATAAGGCATAGTGTCTCATCTCTACAATTTAATCCACAATTAAGCTTCCAAACCCAACTAACAATATAATTGCAAAGAATCCTAGTCACTAACACCCTAAACAATAGAGCTCATGTATTATTCATCAAGCAATCACCCAAAAACATCCTAATTCAACAACCTACAAGGTGTTCGATAAAATGCCCAATAGGAAAATTCAATCAAATTCATGGCAAAAGTATCAAACAAGCACCATATAACATCTCTAATTCATAATCCTCAAGAAATTCAAAATAAATAGTGCAATTCATACCTTAAATCCCGAGGTGCCTTCTACCCCAAATCCTTGCTTCAAAGCTTGTATAAGAGTGTAATTTGTGAGTGGGTAGTGTGGGAAGTGAATATGTAAGTGAAATCCAAGGAGTTTTCGAAAATTTGGAGAGGGTTTCGGTTTTGTGTTCATCCGCGCGAGAGAGGGAGTGATTTTGTGAAGAAATTGGCCCTCTGCCCGTCTTAAATTTGTTTCAGCGGAACGGAGCATGGGTCGTGCCCTACGGCACGGGCTGCCCGTGCTAGGGGCCGAACTTTTGGTTCAAAAGTCTGGGAACCGCACGGGCCGTGCACTATGGCACGGGCTTCCCGTGCGGGGTGCCGAACAAAAATTCCTCAAGTGCTGGTACCAGCACGGGCTGCCCGTGCTAGGTACCGCACCTCAGCTTCGATTTTTCACCTTTTTTATGGAAAACAAGAAAATCCTAACCTATGAAAGCAAATAAATCCTAACTTAAAAAAGGGAAAACAAACCAAGAAAACATGGGAAGAAATAAAACAGCAAAACCATTGGGTTGCCTCCCAACAAGTGCTAAATTTAACGTTTATAGCTTGACGCCTGTTTTATTCGATCACGATTTCAGCGAAGTGATGCGAGTCACTTCTTCATGTTCTTCTCCTTGCCACTTCAACTCGCATAGCTTCGAACCTTCTTTGAATGCCTCTAGTGTAGAAGTCGCCCGTTGGTCAAATGACATGTTCTTCTCGTTTGCATCGTGCGAACGACAGTACACACATGCTTCTGAGCTGTTGGTCCTAATCGTGTGCTTTGCTTTCTCACAATTTAGTATGTCCTGCACATGATCTATAGCACACACACAATGACTCAGATTAAAATTAATAGCACTTAAATCGACGACAGATATTGATTTACAACTCTCTCTGTTATCATGATGGTTCCCAGCCTTATAGATGGAGAACCGCACTTGCTCATCATTAACTCGTAATGTGAGCTCTCCTTTTTGTACATCTATCAATGCGTGAGCAGTGGCTAGGAGTGGCCGCTCGAGTATCAGAGGGACGTCTCGATCTTGTTAGATAAATGTTTTTATCATGATTTTGATGATTATGTTCGATTTTGTTCAAATAAGTTTTTAAACCAAAACTATGTCCCTAAATGTTGTCTAAATACTTCCGATCAACATAAAATGTTTTTACTATTTTTCGGAGTATTTCTTGAAGTTTATTTTCAATAAAACATTGGACAACACATTTGTTTCAGTTCGACCGGTCGCCTATAGGGCAACCCGCACTGAGTTGAGTGAGAAACAAAATAGGGCGTAAGAAAAACAGGCGGGAGCGACCGGTCAACCAGGTGGGCGACCGTGCGGTCGGCCGACCGGTCGACGGCGGGCGACTGCACTGGAGTTGGATTTTTGTTCCGGACTTCTCTGTTTCATAAAATTTTCAAGGGCAACCGGTCATAGTGACTAAGCGGCCGCACGCACCTTCGACCGGTCCCCCGTGTATCAATTCGCAGAATTCAATTTCAATCTTATCTCTGCGCGACCGGTCGAACCCCATGTTTATCAAAAACTATCCGTTGCGTTTTTTTGCACAACTTTTCCCTATTTTGTGGGATTGATTTCTAACAGCTATATTGATCATTTTAAATGGTTTCTTTTGCAGCAAATCACTCCCCAAGGAGGAGCCAATGTTTGGAAATGAAAGCCAAGTCCTCTCCTATAAATAGAGGCTTCATTCAAGCAACAAGATACAACACTTACTACAAGCAAAAAGAGCATACAAAGCAAACACTTCTATATCTTGTTGTATTAGCCTAAGCACTTTCACTTGCACTTATTTGAGGTCTAGGCTTTCAATTCTTGATTACACTCGTACTCATATTGTATTAATCTTTATTGAGTTGTAATCTTGATTTTGGTCATCATTCAACACAAGACATCCTTGTGAGTATTCTTGTGGTAAGAATACACTTGGGTGATCTAGGTGATAGGTGTTTGAAGGTTGTGGTAACCTTCAAAGGTGTCGAAAGAGGGTTGTGGTAATCCTCAAGGTATTGTAAGAGGATTGTGGTAATCCTCAAGGTGGTGAAAGAGGGTTGTGGTAATCCTCAACGTGTTGTATTAATTTTTGGTAAATTAATAAAATCTTTTTTTCTTTTTTGAAATCCATCCCGGAGATACTGGGGTGGTAGAGGATTAGGCCCTAGGTGGGTTGAACCTCTTTAAATCAACGAGTGTTGTTTATTTTCCACATCTACATTCTTGTTATTTACTCGTTGTTTCAAAAAGAGGGTGATTTGCAAAAAAATCGGCATAATCTATTCACCCCCTCTAGATTATTGTAGCCACTGACTAACAAGTGGTATCGAGCCAAACTCTTTGGCTAGCTCGTTCGAGTAAAGAGGAAAGATCCATGGCTACAATTGATGCTCATCTCACCACCGGCGCCTCCACCAATAAGCCACCACTATTTGACGCCAACAACTACGCATTTTGGAAAGACCGTATGGAGTGCTTCCTACAAGGTGCGGGTTCGACATTTGGAATGTGGTCATTGAAGGAGTTGATCAACCAACAAAGAAATCGGAGGATGGCACCTTGGCTCCTAAACCTTTCAAGGAGTTTGATGAAAACGACAAAAAGGCTTTCTCTCTAAACGGTAAGGCCTTAAATATTTTGCATTGTTCTCTTACCGCCACCGAGTACAATCGCATAAGAGGCATAAGGTCGGCACATGAGGTTTGGGAAAAATTGGAGACAATCTATGAAGGGACTAAGAAAGTCAAGCAAGCAAGAAAGACCATGTTTGTTAAAGACTTCGAAAACTTTAACATGTATGATGGCGAAAGCATATCCAAAATGGTGGAAAGGCTTGACAATATTGTCAATCCTCTTGTGGCCCTCGGCAAAGTCATCTCCGAAGAAGACAAGGTGACCAAGGTATTAAATGCACTTCCCGGCTCATGGTCCGAAAAAGTAACGGCAATCACGGAGGCACAAAATCTTGAGACACTCAAGTTTGATGAGCTTATTGGAAATCTACTCATCTATGAAGTCTATCTCAAGGAGAGGAAAAACTCCAAACCATCCACAGATCAATCGGGTATGCAAATTATTCCTAAAGGTCTTGCTTCCTCTTCTAATAATGCATACTATGATAATGATAATGATGATGAGGAGACGGCCGCACTTGTTCGAAAATTTGCAAAATTTGTGAATAAAAATAAAGCAAGAAAACCAAGAGATAATGCTTGCTTTAAATGCGGAAAACCCGGCACTTCATTGCCGATTGCCCGAAGCTCGACGAAGAGGAGCAAAAGAAAAGGAAGCCTTTCACAAAAAAGAAGGCTCTAAATGCGGAAGTCAAAACATGGGATGAACTACTCGAAACAACCTATGAGGAAGGACAAACCGAACACGGTCTCATGGCTATAGACGATGAGAACAATGAGGTACACTCAAATTCCTCTACTTCCTCCATAGTTGATGACTTGCAATGTGATTTTGATGAATTGCAAATTGAGTTTCAAAATTTAATCGTTAAATACAAAAATTTGAAAAAGGAGCATAAGGAGATTAAGGTTGAAAAGGAAAAATTATTTACCTCTTATGAATCTCTAGACAAAGCTCATGCTCTTACTCTTACTAGAAGTCATTCTCTTGAAACCGAAAAGGAATTGCTCACAAAAGAAATTGAATGTTTGAAAAATGATGTGCATCGTTTCAACATAAGTACGGATAAAGTCACAAAAATTTTAGATGTACAAAGAGGTGAGCATTCCAAATCGGGACTTGGTTATAAGCCATTTCAAAGTGTTTTTAAGAAAAATAACCAAGGTCCGACTTTTGTACGTGCTAATAATTATAATACTCCTACTTGTTTTTATTGTGGCAAAGTTGGACATTATGCTAATAATTGCAAATTGAGAAATATCTCAAGACATGTTTGGAGACCCAAAGGTCTCAAGACTAACCCCCATGGACCCCAAAATTATAGGGTACCTAAAAGAAATTCTTTTGTAGGTAATAGGGGCTATAACCACAATGGAAGATTCAAAATGGCTCGTGGACAGCGGATGTTCACGCCATATGACCGGGAGGAGAGAACTTTTTACCAACATCAAACTTCAAGAAGAGGGTATGGTCATGTTCGGCAATGGCAAAGGAAAAATTCTTGGAAATGGAGAAATTGGTAACTCTTCTTTCTCTCTTAGTAATGTTCTATTAGTTGAAGGGCTTAAGTTTAATTTGATAAGTGTTAGCCAACTTTGTGATTCAAAATATGATGTTTCCTTTAATAAAGAAAAATGCCTTATACTTAAAAATGGTGAAATTATTTGTGAAGCAAATAGAAAAGGCAATCTTTACAAAATTTGTACAAGTGATTTGGTTAGTCAAAATGTTTCGTGTTTAGTCGACAATAATGATTTAACTAGTTTATGGCATAGGCGACTTGGACATGTTGGATACAAGAATTTGAAAAATATTTACAAAAACCAACATGTGAAAGGACTACCCAAATTGAATTTTGAAAATCTTGGCTCATGTGACACTTGTCAAAAGAACAAATTAGTTAAGAATAGTTTTAAGCCCAAAAATGAAATTTCCACAACCAAACCCCTACAAATGCTTCACCTTGATTTGTACGGTGACATTGGTACGGCTAGTCTAAGTGGAAAACATTACACTTTTGTTATAGTCGATGATTTTTCGAGATATACTTGGGCTCTTTTTCTTACCAATAAAAGCGATGACGTTAATGAGTTTGTTAAGTTGTGTAGACTTATTGAGAATGAAAAAGAAGATACTATCAAGTCTATTCGAAGCGATCGAGGTGGAGAATTTGACGGTGAATTTAGAGTATTTTGTGAAACCAAAGGATATGCTCATAATTTCTCGGCTCCAAGGACACCTCAACAAAATAGAGTAGCCGAACGGAAAAATCGGACATTACAAGAAATGAGTCGGTCCATGCTCAATGAATTTTCACTTCCAAAGTATTTTTGGGCCAAAGCCATAAGTACCGCTTGCTATGTCATTAATCGAGTTTATATTCATCCTAAAATGAATAAAACTCCATATGAGCTTTGGAAAGGTAGAACTCCAAATATTAGTTATTTCAAGATATTTGGTTGTAAATGCTTTATTTTGAATACCAAGGATCAATCGGACAAACTTGATCCTAAGGCCGATGAAGGGATATTTATGGGATATTCAACAAAAAGCAAAGCATATCGGGTTTACAATAAGACTAGTGGAGTTGTTGAAGAATCCATCCATGTTAAATTCAATGAAGCTTCGGGAGTTGAAAGAATTCCTAATGATGAAAGTGATGAGGAAGATATTATTGAACAAATTGTTCAAATTGATGATCAACCGTCCACCTCAAATGGTCCTCAAGAAGATAGAGGTGATATCTCGGATCTTCCCGTTGCATTGAAATTTAAGGAGATCACCCAAAAGATCTTATTATTGGTGATCCCTTGACAAAGTGATGACTCGGAGAAAATTTGCCGAGAAAGCTCTTATTTCTCAAAAAGAGCCTAAAAATGCTAAAGAAGCTATTGAGGATGAGGATTGGTTTCTAGAGATGCAAGATGAGTTGAATCAATTCGAAAGAAATGATGTATGGGAATTGGTACCTTGTCCTCCTTCTCAAACCATTATTGGCACAAAATGGGTATTCCGGAACAAACTTGATGATCAAGGCAACATTGTTCGAAATAAGGCAAGGTTAGTAGCTCAAGGGTATTGTCAAGAAGAAGGTATTGACTATGATGAAACTTTTGCACCCGTAGACGTTTAGAAGCTATTCGTATTTTGCTTGCCTATTCTTGTTTTAAAAATTTCAAACTTTACCAAATGGATGTTAAATCCGCCTTCTTAAATGGTATTATTCAAGAAGAAGTCTATGTAAAACAACCTCCGGGGTTTGAAAATTTTTCTAGGCCTAATGATGTTTATAAACTTAAAAAGGCCTTGTATGGTTTAAAACAAACACCCCGTGCATGGTATGATAGACTTAGCTCTTTTCTTTTACAAAATGGTTTTATAAGAGGTAAAGTTGATACAACTCTATTTGTTTTTGAAAAATGGCAAGATTGTTTACTTGTGCAAATCTATGTTGATGATATTATCTTTGGTGCTACTAATGATTCTTTGTGCAAGAAATTTTCTAAGTTAATGCAAGGAGAATTCGAGATGAGTATGATGGGGGAGCTTAATTTCTTTCTTGGACTTCAAATTAAGCAATGTCATGAAGGTATTTATATTTCGCAATCAAAGTATACAAAAGAACTTTTGAAAAAGTTCGGCATTGAAGAAGGAAGAACCGTCTCTACTCCTATGGCAACAAATGTCAAAATTGACAAAGATGAGAAAGGCAAGTCCGTGGATGAATCAAAGTATCGAGGTATGATTGGTAGTTTACTTTATTTAACCGCTAGTAGACCGGACATTCTTCATGTCGTATGCCTATGTGCTCGTTTTCAAAGCAATCCCAAAGAATCTCACATGAGTGTCGTTAAAAGGATTTTTCGATATTTGAAAGGCACCATTCAATATGGTTTATTTTATCCAAAGAATGAAAATTTTTCTCTTAAAGGTTATAGTGATTCGGACTATGTGGGAAATATTGATGATCGGAAAAGTACTTCCGGATCATGTCAATTTTTAGGCGATTGCCTAGTTTCTTGGTTTTCAAAGAAGCAAAACTGTGTTTCTCTTTCAACGGCCGAAGCCGAATATATTTCCGCCGCATTTTGTTGTACTCAACTTCTTTGGATGAAACATACCTTAGCGGATTACAAATGCTCTTTTGAAAATGTACCTATCTTTTGTGATAATATATCCGCTATAAATATTGCTCAAAACCCGGTTCATCATAACCGTACTAAACATAATGAGATTCGACATCATTTTCTAAGGGATTGTGTTTCAAAACGTAAAATTGAGATATCCTTTGTACCATCTCAAGATCAATTAGCGGATATTTTCACAAAACCGCTATCTTCCGAGACTTTTTCATCAATACGAGCTCGGTTAGGCATAATGCATATTGAATGAAGCTTACGTTTGCATTTTGCACGTTTTTAAAACTTAGGGGAGAAAAATCGTTTTTTTTTGGTTGAAAATTCGGATTTTGGAAAAACTGACAAGACAGTGAGCTGAAGGAGTTGAGGGCAACCGGTCGCCCTCAACCTCGACCGGTCGCCCTAAGCTATATTTTGGCTTTTAAATGTTCTGTCTTCAGCATTCTTCATTTTAACAAATTTTTGGCCATTTTTCGTCCCATTTGCCAAATTCACTCAAATTTCATTCAAAAATGTATTTCATGCATATTTTACACAACATGGACATTATATAGCATGATCATCATTATTATGGCTCACTCTTTCCGATCAAATGGTAAGAATTTTGCTTCTTTTGCTTAATTGGGTTGAACCCATGAGTTTTCGAGTTTCTTGAAAATTTTTGATGTAATTTTCGTATGATCATGATGAGCTTGGTTGTTGTGTTGTTATGTATGATGATCGACTTGAATTGATGTTGAAATTTTTTGGCTTGAACCATTTACAAAGGTTATATACAACCTCTTTTATTTTTAACGCACACAAGGTGTTCGATGTTATGTCGCAATGAAAATTTCAACTTATACATGAGTCTCTTGCTTTCAAAAGTTTTCTATACTTATTGAGATCATGTTTTGACAAACAAAACAAGCGTATGAACTCTTCATATTACATTTCTCCTATTTTCCTTGGATTATTATGCTTTAATTGATCAACGGTTAATAAACCGTCCCTTTGGCGCACTTTGATATTATTGTATGGTGTTTTCACCATTCTAACATTCTTTTTGATGATTCCAAAGGGGGAGAAACAGGATATTGGCTCGTTAGCTCAAGAGAAGCTAATAAAAGCTCGCAATAAGTATTGTGGACTCTAATACCTAGTCCATGGCTTGAATTTTGGACTCGGATGAAATTGATTATAAGTTTTGTGACAGGGGAGCTTCTTAGCTCATGATGCACTCTATATAAGCTTGTTATAGCTTGTGCTTCTTACTTATAATAATCGTTTGTTGATATGCTCATAAATAGGGGGAGCTTTGTATGAAATACTTCTAACGGATAGTTCACTCGTAAAACCGAATTTTTTTTTGTTTTCAAATCGTCCTCAAGAAAATTATTTTGGTTTGTAATCATCAAAAAGGGGGAGTTTGTTAGATAAATGTTTTTATCATGATTTTGATGATTATGTTCGATTTTGTTCAAATAAGTTTTTAAACCAAAACTATGTCCCTAAATGTTGTCTAAATACTTCCGATCAACTTAAAATGTTTTTACTATTTTTCGGAGTATTTCTTGAAGTTTATTTTCAATAAAACATTGGACAACACATTTGTTTCAGTTTCGACCGGTCGCCCTATAGGGCAACCCGTACTGAGTTGAGCCGAGAAACAAAAATGGGACGTAAGAAAAACAGGCGAGCGGCGGTTGACCAGGTGGGCGATCGCAGGTCGGTCGACCGGTCGACCGGCGGGCGACCTGTACACTGGGAGTTGGATTTTTGTTCCAGACTTCTTCGCATACAATTTTCAAGGGCAACCGTCACAGCTAAAGGCGACTGCCGCACCCCTTCGACCGTCCCCTGTGCATAAATTCGCAGAATTCAATTTCAATCTTATCTCTCAAGGCCAGACCGGTCGAACCCCATGTTTATCAAAGAAACTATCCGCTTGCGTTTTTCGCACAACTTTTCCCTATTTTGTGGGATTGATTTCTAACACTATATTGATCATTTTAAATGGTTTCTTTTGCAGAAATCACTCCCCAATGAGGAGCCAATGTCCGGAAATGAAAGCCAAGTCCTCTCCTATAAATAGAGGCTTCATTCAAGCAACAAGATACAACACTTACTACAAGCAAAAAGAGCATACAAAGCAAACACTTCTATATCTTGTTTGTATTAGCCTAAGCACTTTCACTTGCACTTATTTGAGGTCTAGGCTTTCAATTCTTGATTACACTCGTACTCATATTGTATTAATCTTTATTGAGTTGTAATCTTGATTTTGGTCATCATTCAACACAAGACATCCTTGTGAGTATTCTTGTGGTAAGAATACACTTGGGTGATCTAGGTGATAGGTGTTTGAAGGTTGTGGTAACCTTCAAAGGTGTCGAAAGAGGGTTGTGGTAATCCTCAAGGTGTTGTAAGAGGATTGTGGTAATCCTCAAGGTGGTGAAAGAGGGTTGTGGTAATCCTCAAGGTGTTGTAAGAGGATTGTGGTAATCCTCAAGGTGGTGAAAGAGGGTTGCGGTAATCCTCAAGGTGTTGTATTAATTTTTGGTAAATTAATAAAATCTTTTTTTCTTTTTTGAAATCCATCCCGGAGATACTGGGGTGGTAGAGGATTAGGCCCTAGGTGGGTTGAACCTCTTTAAATCAACGAGTGTTGTTTATTTTCCGCATCTACATTCTTGTTATTTACTCGTTGTTTCGAAAAAGAGGGTGATTTGCAAAAAATCGGCATAATCTATTCACCCCCCCTCTAGATTATTGTAGCCACTTGGACTAACAGATCTTCCTCCATGTCAAGCACTAGAAAGTCCACAGGGAATATAAACTTGTCTACCTTCACGAGCACATCCTCCACGATTCCCTTGGGATATGTGAGTGATCTATCCGCTAGTTGTAAGATGACCATGGACGGCTTCATCTCTCCTAATCCAAGTTTCCTGAAAATGGACAAGGGCATTAGATTAATACTTGCTCCTAGATCACAAAGTGCTTTCTTAAACACAACACCACCAATAGCAAAAGGGATAGTGAAACTCCCCGGATCTTTGAGCTTCTGTGGTAGTATCCTTTGAATGATCTCGCTGCACTCCTCGGTCAAGTTGACTATCTCGAATTCCGCCAACTTTTTCTTCTTGGACATCACTTCTTTCAAAAACTTCGCATAATTGGGCATCTGTTCCAATGCGTCTGCAAACGGTATGTTAATATGCAGTTTCTTAAAGATGTCTAAGAATTTTGCAAATTGGGAATCTAACTTTCTCTTTTTAAAACGTTGAGGGAAAGGAAGTGGTATAGAAAAATTTGAAGGATCAGAGTTAGAGAAAGATTTAAGCTTCTCAGCCCCTTTTTGTTCAGTAACATGGTCCTCAACTCCTTCCTCGGCCTCAACATCGCCCTTTGCTTCAGTTTCTGCATCTCCCGGCATGTCGATCGCAGCTTCTGCAGGGTGCACGGGCGGGCCATGCGGTGGTGCATGGGCCGTGCCCCCTACGATTGTTCAGTATTTTCTGGTATTTTCGGCCCCTCGTATTCCGTTCCACTCCTCAGACGAATGGCGTTACACTATTCTTTTGGATTAACCTCAGTGTTGCTCGGAAATTGGCCTTTCTGATGCTGCCCACCAATAATCGTAGCTAATTGGCCAATTTGGGTTTCAAGATTTTTCATTTGGGACCCCATAGTGTTGGCCAATTGTGTGACATGGTTTTCGATTTTATCCATCTTCGCCTCATCCTTGGTAAATCTATTCCTCGTCTCACTCATGAATGAGGCGAGAATGTCCTCTAAAGATGGCTTTGGCTCCGCATTAATGACACTGTTTGTCACATTAAACCCCGGTGATGGTTGCATCACGTTCTTCGTGTTTGCGTAGGAGAAGTTCTCTTGGTTCCTCAAACCCGGATGGTAATGAGTGGGAGTTTGATTGTTCCGGAAATTGTTGAAATTCCAATTATTCGCATAATTTGCTTCCTCTATCAGATCTAGAGGAACTCCCCCATTACTTGCACCCGCGTTTCCCTCATTTGCCTTTGTCAAAGCACTCAACTGGTTTGTCAATACGGCCATCTGGGCAGTCAACTCTTTAATTGGGTCCGAATCAGAAACTTCGGCTACCCTTTTCACATTAGTCCTTTCGGAGGGCCGCTGATAGCTATTCATGGCCATCTCCTCCGGCAAGTTGAGTGCATCCTCCGGAAACCTCGCAAGTAGCGCGCCCCCTGCTGCAGCATCCACAAACGATCTAGTCTGCCCCATCAACCCATTGTAAAAGAAGCGAATGTTGATCTTCGAAATCCGTCTTTGCGGGCCCCTCCTCAACAAATCCCTAATCTCTCCCGGCCTCATACAAAGGCTCGTGAGTCAAACCGCTCGAATCGGGTGATCTCACTTTTCACCGAGTGTCTTGCTTGGTGGGAAGTATTTAAACAAAAACCTCTGACTCAGCTCATCCCAGTTGTTCACACTCCCCTGAGTTAGGGTGCCTAGCCAATTCCTAGCCTTATCCCTTAAAGAGAAAGGGAATAGGCGAAGACGTATAGCATGATCCGTCACCCCATTCATCTTGATGGTGTTGCAAATCTGTATGAAGTTTGCAAGATGAGAGTTGGGATCCTCAGACAGGGAATAGGCGAAGACGTTGTTCGCATTGATTGGGACATTGGCAATTCCACCATAGTTGCGATTGATTGGGCGAAAGTAATCGCAAATCGCCTGCTGCTGGACTGCTAGAGCCACCGGAACCTCTGGTATTGGTAACTCGACATTGACCCTTCTGGCCCGGTTGTTACCTTCGTTTTCGACCCCGTTATTGCCTCCGTTGTTACCTTCTATGTCTACCATAGTCTGTCCTTGCCGCCTTTCTGCCCGTTTCTAATAGAAAATAATATCAATATTAATCTTTTTTAGACTATATCAAAATTAATTCAATTATATGTGATATTTTTTTTAAATAACATGATGTGCAATTTGAATAACAACATATAAATTTATAAGTACTATGAGATTTAAAATACTACACAAAATTATAAAACTTGAATACAATTACATTATAAAACAATGATACATAAAATTAGATATGTAATATTTTTATAAATTATAAAGTCGTCAAAATCAATATTAAATGAATAAAATAAGGAATATTATGTAATATTCCTTTTCAGTGCAAGAAGTGTGCAAACTGCTAGAGATAAATACTACATAATGTGCATTAAAGTGGTGCTGCTAGATATGCTCTTAATTAATTAGTTTAGTGTTTGTGTTTGTGATTCTCTAATTTGTTTTTGTTCGATATAATAAGAATAAGTTATTTATATCCTTCATTGTTCATGCAGAACATTGTTCAAAGGATCTGGTCTTTTTCTCAAAAGATTCCAGAATCCATTTGCATTCTATCTGCTTCAGGTGCAATCTCCAGTGCAGAACTTTACATCCCAGCTTCACGTGGAGGTGTTATAAGATATGAGGTATGATCTCAATTTCAAAATTCTAATTATTTTCTTTATTTGATGTTATGCCTGAAAAAAGAAACAAAATATGTTTGTTTGGCTTAATTTGCTGCACTTTCAAGAAATTTAATTTAGTATATATATGCTTCTACCTGGACTTATTCCATTTCCATGGTATTTGTCTCGCTTAATGATTTTTATGTGTCTTTCGTGCACCAAATTTGCTTCTTCTAATCCTATTATGAGGCAGTTTTGCAGAAAAATAACTTATTGTTAGTGTTTGTTATAAACATCACGTTTTGCAAAAAGGAACATGTAATTTTTATAAACATATCAATTTTTGTCGTGCAAAATATGCACGTTTGCAAAATAGTCAAGTAATCGTATGAAAATTTGAAATTTGGTCCTAATTTCACCGAAAATTGAGAATTAAATGTGCGAGTTCACTTGATTGAATTCAAAATAAATTAGTAACTCGAGATTTTCATATAATTACAGGGTTATTTTGCAAACCGTGCATCTTGCAGACCAACATTAAGTGTTTTCTATAGTTATATAACTTTTTTCGCAAAATGTGATTTGTGCAGGACCTTTTTGCTACCCTAGAGTTACATAACCAATATTGCAAATTTGCCTATATTGATTTGCTATTGAAACTAGGATTTATTATCTCTTAGTTTTTTTCATAAGTATTTTTGTCCATAATATAATGTGAATTTCTATCCCTTGATTTTTCTCTTGTTTCATTCAAATTAAATGTTGGAAAATTTATTGATCCGTCTTCTGTCTGCTTGTTTTTCACTTGAAACTGGGATGTTTTTCCATTTTGTTTTTTCCATGTTAGTTATTATTTACTTTTGTCGACAAGACTATTTTTCGTACTTTTCACTTTGATCTAATCAGACACACAACTTACGACCAAAAAAAAAAAAAAAAAAGAAAAATAGAACCTTGAATGTAAGTTGTTGCTCATGTATATCTACCATATATATATGGATGCTGCTATGCTAGAGTTAGATTTGATTAACATATTAAAAGGGATTATCTGTAGTAACTACGGTGTTGAACAACTTTTGGCGCAGAACTATTCACATTTTCAAAAAAGCTCAGACTTTGGCACAATGTTAGAAAACGTTTTTGCTCTAAATTGAAGAGAGATCACTCTTTTGGAGATGCTCTCTGCATTGTTTTGGCACTAATTTATTTTTTTTTGGCTATTTTGTATCTTTCATTTGTTATATATGTTTTTATTAATTTTGAATATTATAATTTATCGGTTTCGTAAAAATATGTAATTAATTTTGTATTTCATTCCGCCGTCTGTTGATAGGTAATCTCTCTTTTTCTGTTTTTTATTTCACTCCCCCAAATCTGAAAACCCTAGAACCTTTTTTATTTCTGTTTTTTTATTTTGGGTGTGTGTTTGTGTGTGAATTGGAAATAATAGCATCCAATGGCAGCCCACAATGAATGGAAACATTCTCAGAGTGGATGATTTTTGTATAACTCAGAAAGCAGAACTACAATGTTGTCATTGTTCTTGTGGTGGTATAAATTGTGGTGGTATGAATGGCGTATGTGTGTATATCCAATGTATGTTTCTGATGGATATTGGTGTTTTTCATTGCAGATATTGATAACTGTGTTATCTTCATTGGTGCACAAGAATATTTCCTTACGCCACGAGGTTACCGAATTACAGGTAATTGTGCAAGAAATGAAAACATTTTACTTTTTCAATTTCGCTCCGCAGCAAATGAAATCTTGTACTATTTAGGGTGTTAGGTGTTTCAAAAAAATTGCTGCACTTCTCTGTAGAATGGAAAATTAAGATATTTCAAATTTAAGTAATTATCTAATAGTTTCATGTTCAAAATTGAGAATTGGAAATTGAAGGATATTAGTAAAAGACAATATACATGTCAATATCATGACAGTATGCATGAGAAGTTCGTGTTTTCAAATAAAGCAAAGCTAATGTGTGATTGCAATTTGATAAGATCGAATGATTGTTAAGTCCAAACGTTTGACAAGATTTATGATTTTGTGGGGCTGAATGCTCCTTTACTGTTATTGCACACGTGCATTTTGAGCATATAAAAATGCTGTAATGTAACTGTGTCTGAAGCTTTTATTATTTGAACCAAGAAAATCCATTATTCATTGAGGTTTGTTTGTATGGCCATTAGGAGCTTGATTTGTATCTGTAGCATCTGTGTTTTTGTCTTTTGTGTGCTCATTTTTGCGTAGTGTTTTTTTACTTGTAGATTTCAAAATAAAAAAATTTAACTATCAGAATCTCAATTGGAGTAGTTGTACCTCTTTCATAGTAAGAGTAAATTCCCAGCCTTTGTAAGTTTTTAAAATTTTTTTGACCTAATAGAAAAATGAGAAGAAAAATTTATTATAGTACAACAAAAGAATTTGGGTGATTAGGTGTGTGCATCATTTTAACTTGGGAAGAAAAATTTATCACAATGTATGTTTCTTATTTCAGGCTCAAAAATTGGGAAGAAATCCCAATAATTTTGAGGTTTACAAAGCCCTGCACTGGGATAAAAAAAATGGAAAATGGGCCGGTGCTCGGTCAGAGAGAGTTGCTGTAAGTTCATATTACGTGAGATTAATTTTTTTTATGTGAACAAAGTAACACTACAGTTCTTTTTATTTTTTATTTCTTTATTTTTCTTAAATTGAATAGCTTTCTTGCAAGAAGTTCAATACCACCTTGTTTTTGCTGTGAAGGATGTAGAGAGTGTTGATGTGTAGTTGGACCATGGTCTATAGATTACTTTGGTCGCCTTTGGGTGATTAGGTGTGTGCATCATTTTAACTTACAGTTAACTGACTCAAATCAATTTTGGCTGATTGTATAACTTTCAGATTATAGAGTGTATATTTGAAATATGAGGAAATTTTGTTCTGCTAAGGGCATCAGTTGCACTTTGCCGTGTTTTCTGTTGGTGAATATTATGTTGGCTCAATGTCCTGGTCTTTCTCACACGCATATAGTCTTTTCCATTTTTCATTTGGGCATTTTCCTGCATCTGAGTTGAATGGGGGATAACATTTTATTCTTAAGGGAAATCATAAATCATACGCGGCCTGATAGATGATAGCCTTCCTACATCCTGTTCGAGCCTTTTCTTCTATTCAAACTCAGCTTGCAAGAGGTGTAGGCAAGTGAGACATAATATTATCAATTAAATAGATTTTTTGAGAAACTTGAAAAAGGTTAGTTTTTATTTATTTATAATAATTATAGTTAGTCACATTATTAGTAAAGTCTAACTTGGATTAAATGGTCTAAATTTTGTTGCTTATTTTAGTAAATTAGAGACTAGTAGACTTGTTGTAATACTTGTTTGTCTTGTTCTGAAATCTAAAGTGTGTTGGGAAATTAATGACTAAATTGTGGTTATTATTTTCTCTGTACATATATACTCAGTTTAGAGGTTGTCTGTACATTTGAATGAGTGGTTGCAGTGCCAGTTTTTAGTTAAAAATACTGAGATCACCAAACTTGCTTAGAAAATTTTCCAATTAAACAAAGAGTTCCACGTGGACTTTTGCTGCTGCTTTTTATTTTATTACACATTAATAGAGTAGTGTCCAATGTGAGATATATGCATGTGACCGTGCATCAATTTCTGGCCGTTGAAAAAGTTCTTTGATAGGTTACTTGAATTGCACAATATTGTACTATATACCCACTTTTTTTTTAGCCATCTTGTCCATGTTCTAATATTTTTTTTCTTTTTGGTAGTTGAAGTTGGAGTCTCTTATAGCAAATGATCAATCTTTGGTCATTTCGACTCAATTTAGAACAATCACAAACGTAATAAGAGGATTGATGATCACTATATTACAAAACTGGGAGGAATTTTCAAAAAACAATGCATCTTTGGCATTGGTAATTATGGCGACTCACAGGTATTTTTCTACTTTACATATTATCGACTGTTACTATTTTCATTCATTGTTTATGTTGACTATTTTAGGTATTATGATTGTTGTTACTG
Organism: Rehmannia glutinosa; assembly: GCA_016081115.2. Taxonomy (NCBI): domain Eukaryota; kingdom Viridiplantae; phylum Streptophyta; class Magnoliopsida; order Lamiales; family Orobanchaceae; genus Rehmannia; species Rehmannia glutinosa. The sequence continues at coordinate 12,469,477 of CM071924.1, read as the reverse complement.
AGATAGCTTCAAGGAACCTTGATGTCTCGTAGCGTGAGCGCCTCAAAGAGGAGGCAAGAGCTGAGGGTCGAGCCGAGGTACAAAAGAAATTGGATGAGTATATTACTAGGATGAGCACCCTCGAGGAACGGGTGGAGTGGATGATGGCGAACATGAGCACCACTCAGACTTCACGTGCCCAAGACCTACCTCCCCATGGCCCACAAAACGATCATGATGGTGATGCGAGTCTTAGTGATGATTAAACTATTACTTTTGGTTGTTGGATAAGGGTACATTATGGATATGATTTTATTTTTGGATGTCGTTTTGGTATTATGTTTTTTATGATGGATTTTTGAATGTTGCTTTACTTTGTAGTTTATGTTGGAATTTTGGATGTAAGTTGTTGAATCTTCATGTTGGATGTTTAAATTTCGGATGTTGGATTGTGTTGTGTTCGATTTTCATGTTTGAGTGGTATTATTTATTTTGTGAACTGTTATGGTTAAAATTAATTTTTATAAAGCAACAAATAGGAAATTGAAAAATTAAAATTGAAAAAACAATAATATACACAAATACCGACGGATTACCGACGGATCGTTGATAGAACAACAATTGCAAAATTCCGTCGGTATTCTGTCGACAAGTATCCGTCGCCAATCTATTGGCAAATATGTCGGAAATCCGTCGGTAATCCGTCGGAACCATTCCGTCGGTATTCTGTCGACAACTATCCGTCGCCAATCTATTGGCAAATATGTCGGACATCCGTCGGAACCATTCCGTCGGTACTCCGTCGGCAAAAAGGACATCGGTAGTCCGTTGGTAATCCATCGTTAGTTGTCGGGTTTACTTAGCGACAGATATAAATTGCCGACCCAAAATCCGTCGGGGTCTTGTCGCCATTGTCTTATCGTCTTTTGTCGGCAATCCGTCGAGAATCCATCGGTATATTCACCAACGAAAATTTTTATCTGTCGCTAAGTCATTGTCGACAAGGGTTTTACCGACAGAAATATCCGTCGGCATTCCGTCGCCGATCCGTCGGTAAAGCTGTTTCCCGACGGATTTTTCCGTCGGCAAATTTCCAATTTCTTATAGTGAATTAAGTGCACCAACTTTCCATTTTTGCATTTTAAGTCCAAAAGTTGAAATTTAATCAATTATGCTCGACTTGTCCAGGTTATAAATCATTCAAAACATAGATTTCAAGAGTCATACACATACATATTCTTCTCATACAAAATTTCATCAAGTATAACAATAAAGTGTGCATGTATGCCCTATTTTTCGATAAATCGCATTTTTGAGCAACACTTGAGAATTTTTCCAATTTGATACAAGAAAATAGCATGCAATACATAATATATATCTCAAGTGCTCAATAACAAAATACTACATGCATATTTTAAATTTAAAACACCTAGAAGTTGAAAGGATTTTTCCAGCCACATTAAAGATCGGTTTGTTGGTGAAAATGGGATAAATCTCTTTCGATGAAGGAGTGACTTAGGTCAGCCCCTAAGTCAAGGAATATCAAAAAAATATAGGAGTTATAAGAATGTGGTTAAAAATTTAGGGAAAAGAAGAAGATGGTGAGAAAATTGGAAATACTACACTTACCTTGTGTAGTGAGTAAAATGTGACTAGTAATGGCTTCCAAGTATAAGGTTTTGGTCACCCTTAATGTCAACCACCAAGGTCAGCCCCTAAAACTCCAAAAATGAAAATGGAGTATCAAAATCTTGGAAAATAGAAGAGAAGAAGAAAATGTACTAAAAATTCCATTTATTACCTTATAGTCCAACTTCTTCACAATTTTTCTTCAAGATGACTAGTCTCTTAACTTCTTCAAAGGTCTTCTAGGTACCTCAAAATCAAAATCAAACTTAAATTAGAAGGTGAAAGAGGTGAGCTAGAAGGTATAAGAATAGATTGAAGAAGAAAATTTCTTACCTTGTGTAATATATGGTTCGAATTTTTTGAAGAAAATGGGAGATGATTTCTTGAAGTTTTGGTTAAGTATTAGTGAAGAAGATGAAGAATAGGTAGAGAGATGTAGGAGGATTTTTTTAGAGAGAGAGATGAGGAAATTCAAGACTTAGAAGAAATTTGGTGTTGGTGAAATGAAATGGGAGAATAAAACTTGAACAAATCATTTGTTCACCAAGGCCATCTTTGGCCGTCCATGTGGGGAAGAAAGAAGAAGACAATTTTTTTTTCTTCGGTTGATTAGATGATGATTTAGGGAATAATTGAGGTAATTAGGGAAGAAAGTAATTTCAGGCAACTTTATTAGGGACAATGGGCCAAAATGCTAAGCTTAGGGGAAATTTTTAATTTGGTCTTGTTTGACCAATTGGATGATTGAAATGGTGGGATTAATTTAAGATGTATGTTTGAATTAATGGTGTAAAAATACACAAGAGGAATACACAAGGTGTACATGTACAAGAGTTGGGAGATATTTCTACACGAAAAAAATACACCAATGCCGTCCCCCTAAGGGTATTTTGGTAATTCTATATTTTTTTTGTCCCAAAATTGATGATAATAGATGAATAAATACCAATCTCCAAAATAATTAGTGATTTCCTTGATCACTTATAAGTCTCATGATCACTTAATCTAAATCGAATTCTTAATTCTATAAATTATAAATCCCTAAAATAAATAGTCTCTTAAAATTTTAAGTTGACTAATAAATACACCAATAATAATAATGATGATCAACCAAGTGATCATAAATGCGAATTAAAATTAATAAATGATTATGATCACAAATGGAAGTTAAAAGAATTAAATGCAAAATGTATTTATCATTAATATCTACCCGTCAAAGTGACGCGGTAAAATAGTCAAAATAATACAAAGACGATACGAAACAAGTACATGATCGAATAACAATCTGGGCTTCACAGAAAATGTGGGAGGATTTTTGTTTTGTTTGAGTTAAATGATAGTTAATGGGGAATAATTAGGGGTTTAGGGTAAAAAAAATAACTAGCTTCCTTTATTAGGGACATGAAGCCAAAATCTAGGTTTTAGTGGGAAATTTAAAATTCATTTGTTTGACTAAAGGGTTAGTGGGATTTGTAGGAAGATTTTTAGTTGTAGGCTTGCAAGACATAAAATAAAATAGAAATGAAATTATCAAAATTTTATTTATTTTTAGTCTCATAATAATTTAGTTGGGAGATACAAAATGATAAAATAGTGGTAGAAGAAAAATTGAGTTATTTTTCCCATTTAAAGTGGTAATTTAGAAAATTAGGGGAAAAAGAAAAAAATTGGTTTATTTTCTTTATAAAATTGAGGGAAAAATAAAATGTATAAATATCCATAATTAAATATTTAGAAATTTAAAATAAAGATGTGAAATAAGAAATGTGTAATCGAAAAATAAATTGAAAGTTGATTGGGTTGAATTATAGAATAAGATGAAATATTTGGATAAGGGTTGAAATGTATTCCTAAATTTTCGAGGGTCTAATATTTCTAAAGTCGTAGTTAACCGATCAAGTAACAATACTAGAGGATAATATAAAATTGCTAAGCTCAAAAATGCGAAATGCGTAATTGACGTTGGAAGAAATAAATAAAAGTAGAGTCGCGTTTCATTAATAATAGGTTTGTGATACATAGCCGAATAAATAATCACTACATAACACCGTATCTCACGTTGTTAAAATTCGGGGCCTCACAGATATACTATGTGAATGATATGTTGTCCAAGTGGTAATTTTTAGTTATGCTGCCAATTAAGGGTAATCTAAGAGAAGAAACGTCACAGGAAAGAGCAAAGATCAGAGAACTATTTTCTCCATGATGACAAGTTTAATTAACTAAAAAGAGATGTTATTTTGATTATATCTGTCTGCTCTGACTCTGTGGTCATATCCACTTCTTGGAATTGATATAGTTAAAAGGGATAATTACAAAAACTTCCTCCGAGGTTTTGGGTATTTCCAAAAAGCCCAGAGAAGTTTCAAAATTACAAAACAAAACCCTTGAGGTTTGGTTCCATCTTACATTTTCCCCTTCTTGAAGAAATTTTCAAAAACAGTATTTACATTTATAGAAATATTACAGTTTAACCCCTTCAATTTAAGGTGCAATCAAACTGCAGAAGTGGTTTTTGTAATTTTGAAACTTCTCTGTTTTTTTTTTTTTTTTTTGTAATTACCCCAAACCTTAAGAGTTGTTTTTGTAATTATCCCTATTTATAATACCCAATTGCTTGATCAGCTGAATATTGAAAGCATGAGATTGAGAAATGTAGTTATTTTGCATAATTTGGGAATTATCTGCCTTTTTAAGCTTTTGTTTTAGTCCATTTAAATCTCTCCGGGTTCATTTACTCAAATCATGTGGAAAAAATTGGCTCGTGAAGCTGTTGTTTGGATGTGTTCGTGATGGACAATCTCACCACTCCAAAAATCGTCACCATCTTGTTGAAAATTTCATCAGTTATATGTCATATTGTCTACGAGGTCCAATCATCTTTCTGATCTGTGTCGCTACCTTTATTTTCATCATGAATGAGAGACAAACCGAAAATTGCATATAGTACCTTATGGTATTGATCTGAACTGAATAACAATTACAATTTCTGAATGCAGGAGATTTTGGAGACTCGTGAGAAATCCGTTCCTCATATTTGGTCTTTTCGGTCCCCAAAGGAAGCGAGATCCCATTGGAATAAACTCTTTGGACATCCGGATGAGCAGGAATAGAAGTCTTATTAAATCTTCTTATATTCTAATTTTTCTACCAATTTTGGAACTTCTCAAATTAATTATTCGAAAAATAACACATTTTCCCCATTTGGCGGGACTGGGGAATACTTATATGTTTGTTTGGTTTTCACTTTTATATTGTAGCAAGAACTGATTTCAATGATATATTTTTCTTCTCTGACGCAAAACAGTAGAAATTATATGTGCTTGTTTTGCTCCCATCCATTGTGACAAATTATAGTTTCACTTGGTGTGTATTGTAGCCGCTACTAAGTTGGGTCTACTTATGTATCCTTTTTATTTAACCAGGCAATAATTTTTAACATTTTACATGAGGGTAAATTTAATTCCACCCACCCAAAAAACGAAAAAATGTCTAAAATTCTAATTAAGGTATGCATCAAAATGTTTCATTTTTCAATATACATGAACTTTTAGACAAAACCTAATGAAAACAAGTTGTAAATTAGCATTAGGGATGTGAAAGAATCAAATATTTTTTTATTTGAATTGAATTCGACAAATTTGAATAAGAATATATTTTTTATTCATATTTTTTTCGAATTCGAATTCGAATACCACAATATCCGATTCGAATATTTGTCTCCAATATTCCAAAATATTTGAATAATATATATTATATCATACATCACTAATCAATACATATATATTAGTAAATTATTTTATATCTATTTCATAAGCGCTATTTTTATTATTGTCTAATACTTATTTTATAATTTTATATCATTTAGATTTTAATTTATACAGCAAATTAATTATAATTTGAAGAAAAAATCATCCGAAATAATTGTAGAATTTCGAATACGAATATTCGAATCAAATCTATTATATTCGAATACATTGGTCGAATCGAATGCAAATCTACTTTTAAATTTGAATATTAAACGAATACGAATACAAACATGCTTTAATTAGTCGAATTGGAATTAAATATTCTGAATATTCGTTTCGATTCTATTACAACCCTAATTAGCATTATAATTGTGAATATGAAATATATTCAATATAAATTCTAAACTATAATTGGGAACAACTAATATATGGATTACAATCATCAATAATACCTAAAATAAAAAGAGATAATTTCCCTTAGCTTTGTACTATTTACCTACTACTCTGGAGTGTGGTGTTATCTAGCGTTTCAAATTAGGAGGAATTCTATAGGTATATAAGGAAGTCTTTGTTTGTAGAGTTTGTATAGGATTATCTTTTTGGAAAATTATATTTACGATGACTCATACAGAAGAGATGCACTCCTTTTTCATGAGAAGATTAAAAAAGAGAAAGAAAACATAATAACAGAATATTAAGAGCAACAAATATATCATCCGTGTCGAGTTTTCTTGGCATATACAACAGTTAAAGTTGATATTTTAGCGTGAGAAGAAGTTGAGTCTTCGGGCATATATTTAAAATATTACCATCTGAGAGAGAGAAATTTTGTGTTTGCATCATGGAAAAGCAGCAGATAGATCAAAGAGGTTACGATGTTATGATAATGATGGTTCCAACTACATAGACAGAATATCTGTGTCCTGTATACATATTGCAAGACATTCTCTCTTTTCTGCTCTTTATCGTGTGAAAATCTAAAACGAGGCCGTCCATACTTTCCAAATCATGGCGTCACCTAGATGGAACCTAGATCTACTCATCCTAATCTCGAGTTTCTTGAATGCTGTGCTCCATCGAAGAAAGTAATGATAAAAAATTCTTGTCCTGTTTCTCTATATTCTAATCCAGCCTTTTCTTTTGAGATAAATATTTGTGTTACTAAAGTGTATAATTTTGAGATAAATATTTGTGTTACTTAAAGTGAAGTGTAATTTATAAATTGGAAGTTAGAAGACTATCATATGTAAAGGGGAAGAGTGTTTTCTTGCTATTGATTCTTTCATTTGGTTAAGGAACTAGATCACCCTATTTATACTATCACATTTCACTAACCAACGGATATGATTACTTTAATTTAATGGCTACAATTCACCTACTATCACCTACTATGTTATCCATCAAAAATACTCTACAAACTTTCTTCAAATAATATCTTAGATATTTTCTAAAAATATTTCTATAGCAAATTTCTATAATTTTAGCTTATAGGACTCTAGCATTTGATGGACTCATATTTTTTTGAACTTAAGCAATTCTTTTAAGACGATGAGCGTATTAAAAGATTCATCTATTACTTAACAAGGGTCAAACCTCTATTTGGTATTTGTGTTACAGAATATGAATTGGAGAATTTCTTATTTTAATGGAAAGGAAAATAGTAAGATTACCCCTCAAAAGGCCAAACATTCTTAAAATAAGATTTTTAAGTACTTTCTAGTTTCTACTAATCTTTATCAACTAATACGCAATTTCTAACTTTTAAGAGGAAAACCAATACACAATTCACTAATAGGTTCGTGATTGATTGATTTGATAGAGATTATTTATTTATTTATTTATTATAGTTCTTTATTTAAACTCACACATGTATCCTCTCCACAAGGTTTTTTTTTTTGAGTACAAATCCTGAAAGAGGAGGGACTGGTTGGAATCGAACTCTAGACCTCTCTGGCTTGAGCATAAGAGTCTTTAACCACTAAACTTGTAACGACCCGGTTTTCAAAAATACAAATAATTCAATAAAAGAGTTATAAAAGAACATACTTTATAAAACATTGCCTATAATTCAAAAAAATTCCAAATAAACAAAAGTACTTTAATTCAAACCAAAATATTTATTCTTAAAAAAATTAAAATACTAACTATTAACAGTAAGTACTCAAATTAATTAACAAATAAGGGTTTCCCAAAAATTCAAATTAAATAAAAATCATTGACTTTGCATCCACCGCCTCCAATCCTCTCTCGGGCTCCTCAACCTGAAAAGTATTAATAAATATGGGGTGAGCTTTCAACTCGCTCCGTGGAAACACGTTTGTCAAAATTAAATACATCACATAAGCATAATCGTAAATATTCAACATGTAATTTTTCCTCTGTAATATTTCCTCCGACTGGCCAGTTAATAAATTTAGCACGGCGGGCTTAACCCGAAGATCAACTTTGATTCCGGACCTATTTACGGTCCCTTACTAGTTCCTCTGACACATTGCACATAAACGAAAATACATATATGAAGTATTTAATAATGACAAACAATACTTGAATAGAAATATCCACACCTTAAAATAATTGTAGATATCTTGTGCCGAGAATGTAAAAAAAAAATACATTAAATCATATTCCTCTTTTCCGGGTTTGGCTAAGTTGGTGTGATATCAAACAATATATGGTTGTTGTTTGTTGTAGAAAGAAAGAACAAGAAGCTAGTTCTAGAGATATACATGATTCTAGCAGAAAGTATTTGTAAAAAGTGTAAGGAAAAAACTAGTATTTATAATGGTATTACTTTGATGAAAATCTAATAAGAATTATGTTTTTTTTTAACGTTACAAATTCATAAATTGATATCCTTTCATCTACCATCATTAAGTTAGGAGCTCTTCAAATCCATAACTGAAATTTCATTAAAATGACTAATTAAATATAATATATTCTGATTTATAAATTAAAAATCTTATAAAATTTAAGGTTAGAAACCCTAATTGAAATTTTTGCCCCAAATTATGAAATTAGGGTGCATTGAAAGAATTTCTATTTATAGGATGATTTTATGAAATTTAAAGATAAGTAGGGTTTGTTAATAATAAGATAAAATCTGATTTTTTTTAAATCCAATACGAGCGAAATTCTATCTTAATAGGGTTTAATAAAAATCTGGATTGTAAAACGATAATGACTGACTTATAAAATATTAATATTATCTGATAAATATAATTATAATTTAAATAATAATAATTGAAAAATACGGGATATCTAACGACCCGTTTTCAAAAATACAAATAATTCAATAAAAGAGTTATAAAAGAACATATTTTATAAAACATTGCCTATAATTCAAAAAAAATTCCAAATAAACAAAAGTATTTTAATTCAAACCAAAATATTTATTCTTAAAATAATTAAAATACTAACTATTAACAGTAAGTACTCAAATTAATTAACAAATAAGGGTTTCCTAAAAATTCAAATTAAATAAAAATCATTGATTTTGTATCCATGATTGAAATGTATTTTGCATGTATTTTCGGCTTAATCTTGACTAGAATGTGTTGATATGCATGCATTATATGAGTAAATAGTGCTTTATTCCTGTTTTGTGGAAAAGGATTACGCTTTGCTCGTTTTGTAGGAATTTATCGATAATTGGAGCATTTTGGCAACAATTCGAAGCATTGCAATCGCCAATACTTGATGTGAAGTACGAAGTTGGAGTCGAATCGAGAAGAAGTCAGACGAACCAGGCGAAAAACGAAAGAAAACGACCGAGTACGAGTTGCTACAGGTGAGCACGAGCAGGGCGTGCTCCCTAGCACAGCCAGTGCTCAACCTATAACTGAAGACTCAGGGTTCGGCTACCAGCACGGGTAGCCCGTGCCATAAGGCACGGCCCGTGCTCCATGTTGAGCTTTGAACAATTCTTGCGGCACCCGGACGGGGGCTGGCGTGCCTAGCGCACGCCCGTGCGCCTCTGTGGGAAAAACAGAGTTTGACTCGTTGTGAACTAGGTTTCGACCCAAACGAAGTATAAATAGAGACGGGGCGGCCACAAACAGGGAGACGCTGATTTTTGCCCTAGAAAGCAGAGAAAAGAGCAGTTTTCCACCGGAGATTTGGGGAGATGGATCAAGACCGCAACCACACCTTCGAGGATTGAAGATAGATCGAGAGATCGTCATCATCCCCGAGTTCACTCATTCCATAGTATAATTATTTTTAATTAGTTTAGACATGAACATTAATAATTTGTCTATGGATTATTTCTTTTCTATGTCTGGCTAAACACTTTGTGATTTCTGTGTTTGGGAGTAGGTTAATGGATACTTTTGTTTGATGATTCATTGCAATCAAAGTTAATGTTTTCCAACCCTATTCAAGTACTTTGCTTTAATTCTTGTTTTATCAAAAAGATATTGGTTTAACTTGTTTTGATATATTGATTCATATTTAGAACATATGAGTTTTAATATTAGATCTGTGAGTACTTGACATGAATAGCTTGCATGATTGAGAAGTCTGTGAATATTCGTGAGGCCTTTTAATCTTTTGATCTTTTGGGAGTTGGATATCTCATGTTGAGTAGAGATGCTAGCATAGATATTCCAATCAACGCTTTTACCTGCATCTCGAGAGAGAGGGTAAATTACTTTTGTGATTGGTCTATAGGGAAGAATACGTTTAACTTTGGTTTGATTAATCTGATAATAAAAGGGGATATTAACTGAAACCACAACCCAGGAATCCATTTATTCATACTTGATCTTTTAATCCACTCTTTGCTTTGTTATTCTAGATTAATTTCTGCTTTAGTGTTAATAAAACCAATCCATCTCAAATTCGATAGTCTAGATAAAAATAAGGCTATTATAATCCAGTACTTAGTACATTAATTTATTAGTCCCTGTGGATTCGACCTTGCTAACCCTATTCTATAAACTGCACCGTACACTTGCGGTGAAGCTAAAAATAAGGCGAACAAGTTTTTGGCGCCGTTGTCTGGGACTAATTAAATTTTTAGTACTAATATTGCGATAAATAGAATTGTTTTTAATTTAGACATTTTTTTCTTTCTTTTTAATTTGTTGTTTAATTTTACTTCTACTGCGTTTGACTTGTTTTCTTTAGTTGGTTCAGGTAGTGCATGCACACTCGCTCGAAGCCAGGAGAATTAGCACCGTTCATACCGGAGGTTGAGGCTTTTGCTAGGCGAAATAGTGCGGCTATCATTTACACAATAAAGTCTAAAAGGACATTTTTGGTTTTTTTTTTGTAACCAACTTATATTTTTTTCTTACTTAACATTTATAATTTAACCATAATACCCTTCCATGATTCTGCAGTTAATTACTGTTAAATTTTACAGTTTATTTGTAACATGTGTTTTTAGTTCTACACAAATTTTAAAATTGATATTGTTTCAATTTTTAATTAGGAGATTATTAGGAATATATCATATTTTTTTTCTTCTTGAACATCTCCAAAAGAGTGTTTGTATCTTCAATTTGGAGCAAAAAAGCGTCATTTTGAAGTTGTTAACAGTTTTGTGCGAAAAATAGCGCAACAATGTAGCTGCGCTAATTATTTTTTTATATTTGTTTTAAATTATTAATTTTTAGTGTACAAAAAATAAGCAGTAAAATGGGATATTCCTTTATTAGTGAGAATTTACTACAAACTGTTGGAGATGAAGTTCAAATTATGCACCATAATAGTGCAAAATAAACGTAAAATGGTGCATACTACTGGAGATAGATAAAATTGTAAAATTAGTCCTTTAACTAAAAAGGGTTGCGAAAAGGTCATGTAAAATGCTCAAATTGAAAAATAGACCTTTAACTATGTAGGATTTTACAATATAGTCCTGCAAAAATTGCATAGTTTGCAAAATAGTCTGAAACTTATACTCGAGTCTCAATTTTAGTCCTAATTTCAATGGCAATTTGAAATTTCTCTGGATTTTGGTCACGTGAGCGGCACATGTAATTTCTAATTTCTGGAGAAATTAGGACCGAAATTGATATTCAAGTACTATTTACAGGACTATTTTGCAAACCACACATTTTGCAGGACTATTTTGCAAAACCATACATAGTTACTGGACTATTTTGTCATTTGAAACTTGTGAAGGACCTTTTTGCGGCCGTCTTTTTAGTTACTTGACTAATTTTGTAATTTAGCCACTTTGGAGATATCTATAAAGGGCAAAATGCAAAATTGGTCCTCAGAACTATAGCGCGATAGCAAAAGGTCTGTAAAAATCACATTTTGCAAAAAGGTCATGTAACTATTCCAAATTCTCGATTTTGGTCCTGCAAAATACACGGTTTGCAAAATAGTCTTGTAGCTATATGAAAATCTCAATTTTGGTACTAATTTCACCGGATTTAATCACATGAGCGGCACATGTAACTCCCAAACTTCCGATGACATTAGGACCAAATTTGATATTTTCACACAGTTACAGGACTATTTTGTAATCCGTGCATTTTGCAGGACTAAAATTGAGATATTTATATAGATACGGGATCTTTTTGCAAAACTTAATTTTTACAGGACGTTTTTGCTACCGCCCTATAGTTACAGAACTAATTTTGCAATTTACCTATCTATAAACTAATAGTTAAAAAAAAGTTCAGATTCTACATTAACAATCATGCTATATTTCTGAAATACAAAGAAAATGAATTTGAAATTCGAAGTTACTTACAACTATGAATCGACGAAAATGTTTCTCTCTAGAAATATCATTTACCTAAATTGTATAAAGGGGTGTGCCATTATTTAATTTCTCGATCACGAGATTTTCATAATCAGTCAGAATTCATTTCAGATTCGACATGATTAAATATCCAACCAACTCATATTATTGTTATTTCTCACACTTACTATAATAATATTTGTGAAATTCCACTTTAATAAAAAATTAATTAGAAAATCCCAACTCGATTTTTTTTCATAAAATGTTTAATTTATCGTACTTACACTTTAATTATTTCTTTTTCTTTTGTTTTCTTCGCTCATGATATGTATAATAGTAATAATAACAAGGAAATGAAAACAAAAAGAACAGAAAAATATCATCAATTGAAATTCATATTACAATTATATAATTTGTGTGAAGTTTTGCAATTATTGTGACGAAATACCCAGTCCCTGGAGTGATATACTAACCAAGTAATACAGTATGGATGTGAAGCCCCAATTTTTCCGAGCATATAATTGATTCTTATTGTCGTCTATGCATTTGATCGACTATTTTACCGCGTCATTTTGACGGGTAATTATTAATAATATATACATTTTGTACTTTATTTCATTTTATTTAATTACTTGTGATCATGATCTTTATTAATTCTATTTTTCATTTATGATCACTTGGTTGATCATTATTACTATTTTTGTATTTATTAGTCACCTTAGAATTTTAAGAGACTATTTATTTTAGAGACTTTTACCTTATAAAATTAAGATTTTGATTTAGATTAAGTGATCATGAGACATATAAGTGATCAAGGAAATCACTAATTATTTTGGAGATTGATATATTTCATCTATTATCATCAAATTTGGGACAAAAGAAAATATATGGCATTACCAATATGCCCTTATAGTGGACGGCCAATATGGGATTTTTTGGAGTAGAAATATCATCCAACTCTTGTACACCTACACCTTTTATTAGCAATCTTGTGTATAATTATACCATTAATTCAAATATTATACACATCATCTCTTACATTACTTCTTTAATATTATTTTTGCCAACATGTTGGAAGTCTTCCAACATTCCATTCAAACCATGTCTTGCCCACCATACCTTTGACCTTCAAATTGTCTCCTATGCAAGAGGCAAAATGCAAGATACAAATTAAACAAAATTTCCTCCCACTCTCTCATCAATGTGAACGGCCACATTAGAGGAAATGAACAAAAATTGTTCATTTCCATCCAACAATTTCACCTCTCAAGCTAATTTTCCCCTCCTTCTCTCTAAACTCCATACCTCTCTCTACTCTTTCTTCTTACTTTCTTCTTCTACACTTAGAAAATTTTCAAGATTTTTCCTCCTTATTCTTCATAAAATTCGAACCAAACCTATACTACAAGGTAAGAAATTTTATCTTCAATCCATTTTTGATATCACCTAGTTCATCTCTTCCACCTTCTTAACTTAAGTTTGAATTTGATTTGGAGGTACATTTAGAAGACCATTTGAAGATTAGAGCTTGACATCATCTTGAAGAAGGACTTCAAGAATTGAAGAACAACTAGTAGAGAATTTGGACTACACGGTAAGAATTGGACACTAGAACCCTTCTTTCCTCTTCTTTCTATTTTTTTCAAATTTTAACACCCCTTTTTCATTTTTGAGAAATAGGGGCTGACCTTAGGTGATTTTGGAGTTGAACCAAAATTTCCAATTTTAAAGCTTCAACTAGTCTCCAATCACCTACTACACAAGGTAAAGTGTAGTCCATCTCTTTTCTTATCTCCTTCTTTTTTTTCTCCTTAATTTTTCTCTCATTTTTCTAACTTCAACTAAAGGCTGAAGATTCAAGTATAATAATGAGATTTTTGAACATCATTTATTCACCATCAATTTACATTCTAATGTTAGTTCTAGCATAAGATTAATACCATATCATACTTAAATGAAAAAAACAAAAATTAAAGAAAAAGATGAAGAAATCTTTACCCTTGTAGCTTATCTTCAACAATGGAGTATGTTGTCTAAGTATGGGGTGTGAAGAAGTAGTGAGGGTGTTGGGGGGTTTTTATAAAATGCAAGAATGATTGGGGGTGGAAAAATCCATTTTGCCCTCTTTTAAAATATCTTGCAAAATTAGATATTTTCTAAAAATCCTCAAGTAAGCTATTATATTATTTAAAAAATAAAAACCCGAGAGTTAGTAAAACTCGATTTTCTTGATGGTCGTTAGTAATAAAATATAAGGTAGAAACTAAATCTAGAATTCCCAAAATATAAATAAGCACTTCTGTAAAAATTTTCGAAAATCACTTATTCGGTACAAAAATCTCAATCCTAAAACTTAAGTCCAAAACTCCATAAAATATTCATGGTATGTCATTGTGATGTCTATCCATTTCCACTACCGTAGTTAGGGCGCAATCGGTTCTCGGATGCTCAAATAAAAAAATGCATAAAGCGAGTAAATCGCACATTTAAAATGTAAACTAGATATTTGATGCAACATTATTCATTAATATTAATTTAAAAGTTTCAAGTAACTTAAAAAGGGTTGGGTCGTCACAACCTCCCCTACTTAAAAAAATTTCGTCCTCGAAATTCGACTTACTTAGTTATGAATGTTTGGATACTTAGCTATGATCTCTTCCTCTCTCTCCCAAGTAGCCTCTTCCCTACCATGTCGGCTCCAGTGTACTAATACTAGGGGTACTTCTCGATTTCTCAACTTATGTACTTTCTTTCCCAAAATAGCGACAGAGCTCTCCTCATAAGCAAGGTTATTACTGACATTAAGTTCCTCATGGTTAATGATGTGACTTGGGTCGACAATGTACTTCCTAAGCATAGATATGTGAAACACGTTATGTCTTCTTTGCAAGTTCGGAGGTAGTGCCAACCTAAGCGACATCTCCTATCCTATCCAAAATTTCAAATGGTCCAATATACCTTGGTCTCAACTTCCCTTTCTTCCCAAAACGAACAACTCCTTTCAAGGGTGCAACCTTAAGAAATACTTTGTCATTTACTTCAAATTGTAAGTCCTTCCTTCTTCGGGCATAACTTTTCTCGGTCTTGTATCTTTTAATTCTATCTCGAATCTTAGCAATCACTCCAACTGTTCTCTCAATAATCTCCGGTCCAAAAATCTTACGTTCACCAACTTCATCCCAATTAGTTGGTGATCTGCACTTTCTTCCATACAATGCTTCATATGGTGCCATCTTGATAGTAGCCTCGATAATCATTATTGTAAGCAAATTCCATTAGTAGTAGATATGTCTTCCAACTTCCATCAAGATCCAACACAATTGTTTTGAGCATGTCTTCCAATGTCTGAATTGTTCTTTCTGACTGACCATCCGTTTGCGGATGATATGCGGTGCTAAACTTAAGCTTTGTCTTCATAGCTGCATGCAGACTTTCCCAAAATTTTGATGTGAAACGAGGATCACGATCTGATACAATGGATATTGGTACTCCATGAAGGCTAACAATCTTCTCAATGTAAAGCTGAGCAAAACGATCCATAGTGAAAGTCATCCTTACCGGTATAAAATGTGCGCTCTTTGTGACTCTGTCCACGATAACCCAAATTGCCTCATTTTTTCTTACGGATCTTGGTAATCCTGTCACGAAATCCATAGTAATGTGTTCCCATTTCCATTCGGGAATATCCAGGGGGTTCAATAATCCTGATGGTCTCTGATGTTCGGCCTTCACTTGCTGGCAAATGGTACAACTTTAAGGTTGCAAACCCAAGTGCAGGTTTTCTCAAGTAATAAATTTCTCGGGAGTCCGAGGTCGATCCACAGGGAAGTTGATGGAAGTTTACAGGATATTTCTTATTTAAAGGATGAGTAAATGGGTTTTTTTTTACTAGTAAGAATATTTTTTTAGTTACAAGAAATTTAATTAATAGAAATGTTGAGGATTAGGGATCCACTCTTGATTTCGGATAAAGGAATGATTATATTTTCTTACCTCTTAGATTGCCACTATTGGAATCCATACACAAAGAAGGTTCCAATGGGAAGATATTATACATATAAATCATGCAATGAGGTAATCATGTTATATCATCAATTAGAATTTATCTTATAACATCAATACTTGTTTATGGGATCAAGTATTTATGTATTCTTTTGTCTACAACAAATCAAGGTATCCACATTAGTAGTCGGTTGAAATAAAACCGGACATTTAACTAAATGGAACCAAGTATTTGTTGTGCTAATAGATATACATAAATCAAGAAACACCACCAAACAAAAATGTATAAGCTAAAAACAAATTGATGATACAAACAATGAAATTTAATATGAATCTACAATCATTCCTTATCCTTCATCAAGAGTTTCACCCCATTTCCTCAACAAAATAAACTTATAATAACATGAAAAAAATAGAGAAAACAAAAGATTGAAGAAAAACTAAAGCAAACATTTTATAAAATACTAGAAATCTTACTATAATTTAAGAAAAGCAAGAAAGAAAAATTCTTTTGAACTTTGTAACTCTAACTTTCTCTACCTAAAACTTGCTCTTGGCTAATGCTAATGACCTCTATTTATAGCCAACTAAAAATCAATTTACAATTATTTTTTTCTTTATTTTTATTACAAGTAAGAAAATAAGGAAATCAACACCAACTTTGCCACCTTCTTTGACTGGTCATTTTGTCCATGATATCAGCCATCTTTGCTCAATTTTCTTCCACAAATCAATTATCACATGAGTTGGATTGAATTTCCAACTGATTTCATTGAATTTGAACAACCATGGGCAAGATATGGTTGAATAATTGAGATGTGGTTGGCATACGGGATTGACTAGTGCG
This sequence comes from Rehmannia glutinosa, assembly GCA_016081115.2. Lineage (NCBI taxonomy): Eukaryota > Viridiplantae > Streptophyta > Magnoliopsida > Lamiales > Orobanchaceae > Rehmannia > Rehmannia glutinosa. Next base: position 12,452,571 of record CM071924.1, on the reverse strand, counting down.
GCAAAGACCTCTTGGATTTTTATAAATTCATCCAATACAAATCGACTTTGGGGTCTTCATCAATGTTGTAGCTCTATGATTTGTACATACTCAGTAAACATTTCAGATACAAACACCTTTTATTTTTCGAGTTATGTCCAAAATACCAATCTTGGTCAAATCTGGAAATTAAATGAGCACCCTTCAATCCTCATTTTATGATGAATTTTTTTATCCAAGAAAATATCATTCCAAACTTTGATTTTTGGTTTCAATCTCTCTCGAAAACTTGTAAATGAATGGATTGTGAATCCATATCTTCAAGAATCATCCCAAAATCATGTCGGAAATGAAAGCTATGCTCGTTGATCCAAACTTGCACTAAAAATTGCTTCCAAATACAATTCTATGTTGATTTCTATTTTATTCCTAACATATTAATAATACTATAAATTCATTTTATTAATAATATTAATAAGGTAAAATAATAATATAAGCCTAAAATAATTATACATTTTTAACGTTCATCACACTGACCAGAACTTATTACTAGTCCCTAGTAATTAAAGCATAAAATAATACAAAAGAAATTTGATGAATATGGCACGTTGATCATTTTTTTAAAAAAAAACTTTATGAAATAGTCTAACAATCAAAAAGTTTATGGTCACCATCATAGATGCTATCAAGAATAAATATTATAATTTTTTTATATTATTTTTTAGAGAAGAAATATTGTGTATATATGCACAAAACCACCGTTTCATTTCACAAACCAAAATACATTAACTTCAAACTTGATCATGAAAAGTCTCAACTCTATATCCTCACAAAGGTTAGTGTTTGTTGTGTAAATTGGCGAGGTGTTCACTCTTGGAGTTGGAAAACAGTCAAAACTCTCAAGGAAATGGCCAATATGATTTAGGACAAGCATTCAAACTAAAATTGAGCATAAGATAGGTAGTTATAAAATTTGAAACACCTAATTTTTTCATACCAAATTATGTCTCGAAATTTCATTGGTTTAGAACTGCAAACAAAATGATAATATTTTTTTCTTTTTTTTTCTTTTTTTCTTCTCTTTTTTTTTCTTTTTTTCTTCTTCTTTTTTTTTACAACATCACTAACTATGAACAATACTCATCACAAATTATGTAATGGAGTATTTTTACAACATGACTAACAATGATAACATAACAATGAAGAATACTCATCACAAATTATGTAATAGAGTATTTTTAACAGAAATTGACAATGTGGGTGTTAACCAAATCATTTCTCCACATGTAAGGTAGAATATTTAAGTATTTCAAATCACAACATAACCATTTCAAACGACCAATTAAAGTTCGGAATGCTTGTTTTCTCAAACTCACCACTCATTCACAAAAGATGTGTGAATATTAAAAATAAAATACTTTATCATGATCAAACTTTCAGTTATATGTATCACAACCAATCTTTCCACAAAACTTAGAATGTGCACAAAACACTTTCTTTTCTTCTTTTTTTTTTTTTTTTTTTTTTTCAATTTAATCAAGATAACATCGTTGAATTCAACAATAAGACTATTTTCATGTTTTGACAATTCACAATTTTTTTTTAAAAAAAAAAAAAATTCACAACATGCCATATTTTGCAAAGGGAATTACTAGAAAGATAATAAAAATAGGGATGCGTCTCAAGAATATCAAACTGACATTCTTTACTCTGCCATCAGTGTTGTTTTTTATTTTAATTTTCAATTTTCAAAATCACACATTGTAAATTAGGAAAAAAAAAATAATATCAATTATCCCTTCCCCCCCAACATATCTAAAACATTGTCCTCAAGGTCAAAAATAAATAGGAAAGTAAGGTTTAAAAGATATTACCTGATGTATGGCTTTTTGAAATGAAAGTAGAAGAACACAAAGAGTAGTTATACCCGTGAAAGATAAATCTCACAACGCCGAGAGACAAATCCAATTTGCGTTTATTACTTCTATCCTCCGACCAAACAACATGAGCCACTTTTGGATCAGGTTCAGCAACAAATGTTTGGAGTTGATCGATTAGTTCACTTGGTGTTGTTGCACAAATTATGATTAAATCCTGGCGGTGAAATAAAACCTTTCTCGACGCAAAATCTATAAAAGACAATAAACCATCAAAGAAACCATTAACATTAAGAATACCTATAGCTTCGGTGAATGTTGAGTTGTGCCCAGGAGATCACTTGGAATAACTCCTCCAGTGTACCAAAACCACCAGGTAAGGTGATAAAGGCATCTGCATTATGCATCATATTCACCATTCTGTCTTGCATGTTTGATACTCTTAACTCATCTCCAATGGTTTGCCCGGTGATTTGTCGGACAACTAAAGGTTTCGGGATAACTCCTAAGACTCGACTCCTCCCAAATAGGCGAACCAAAGAACACGCCCATTAACCCAAAACTACCTCCCCGTATACTAAGTTAATGTGCTTTTCTCGCTAAAAATTTACCGAGATTATCAGCCGCCTCAAGAAAACAACTGTCTTTCCCAGGATTTGCACCACGTATCACAAAGAACATCATTAATTCTACGGGAAGAAGAACTCTCCATTTTTTCTCTCCTTTTTTTCCCGATATAATCAAATGATGTAAATGAAAGGTGAATGCAATGCTATTTATTGAGGTATGAACAGGGGAATGCAACAAAATGTGATTATTGGAACTTTTATTTTGTCAAAAAGTTTGAAAATAAAGACAATAAAGTCAAAAAAATGCTAACATGTGAAGGAACAGAAAAGTAGTTGTGATTGTGGCTCACATCTTCCTCTGGTTTTACGTCCAGAAACGGCTTAAACGCCCTCTATGGGTCGGGGATATGCTTCCCATCCAATTTTCTTATAAATTGGCAAACAGGGTCTTTTAACGTCAGATTCCCAAGACAAAGATCACGTTCTTCTCGAAATTGGAGCCATAATCGGAGAATTTCACGATGCACAAATGCACAAGGATGCGTATCAAAAGTCCATAGAATGTTATCTAAAGACTCCTTACTCAGTCCATCCTTTATGAATTGAATTTTGTCCTCTCGATTTCTGGAAACCATACCTAAAGAACGACATCTTGTGTCACAAGTCCATCGAGCACATTTGTGACACACTTGTAGTCTTTTGGCCCTTCGTTTTTTTGAATATGAACTTTTTCCAAGACCAGGCAAGCATTTAGTAGGAGAAAATGAAAATTCTCCTGCTAATCTTACCTTTGCTTCAATTATCCAACGTACATCTTCTGGAATGCCTTTATTCATAAACATTCTTAACCTTTCTAGCCTGGCTTTGTATATTTTCAAAATTTCATTTGTAGAAAGAAAATCAAATCGCTTTTTGAGAGTGGGGGGAATTCTTTTATCCATTTTTTTTAAATCTAAATGAAAGAGAATGAGAAAACAAAATTATGTACAAATATCAGTGTTTGTGGGAAATTGATGAGTCCGACTTAATCGTCACGGAGTACCGTTATCCGCCATTTAACCGGGAAAATAAATAATTAAACACTACAAAACACACACATTTATAAGAAACAAATATATTCACTAATTATAACAAGGATTATAAAGAAAAAGAACTTCCTCTGGAAGGAATTGATTTTCTAGAAACATTTAAGTCTTTGTCCATTAACTTTGAATACATTACCATTTATAGGATTCTCAATGTCAATGACTCCATACGGATATATATTTTCACAATAAAAGGACCACTCCACCTTGACCTTAATTTTCCAGAAATAAATGCAATCTTGAATTATAAAGCAAAACCTTTTGACCAATCTCAAATGTTTTTCTTGTAATTTTATTATCATGAAATTCTTTGATTCTTGCTTTATGAATTTTTGAATTCTCGTATGCATCATTTCTTAATTCTTCAAGCTCATTGATTTGCAATTTTCTCAATTTCAAGCATCGTCAAGATTGAAGTTAAACATTTTAATTGCCCAATAAGCTTTATGTTCAAGTTCCACTGGTAAATGGCAAGGTTTTCCATAAACTATTCTATAAGGAGACATTCCCAATGATGTTTTAAAAGCGATTCGTATGCCCAAAGTGCGTCGATAAGTCTAAAAGACCAATCTTTACGATTCGGGTTAACAGCTTTTTTCTAATATTTGTTTTATCTCCCTATTTGCAAGTTCAACTCCGCCCATTTGTCTCGTGGGTGATAAGGGGTTGCAACTTTATGTGTGATTCCATATTTTTCATTAAAGATGCAAAAACTTTGTTGCAAAAATGTGTTCCCCATCACTAATAATGACTCGAGGAATTCCAAATCGACTCAAAATATTTTCTTTTAGAAATTTTATCACGCTTTATGATCATTGTTTCGACAAGGAATTGCCTCGATCCATTTTGAAACATAATCTATTGCGACTAAAATGTAAATAAAACCAAATGATACCGAAATGGCCCCATAAAATCAATACCCCAACAAAAAAATATTTCAATCACCAAAATAGGATTCAAAGGCATCATGTTTCGTTTTGAAATTGATCCTAACTTTTGACAATTTTCACAACTTTTGCAAAAAGCGTAAGTATCTTTGAAAAGGTTTGGCCAATAAAATCCACATTGTAAGATCTTTGCACTTTGGTTTTCTTTCTTTGAAAAGTGACCACCACATGCTTCGAATGACAAAATTGAATAATGCTACCTATCTCATTGTCGGGTACACATCTACGAAAGATTTGATCCGACAATATTTGAAAAGGTAGGGATCGTCCCAAAGAAACTTTTTTACCTCATTCAAAACTTCTTTTTATCTTGTGAATTCCAATTTGATGGCATCATTCTGTCACAAGAAAATTAACAATATCTCAAACCAAGGTACTACAAGAATAACATTGAATAGTTGTTCATCGGGAAAAGTATCATTGATAGGTGGAGTTTGAAATGAATCATCACAAATAAGTCTTGATAAATGATCGGCTACCACGTTTTCTACACCTTTCTTATCACGAATGGTAATATTAAACTCTTGGAGTAAGAGAATCCACCTAATCAATCTTGGTTTGGAATCCTTTTTGACAAAAGATATTTCAAAGTCGCATGATCACTCGAAAACGACAATTGGTGAACCAACAAGATATGATCGAAATTTTTCCAATGCAAATACCACAAAGTAATTCTTTTTCAAAGTGGTTGAATAATTGATTTGAGCACCATTCAAAGTTTTACTTGCATAATATATCACATATGGTTTCTTTTTTTTTTTTTGCCCTAAAACAAGCTCCAACGGCATAGTCACTAGCATCACACATTATTTCAAAAGGTAAAGTCCAATCGGGAGGTTGGATTATAAAGGGCGATGTAAAGCATATTTTTAAGTTTGACAAAAGCTTTTTCACAATTTTCAGTCCATTCAAAACTAACATCTTTTGTAAGAAGATTACACAATGGTTTAGAAATTATACTAAAGTCTTTGATAAATCTTCCTAAAAACCTCGCATGCCCTAAAAATGATCTTACCTCCTTCACGATTTTGGAAGTGCGAGTAAATTGGCAATTAATTCCACTTTGGATTTATCAACCTCAATACCTCTTCTTGAAATAATGTGTCCAAGAACAATACCGATTGTTACCATAAAATGACATTTTTCCCAATTAAGCACAAGGTTCTTTTCTTCACACTGATCAAAACCTTTTCTAAGTTTAACAAACAATCTTCAAATGATTCACCAAAAACAAAAATCATCCATAAAGACTTCAAGAAAACGTTCAACCATGTCACTAAAAATGCTAAGCATGCATCGTTGGAATGTAGCCGTGCATTACATAATCCAAAAGGCATCCTTCTATATGCAAATGTACCAAAAGGACATGTAAAAGTTGTTTTCTCTTGATCTTCAAGTGCAATTTCAATTTGATTATATCCGAATATCCATCTAAGAAACAATAGAATTTATGACCTGCAACTCTTTCTAAAATTTGATCCATAAAAGGTAATGGAAAATGATCCTTTCGGAAATCGAGTTAAGTTTCCCGTAGTCAATGCACACACGCCAACCAAGAATGGTTCTAGTTGGAATCGATTCATTATTTTCATTTTTAACCATCGTAACCCCGACTTCTTCTAAGACAACATGAATAGGACTTACCCATTTACTTTGTCGAAATAGGATAAATTATTTCATTATCCAAGAGTTTAATAATTTCATTCCTCACTATTTCTTTCATATTAGGATTTAGTCTTGTTTGCATTTCTCTAGATGGTTTTGCATTTTCCTCTAAATAAATATTATGTGTGCAAATCGAGGACTAATACCTTTAATATCAAAAATGGTCCACCCTAAGGCATTTTTATGCATTTTCAAAATCTCGATCAACTTACTTTCCGATATGCATCAAGTTTGGAAGAAATTATTACAGGCAAAATTTCACTCTCACCAAGAAAAGAGTATTTCAAATCGGATGGTAAAGGTTTCAAATCAATTTTTGGAGCTTTTATGCTTGAAGGAATAGGTTGCACTTCGATGATGATAACTCTTCAATTTTTGGTTTCCAAAAATGGTTTTCTAGTGTTTGTAAAAATCCATTGGAGACATCAAAACGTTTCATATCACAAACTCTCTCATTTTCAAAACATGTTTCAAGAATTGAAAGAATTATTGATGAAAGGAAATTTTCGTGAACAATTTCTTCAATTAAATCAACTTCATGTAGTTCGGTATCATCAAGAGTTGTTTGCAAACATTCAACACATTTAATTCCAAAGTCATATTTCCAAAAGATAATTTCAAAATACCATTTCTACATTTAATCAATGCATTTGAAGTTGCAAGAAATGGACGACCTAAAATGACAGAATTTGTGTTTTTGCATCTATAACCGGTGAGTATCCAAAACAATGAAATCAACGGAAAATAAAACTTGTCAATTTGTACCAACACATCTTCTACTATTCCTTTTGGAATTTTGATTGATCGATCGCCTAGTTGGAGTACAATTGGAGTTTCTTTAAGTTCACCCAAACCTAGTTGTTCATAGACTGAAAAAGGTAGAAGATTTACGCTAGCACCAAGATCAAGTAAAGCGCGTTCAATTCTAGTGTCTCCTATAATGCATGAAATTGTTGGGTACTGGATCTTTGTACTTAGGTGGAGCAAATTGTTGTATAATTGAACTCACACTTTCGATTAAAAATGCTTTTTTCTTCACATGATGTTTTCTTTTAATTGTGCACAAATCTTTCAATAATTTTGCATAAGGTGGGACTTGTTTGATTGCATCCAACAAAGGAATGTTAATTTTGACTTGTTTAAAAGCTCAAAAATTTGGTTTGAGTTCAATTTTTGAGTTGGTTGCAATCTTTGAGGAAAAGGGGGAGGAGGTGAATATGTTTCATCATTTTCAAACTTACATTTATTCAACTTACCTTCTTCATCATCACAATTTTCATTATTCATTTCGAAGATGAATTTAGAACTTTCTTAGGATGAATTGTTTTATCAACAATTTTTCCACTTCAAGTGTTGTGACCGAATTGGCCTCATTCTACCGGATTTTCACCTGAGTAGAAGCACAACAACACTGCGTAGAAGGATTAGGTTGAGGTTGAGCAGAAACTTACCCTTTTCTTGAATTCGCAAAGAAGGCGTGAGTGTTGAAAGTGAGTTCTTGATCTCATTGATAGCCCGAGAAGTTTTATTATTGATGTTTGTTTGTTCATTCATAAATGCTTGCAAAGTCTCCTCAATTGATTTTACATGTGGAGATGGATATGAAGGAAAATTTGGTGGCTTTTTGCGAATTTATTGGTTGAGCTTGATTATTATCACGCCAACCGAAATTAGGATGATTTCTCCATTGTGGATTGTAAGTTTCGAAATATGGAGATTGAAAAGGTTTTCTAAATCCATTCATGACATTTGCTTCAACAGAATGTGAGGACAATCATTAGTTGAGTGTTCTTTAAGTCCACAAATTTCACAAACTTTTTTATCTTGCACAGTTTAACTTCTTTTACTTTTTTAACTTCCATGTCATCGATTCTTTTAGCCAAAAGTGCAAGTCTAGCACTTAAACTATCTTCTTGAGTAAGATTGAGTTTTCCTTTATTTTCATCAACACTATGCCAAGATTGAGAATTTTCTACGCCAAATAGTCAAGATATTCTAGCGCTTCATCGGGTTCTTTATCAAGAAATTGACCGTTACACATTGATTCAATAAATTGCTTAGTTTCGATTTAAACCTTCATAAAAGAAGCGATTATACGCCAATTTTCAAAACCATGATGTGGGCGGGAATTCAACAACTCTTTAAACTTTTCCCAACATTCAAAGAAAACATCTTTAGGATTTTGAGAAAAATTCTGAATTTGTCTTTTCAAAGAATTTGTTTTATGAGTTGGAAAGAATTTTTCGAAATTCAGGTTTGCATTTCTTGCCATGTACCAATTGATCTAGGTTTTAACGAGCTAAGCCAAGTTTTTGATTTATCTTTTAAAGAAAAAGGAAACAATTTGAGCTTAACAATTTCAGTCGTGCAATTTTGATCATCAAATGTGGCACATACTTCTTCAAATTCCTTTAAATGTAAATATGGGCTTTAAATCCATACCATGAAAATTAGGAAGTAAAGGTATCATCCCTGGCTTAAATCGAAAGTTGTTTGCATTTAGTGGAAAAATGAAACAAGAAGGAGTAGAATTTCGAGGAGGTTGCAAATAATAACGCATATTATGCACTTCTTGATTTTCCACTCTTTCCATCTCATTTTGAACAATTACTTCTTCAGCCATAATTGGTGTGTGTGGAGGTGAATCAAAAATTTTTATGAAATTTTCTGAATTATATCTTATTAAACGGCGAGAATTTGGACTACGACACCATGTAAGCATATAAACACACAATATTTACAAAGGATATATATACAAACCTGGAAACCTACCTTGCCTTCCCCGGCAACGGCGCCAAAAACTTGGTACAACTTTAAAGGTTGCAAACCCAAGTGCAGGTTTTCTCAAGTAATAAATTTCTCGGGAGTCCGAGGTCGATCCACAGGGAAGTTGATGGAAGTTTACAGGATATTTCTTATTTAAAGGATGAGTAAATGGGTTTTTTTTTTACTAGTAAGAATATTTTTTTTAGTTACAAGAAATTTAATTAATAGAAATGTTGAGGATTAGGGATCCACTCTTGATTTCGGATAAAGGAATGATTATATTTTCTTACCTCTTAGATTGCCACTATTGGAATCCATACACAAAGAAGGTTCCAATGGGAAGATATTATACATATAAATCATGCAATGAGGTAATCATGTTATATCATCAATTAGAATTTATCTTATAACATCAATACTTGTTTATGGGATCAAGTATTTATGTATTCTTTTGTCTACAACAAATCAAGGTATCCACATTAGTAGTCGGTTGAAATAAAACCAGACATTTAACTAAATGGAACCAAGTATTTGTTGTGCCAATAGATATACATAAATCAAGAAACACCACAAAACAAAAATGTATAAGCTAAAAACAAATTGATGATACAAACAATGAAATTTAATATGAATCTACAATCATTCCTTATCCTTCATCAAGAGTTTCACCCCATTTCCTCAACAAAATAAACTTAGAATAACATGAAAAAAATAGAGAAACAAAAGATTGAAGAAAAACTAAAGCAAACATTTTATAAAATACTAGAAATCTTACTATAATTTAAGAAAAGCAAGAAAGAAAAATTCTTTTGAACTTTGTAACTCTAACTTTCTCTACCTAAAACTTGCTCTTGGCTAATGCTAATGTCCTCTATTTATAGCCAACTAAAAATCAATTTACAATTATTTTTTTCTTTATTTTTATTACAAGTAAGAAAATAAGGAAATCAACACCAACTTTGCCACCTTCTTTGACTGGTCATTTTGTCCATGATATCAGCCATGTTTGCTCAATTTTCTTCCACAAATCAATTATCACATGAGTTGGCTTGAATTTCCAACTGATTTCATTGAATTTGAACAACCATGGGCCAAGATATGGTTGAATAATTGAGATGTGGTTGGCATACGGGATTGACTAGTGCAGCAGCCTCTTGGATTTTTTATAAATTCATCCAATACAAATCTGACTTTGGGGTCTTCATCAATGTTGTAGCTCTATGATTTGTACATACTCAGTAAAAATTTCAGATACAAACACCTTGTATTCTTCGAGTTATGTCCAAAATACCAAACTTGGTCAAATCTGGAAATTAAATGAGCACCCTTCAATCCTCATTTTATGATGAATTTTTTTATCCAAGAAAATATCATTCCAAACTTTGATTTTTGGTTTCAATCTCTCTGAAAACTTGTAAATGAATGGATTGTGAATCCATATCTTCAAGAATCATCCCAAAATCATGTCGGAAATGAAAGCTATGCTCGTTGATCCAAACCTGCACTAAAAATTGCTTCCAAATACAATTCTATGTTGATTTCCTATTTTATTCCTAACATATTAATAATACTATAAATTCATTTTATTAATAATATTAATAAGGTAAAATAATAATATAAGCCTAAAATAATTATACATTTTTAACGTTCATCAGCAAATGAGACATCTCTCCACAAATTTTCCTATTGTCCGTTTCATATTCCTCCACCAGAAAATTTCTCTCAAGTCCCTATACATCTTTGTTCCTCCTGGATGAGCAGTATAAGGTGTATTGTGAGCTTCATCAAGAATTTCCTTTCTCAAATCCTCATCCTTTGGCACGCATAATCTTCCATCATAGACTAGCGTTTCATCTGGCGCAATTGCAAATCCCTGAATGCTTCCTGCGAGTACACGTTGCTTCATCTTGTTGAGAAAAATATCTATTTTCTGAGCATCCTTTATTCGTTGTCTCAAGGTAGGTTGTACTATTAAGGATGAAATCACGACATCTAACTGATTAGGTGGTCTCAAAATTTCCAACCTTAGATTGGAAAAGTCTCTTAATATTGATTCTTGTTGTGTGAGCAAAGCTGCAATCTGTCCACTATTCTTTCTACTGAGTGCATCTGCCACAACATTTGCCTTTCCAGGGTGATATTGAATGGTACAATCATAATCCTTCACCAATTCTAACCACCTCCTCTGACGCATATTCAACTCCTTCTGAGTGAAGAAGTACTTCAAGCTCTTGTGATCTGTGAAGATCTCACACTTCCCACCATAAAGATGATGACGCCAAATCATTAAGGCGTGAACTACTGCCGCTAGTTCCAAGTCATGAGTGGGGTAGTTCTGTTCATGCATTTTTAATTGTCTTGACGCATATGCAATGACCTTGCCATTTTGCATTAGCACACATCCTAATCCAAGTTTTGACGATCGTATAAATTACAAATCCTTCTTCCATCCGGAATTGTCAAAATAGAGAGTCACATTACTAATCTTTGCTTAAGCTCTTGAAAGTTATTTTCACACCGATCGGTCCACCGAAATTTCTCATTCTTCTTTGTCAAGTGTGTAAGTGGCTTGGCGATTATTGAGAAATCCTGGATAAATCTTCTATAATATCCAGCTAACCCTAAGAAACTTCGCACTTCTTCTATGTTAGTCGGTGCTTTCCAATTCAATATTGCCTCCACTTTGGATGGGTCTACTTCAATTCCATTGGCAGTGACAATGTGCCCTAAAAACACAACCCTGTCTAGCCAAAATTCACACTTGCTGAATTTGGCATAAAGTTTCTCCTGCCGTAACGTTTTTAACACAATGCGGAGATGCTCTTCATGTTGTTCCTTGTCTTGCGAGTATATCAAAATATCATCTATGAAGACAATAACAAACTTATCCAGATAAGGATGGAACACCCTATTCATCAAATCCATAAACATCTTTGGCGCATTCGATAATCCAAAAGGCATAACGGTAAACTCAAAATGACCATATCTTGTTCTCACGAATCTTTGTTTTAGGAATATCACAATCATTGATCTTCAATTGGTGGTATCCTGATCTCAAGTCAATTTTGGAGAACACACTGGCTCCTTTCAATTGATCGGACAGATCTTCTATCCTAGGCAAAGGATATTTATTCTTGATAGTCAGCCGGTTCAAGTCTCGATAATCTATGCACATTCTAAAAGATCCATCTTTCTTCTTCACAAATTGCACCGCGCTCCCAAGGTGAAACACTAGGTCGGATAAATTTCTTATCCAACAAGTCTTGATCTGGATCTTTAGTTCTTGTAATCCTTGGGCGCCATTCTCAGATGGTGCCTTAGATACTCAAAAGCTCTCCCGGTACTAAATCTATGGTGAATTTAACTTGACGATTTGGGGGAATCCCCGGTAAATCATCGGGGAATACGTCTAAAAATTCCTTAACCACTGCTTCATCCGTTGCCTTCCTTTCATTCTTCTCTTTTCCCCTTTATGTTCACCAAAAATCCTTGGCAATCTCTCTTTTCAAGCATTCTCGATAGCTTTTATTGCGACACTATCTTTACTCTAGTGTTGGTCTTTGCCCCATGAAAGACAAATCGATTCCCATTTGATCCTTCAAATTCAATTTCTCTATCATAACATTTAATGGTGGCTCGGTTCTTACTTAACCAATCTATACCCAATATAACATCGAAGTCTCTCATTTCTAGCACGTACACATCAACTTTCATTTGTTGACCACTAATAGTAAGTTCTACTTCTCTCGCAGCTTTTCTTAGTCTTAATAGTTTCTCCCGAGGAATACTTACTTCTAGTGCTTCATTATTATCACAACAGTTTAGTCCAAGTTTTCTCCTAAAGTTCTCGGACATGAATGAATGTGAAGCTCCGATGATCAAATAATACAAGTGCGGTATGTGAAATACGGGTAACATACCTCATGGTTTCATTTTCCTCCGGGCGCTTCTTCATTAGTCGGTGCGAAAAAACACGAGCTTTCCCCTTATTGTCTTGGGGATATCCCGGCCTTGTTGAGGACCTCCTATTCTTATTCCCCGATGGGGCCCGATTTCTCGCATTTGGGCAATTTTCAATCCTGTGCCCTGGTTGGTGGCACTTAAAACAGAGCCCTTTCCTAGCCTAAGCACTCGCCAAAGTGGTACTTCTCGGCAAGTAGAGCATTGGGGTACATTTCCACGGTTTGGAACTTGGCTCCCAGTTGGTTTGAACCTTCCGACTGGAGGAGCGAAATTTCCTTTTTGAGGAGGAACCCATTTTCTCTTTCCCGTGTGATCAGGTAGTGTAGGGGTCTGATCAAGATTCAAACTATATGATATGATTTGAGACCTCTCAATCACTTCCCTATAGGTAGGCAACCTTAAACCCGATACGATACTCCCATTTCTCGGCCTTAACCTCTTTCAAATCTCCTCGCCTTCCTCACATCCGTGTTCACCATATGGGGTGCAAATCTAGACAATTGATTGAATTGTCTTTCATATTCCATCACCAGTAACCTTCCTTGTTTTAAGTTAACAAATTCAGTTTCTTTTTGATCCCTAACCGATTCCGGAAAATAGCGATCAAGAACCATCCCTTTAAACTCATCCCACGTCAACTCCCTTTTCTCGCCCATCTGTCGCCGTGTCCTTTTCGTGACGCCCACTATGGGCTGCACTTTCAATTCAATCAAACTTTCCACAAGACACTTTATGTGTTTCCGAATACTCTAGGTGATCGAAAATTCTTTCTAATTCCATGATCCACTCTTCAGTTACTGTAGGACCCTCATTTCCGTAGAGTCTAGGTGGTGTGAATCGTCTAAATTGTTCAACAATTTCGTTGGTGCGTGGCACCCCTCGTGGTGCAATTGGTGCATTCTGGGGAGTTATTTGTTGAGCGATACCCTATAGAGTAGTAAGAAAGTCCCTTGCAAAATCTGCCCCGGTTGCTCCAACTGCAGGAGCTGCTGGTTCGGGTTCTGCTACATGCTCGATGCAATCGATCCGATTGAGGGCTCCCTTTCTGCCCTAGGCCTACCACGATGTCTTCTTGGTGGTGCCATTTCCAATAATTAAATGCAATATCAAAGTATCAGAGTTAACTAGTGTAGACTCATTGGAGAGTATATCCCTAAGGCAAAATTTTAATAACTAAACCCAATTTTTATTTTTCATCCAAATCTATGAATATTTTGTCAATGTATCTAAAAACCAACTAATTGTCAATCTTGTTTCGAGGACTAAGTTCAAAAGTATAAGTTCATGAAGCATCAATTTTTCTAAGTTCAAAGTTCTTTTATTCAATATGTTAAAAGCATCACTAGTTTTTCAATATTTGTCGTACTAGTTCTCATAAATTTCTTGTAAAGTTCCTCTAAAGTTCTTCATAAATCATAATCATTCTTGTATGAGGAACAAGTTCATTTCATAAAATTTTCTTAAAGTAATATGCAAAAATCAAAGCATTTTATTAAAACATACCTCGGAGCGAGCGTAGGTTCTGCTAGCGTGGTCGTCATTCCCATTTTTCAGTAATTAAATTCTTACGAAAAGAAATTTTTAAAGAAAAATCATTTCTAGTCTACAGAAACGTAAACCTGGCTCTGATACCACTTGTAACGTCCCGAACCCATTTCGATTAGGAACATCACTGTGGTACACTTAAGTATTTATAAATAGTTTGCGGAAGCATAAACAATAATAATTTAAAACATGAATATGAGGGCTTAAAAATTTCTTAAATAAACTTAAGAGTAACAAAGGTGATAATGGTTTGATAAGAGTTACACATTAATAAATTCATATTACATCACCATAATTTGTTTACTCAAAACACATGTAATTTTAAATATTTGGTAAATATAGAACAACGTCCCACGATGCCAGACCCCTACGCCTCAGCTCCCGGTTCATCATCATGATCTGAAATGTAAAAATATTTGAAGGCGTGAGTTGTGAAACTCAGTGGGAAACGTAAGCAGTTACACTATATAGGTCAAATAATCATAATGCAATAAAAATCGTATCCCCACCCGTTGGCAGCATACATATGGCTCTCGGCCTTTTCTGACACCGAGGGGTCATCCCCCACCCATTGGCAGCTTACATATGGCTCTCGGCCTTTTCTGACACCGAAGGGTTATCCCCCATCCGTTGGCAGCTTATAAATACCCCGTAGGCACATTTTAGCAATTATAAAGAGTTGACAAATATAGTATAACAGTATGACATGCTTACAAAATCAGAAGTTTACCCATCTTTGAAGTTTAATAGAATGCTAGTGATGAAATTGATTGTATGAGACCGTATCCGATTGCGCCGCACCTAACACAATTAAATTCTTCAACTTAATGACATAGGACAAAGTATATACTTATTGAGTAATTTAGTCTCTTATGCTAAGCATATCTAATACGTTCTATAAAGTCAAGTATCCTAAAAAAATAGGGTGTTCGGTTCCATTGTGAAAACTTTAAAAAAAACGATAGTTGACCAAAGTCAATGTAAAGTTAAAGTCAAAGTCAAAGTCAATGGTCAAAGTCAACATAAAAATAAAGGTCAAAATATGACAAATTCAATTCAATTAATCCATAATTCATCACCTAAAAACAATTAATCGACTAACTACCCATTTTAGATAAAATTTCCGATTAATTGAATCCTTAATTTATAACATCTTATCTCGAATCAAGATTCTCGATTATCTTAAAATATGACATGTCATCTCAAAAAATCCCAAAAATATCTTATTCACAAAACCCGAGCTTATTGATTTAACACTTAACGTTAAAATAATCCGACAAAATTGTATTGGTTTACGTGCCAAGTACATGTCACATAACATCACATCACTATTCATGTCACATCATTTTTATGTCAAATCGGTCACTATTCGTCATTCTTATCCCCAATTCTAGCTAATCCGGCACCGCCACCTCCGGTGGATGGTAGTCGGACTCGGCGGAACGTATTTTTCCATTTTTCGAACTCTATTCAATTTTCCCGGTTCTGTAATTTTAATCACTAAATTTTATCAACTTATTATCCTCAAAATCATTTTTAGAGAATAAGAATGTTTTTATGCTTCTTACACACAATTACACCAAAAACACAATTCTTTAAATTTCACCAAGAACACCAAGAACACACAATCCTTTAAATTTCACCAAGAACACCAAGAACACACAATCCTTTAAATTTCACCAAGAACACACAATCCTTTAAATTTTACCAAGAACACACAATCCTTTACATTTCACCAAGAACACCAAATTTCGCAAAACCTTCTTTGTTGTAGCAGTTTTTGTATTTCAACGATATCTCTCCAACGAAACATCTGATTTAGGTGAATCTTATACCGTTATAAAGCTAAGACAATTATCTACAAATGTTACGCTAACAAGAAAATCCCAAATTCGTACTAAACATAGGTCAAAAAGTGATATTACTGAAGAGCTGGCGTCTTTTTTCGTATTTCTGGCACAGTTCACTATTTGGGGTATAACTTGGTCTACAAAACTTCAATTGACATGATTCAAGTTGCAAATGAAAGCTAAGACATAGTTCTATAAGTAGGAAACAAGGTTTGGGTTCAAATATAGCTCAAAGTATCCAGAAATTCGTTTTTATATAGGGTTAAATTTCTGTCCGAAAATAAAGGTATTTTCTTTCTCTTCAACAAGATTAATCATAATAGAAAAATGAAATAAAAAAAATCATTTCTAATATTTTTTTTTCAACTAAAGGCTGAAGATTCAAGTATAATAATGAGGTTTTTGAACATCATTTACTCACCATCAATTTACATTCTAATGTTAATTCTAGCATAAGATTAATACCATATCATACTTAAATGAAAAAAAACAAAAATTAAAGAAAAAGATGAAGAAATCTTTACCCTTGTAGCTTATCTTCAACAATGGAGTATGTTGTCTAAGTATGGGGTGTGAAGAAGTAGTGAGGGTGTTGGGGGTTTTTTTATAAAATGCAAGAATGATTGGGGGTGGAAAAATCCATTTTGCCCTCTTTTAAAATATCTTGCAAAATTAGATATTTTCTAAAAAATCCTCAAGTAAGCTATTATATTATTTAAAAAAATAAAAACCCGAGAGTTAGTAAAACTCGATTTTCTTGATGGTCGTTAGTAATAAAATATAAGGTAGAAACTAAATCTAGAATTCCCAAAATATAAATAAGCACTTCTGTAAAAATTTTCGAAAATCACTTATTCGGTACAAAAATCTCAATCCTAAAATTTAAGTCCAAAACTCCATAAAATATTCATGGTATGTCATTGTGATGTCTATCCATTTCCACTACCGTAGTTAGGGGCGCAATCGGTTTCCGGATGCTCAAATAAATAAAATGCATAAAGCGAGTAAATCGCACATTTAAAATGTAAACTAGATATTTGATGCAACATTATTCATTAATATTAATTTAAAAGTTTCAAGTAACTTAAAAAGGGTTGGGTCGTCACAACTTGTACTTGTTATTTATTTTCGCTGCTATTTAGACTCTGTTTCATTGGGTTCTCATTGATATTTGTCTAGACTGTTTGGTTATTGTGTTTAAGTTGTGGATCGTCGTCGCGTTCCGTTTGGGGCATGACAGTTAGAGTGGTATTAGAGCTCGGCTAGTAAGATGGAAACTTACACCGAGCTGACCCAGGATAGGACCCTCGGTCAGTGTTTTGGGTAGTACCGCGACTTGACCAATTAAGTGTGAATTCGATTTCAAATTGGCATAGAACCGTCTTATTGATGTTTGAACTAAGTTAGAACGCATATTTTGAGATTTCATAGTCATACTTGTTTTGACTTAGTTGATTCTTGACTGACTTTCTTTATTCATTCTTTCCTTACTCTCTTCTTATCTTTCCCTACGAGATAACTTGCTTTACGTGAGTAATTATTGTATTCAATTACTCGTGAATCGCAACTAACGCTTCAAGATATAGAATGACCGAACATGAGGACGTGGGAGACCTCGTCGCGTTCCACGAGGGGATGATGACGTACCCAGGGACCGGGTACCCACCCCTGAATTACCACCGCCTCCTCCACCGCTGCAGAGACAATTTGACCGCACAAGCCTTTACAAAGAAATACTAGTGTTCATGAGGCAACAGCGAGCCTCAACCCCGTGCTCCCGAATCCGCCAGAGGCGAACGATCGCACGTTGGAGCGATTTCTACGGTTTGACCCACCAGCCTTCTTGGGAGAGCCGGACGATTTGAAGGCGAGAAGAATGGGTAGAGAAGTTGGAGAATATCTTCAATGCTCTCCAATACTCGACGAAAGCGAAAGTCACACTCGCCGTATTTAAATGCAGGAATCGGCTGCAGACCGGTGGAGGGCGGTTGAAAGGAGATGGGAACAGGATCGGGTAGTCCGAACATGGGGAAATTTCTTGGGCCGAGTTCAATGAACAAGACATTCTCCACAAAGTTGTGAAAGAAGCGCCGAGATGAATTCCATAGATTGAGGCAAGGGAATCTGATCGTAGCTCGATCTTAGTCCGAATTTCACCGATTGTCCAAGTATGCTCGGTGACAATCAAGATCAAGAGGATAAGCTTTACAAGTTCACTCGAGGATTGAAACTGAACTTCGAAACAATCGTTGATCGTTGAACCGACAACCTACTCGATCGCGGAAAGGCAGGCTCTCGCATTGAGTCGGGGCTCAACCGTATTGGGACAGATTCAACAGAGTAGGCTCAAGTGTATGAGGCCAATTATCCAACGCATGACTTGGAATTGGCAGAATAGTGTTTGCGTTGAAGAAATGGAGACACTATCTCTACGGAGCAACATTCACGATTTTTACGGACCATAAGAGCTTGAAGTACCTATCCTCCCAGAAAGACCTCAATCTGAGGCAACGAGATGGATGGAGTTGATTGAGGACTATCACTTTGATATTCAATACCATCCCTGGAAAGCTAACGTCGTAGCGCAGACGCCTAAGCGTAAAGCGAGCTTAGCCGGACTTATGATTCGAGAGTGGGAATCATTAGAAGAGCCGAGCAATTGGAATCGACGAGAACCAATACTTAGATTTCATGTGCTAACATTTTGGTTACACCCGATCTGTTTGAAAGAGATCAAAGAAGCACAAGAGAAAGATACACATCTTCAAAAACTAAAGGAGAAGATACTTAAAGGAGAAAGATCGAATTCTCGGTACGAAGATGGAGTTATCGATTCCTAATCGAGTGTGTGTACCGAATGACGACAGATTAGGAATAAAATCCTAGCAGAGGCACACCATTCAAAATACACTATACATCCTGGGGAAACAAGATGTATAAGGATTTGAAAAGGAGTTATTGGTGGGTAAACATGAAGAACCCTAGAGAGTTCGTTGTGAGATGTTTAACTTGTCATCGAGTAAAAACAGAACACCAACGACCATCCGATTTACTACAACCGTTGAGAATTCCCGAGTGGAAATGGGAACACATAACGATGGACTTCGTGATGGATCTACCAAAGACCGAGGAGGCCATGATGCTATTTGGGTAGTGGTAGACGACTCACGAAATCGCACACTTTTTACCCATCAAGAAAACGATAGCTTGCGAAAACTTGCACGATTTATATCCGAGAAATCATTCGACCGCATGGAGTACCGATCGACATAGTATCCGACAGACCCGAGGTTTGTCTCCAGATTTTGGAAGTGCTTGCACGAGGAATCGGGTACCTCGCTAAGTTTCAAAGACAAAGAAAGACATCCACAAACCGATGGATACCGAGCGAACAATCCAAACCCTTGAAGATATGTCATGAGCACGCGCATTGGATTTCAAGGAAGTTGGGATTCGCACTTACCATTAGCCGAGTTCGCCTACAATAACAGCTTATCGTGCCACGATTGGGATGGCACCCTACGAGGCATTATATGGGCGAAAATGTAGATCCCCACTACACTGGGAGATTGATGACCAATGGACTCCGAAAGAGAAACGAAATTCTCCCTCGATTCCAATGGTCAACTTAGTTCAGGAGGCCATGGAGAAGGTCAAGCTGATCAAGGAGCGGATTCGCACAGCTCAGAGCCGCCAAAAGAGTTACGCGGACAAGAGAAGAAAGGATTTGGAATTTGAAGTCGGAGATGAAGTATTTGTGAGACCCCGAATTTTAACGTGAGATTCGGTGTTATGTAGTAATTATTTATTCGGTTATGTATCACAAACCTATTATTAATGAAACTCGACTCTATTTTTTTTATTTCTTCCAACGTCAATTACGCATTTCGCATTTTTAGAGCTTAGTAATTTTATATTCTTCCTCTAGTATTAATATTTGATCGAATGACTACGACTTTAGGAATATTAGACCTCCAACAATTTAGGAGTACATTCCGATCCTTATCCTAATATTTCATCTTATTCTATAATTCATCACAACCAATTTCCCAATCAATTTTTTTTTAAAAAAAGAAATAATACGTAATTCTTATTTCATATCTTTAATTTTTAAATATAAATATTTAATTATAGATATTTATAATTTTTATTTTCTTTCGATTTTTTTAAAAAATATTTTTTTATATTTTTAAAAATTTCAAAATTACCATAAATGGGGAGGTTGTTTCATATTCTTTTCAAGACCTACAATTATATATGTATATATATATACTTACATATATATTAATTTTTTTTCAACTTTTGGTCACATGCTTAAAGGATGGACAAACTTTTCTTTCCACCAAATTCTAATAAATAAAAATACCAACACCATGATTATTATTCCATCCAACTTTTGGCTCCTTGTCTTAGGGGAATCAATCATTTTTGTTATTTTTTTTCTTTATCTACCAATATTATTCATTTCATAATTATCATAAAAACACAAGACTTGCTTCCATTTTCCTCTCTAAAGGATCAAATTCTTCAAGCATAAGGTAAGAAAATCTTCATTTCTCCCAACTCTATTTTTCTTCTCCAATCCTCAACCTTATACCTTCACCATCTAATAATGTTGAATCCTTCTTGTTGAGGTACTCCTAGAGAAAATTCTTGAAGAATTAGAGACCTAGATTTGACTACAAGCTTGAAGAGGAAATTCAAGACTACATATTATTAAGGTGAGAAAATTATGGTTTTAGTATTTTTCTCTTGACAACATGAAGAATTAATTTTTGACTCAAGAATATGAATTTTTGGAGCTTAGGGACTGACCTACATCATCTCAAGTTGAGGTTAGAGGCTCGAAGGGAAATTTCTATTTTTGAGACTACTTGAAGACATTAAGGTGAGTAGTAATCATTTGGTCCTAGTATATTTTCTTTAGACTTGAGACTTTAATTTTAACACCAAAATATGATTTAGATACCATTTAGGGGCTGATCTTCAAGAGTTTGAGTCAAGAAGTTGATTCAAGAAAGAAGACTACATTTTAGATCAACCCGAGAAACTACTACGAGGTGGGTGGAAAAATTCTTTCAACTTCTAGGTGTTTTAAATTGAAAATATGCATGTAGTATTTTGTTATTGAGCACTTGAGATATATATTATGTATTGCATGCTATTTTCTTGTATCAAGTTGGAAAAATTCTCAAGTGTTGCTCAAAAATGCGATTTATCGAAAAATAGGGCATACATGCACACTTCATTGTTATATTTGATGAAATTTTGTATGAGAAGGATATGTATGTGTATGACTCTTGAAATCTATGTTTTGAATGACTAATAACCTGGACAAGTCGAGCATAATTGATTAAATTTCAATTTTTGGACTTAAAATGCAAAAATGGAAAGTTGGTGGACTTAATTGCAAGAAAATAAAACTTAAGGGACCCCTCTGTAATTTACGATTTTGGGACTGAACTCAGGTTCAAAAATTATTTTTTGACATTTTAATAAAGTTTTAAGAGTTTTTAGATAAATAAAATCAACCCTTAAAAGCCCAAGGACTAGATTGTAAAATTTTAGAAGTTTAAGGGCTATTTTGCAATTTTCGAAACTGTACCAGACCCTAATTTTAAAATTTGAAATTTTAACTCTTAAGGGACTGGAAATAACATATTTTAAGTGTATTCCAAAAATCCAAGTGTTTAGAGCTTGGAGAGTAATTTTATAAAACTTGAGGGACCAAAGTGTAAAAGATTAAACTTGAGGACCCAAATGAAATTTCCAGGACTTATGCAGCCCATACACCTGGAAATACTAATTTAACTGTAACTTAATTATATTTTGGACCAAAGGTTTAAATTTCATAACAATTGGACCCCTAAAAGCCTTAAAGGCAATTATTTCAAAATGGGACAAAAATAAGATTTTTAAAAGTTAAGGGGCCTATACTTATTTATTTTTAAAACTGTTTTTGTCCCAATATTCCACGGACCTTGGTGACATTTTCCAACTGGAATCACATTAAAATCCCTTCCGGGTTGTGAGTTCCAATTATTTTAAACTTAAGGACCGAAATGACAATTTTAACAAATTTGGGGCTAATGTGAGAATTTTATAAAAACTCGACCTCAAAACTTTAAAAACCTGAATCTATGAACAATTTAGAGAATTTAAGAACTGACCTCATAATTTTTCAAGGTCGGGACATTTATTTATTCAATTTTTAACCCCAAAAGAATTAGTTTTTACAAAACGGGGCTAATTGAAAATTTTCTTTTTAACAAGGAACTAACTCAAATTATTTTTATTTTAGCCCTGGACCCTCTGACTTTAATTATTGATTAAAATATTTTATTTCCTCAAAAATCCCTTGTCTTATCGGACCGTCTTAACCAAATAATATACGATCGTGAGGCGACTTTCTCGTCTTGCGATTTCAAATCTATAACGGGATGTATGTTCCACCTAATCTTTCAAGATATCGAAGATTGCTTATCCTCCCGATAATTATCTTCATCCAAATAACTCCACCAACGCCATAATTGCCTTGCGCAAATTTTTGAAAACTTTCCTAAAATGCTTCCCTAAATCAATAATACTCGACTGCCTGGTTGACTACCTGAACTTGTGTTTACTTTCCTGCTTGAGTCAACTTGGTGTGTCGAGCTCACGATCGGAATGGATACGTCGGGGATGAAACCGGCAGCTCGGCGCTATTCCACTCTTCCGCCCCATCGCCCTAATCCCGCAACCGAGGGACGGAGTTTGTCCAAGGGGAAGCGGGTCGTAGTATTTGAGGTATAATCATGATTATGACGAATCCGAGCCTTGCTAGCTCCAACGTGGATTTTGTCTTTGCCTATGGAGCAATAAGGTGACAGTCTTGGACCATCATGAACGGGGAGTTACAAGGAAGAACGAAGGAATCGGGGCCTCGATCCACACGATTCCTGGAGTTGAACGGAACATTTGGTTGGCGCTACACTTCAAGACGCAAATCCGCTACTTGTAATGCATGGGTTGGCGCTACACTTCATGACGCAACCACTAATTGTCTTGCATGGGATTGGCGCTACACTTGATGACGCAATCCTCCCTCCTGCTTGAATCATCGTACTGTGTGACCACGAACTATTTCTTAAACTATATAAATATATTACTTAATATATATTTATCACGATGCTTTATGGGCTATGTATGAAAACATGCATCATACCTCACGCGTTTTCATATAACCGTTTTATCGCATTAACTATATATATCGCCACACTTGCACACGATCACCCCATCCACCGAGATTTGTCTCACTCCCTCCCGTTTTCTAACCTTTAGATGAAGAGTACGTTGAAGACGTCGAACCTACCACTGATTGAATTCCTACTGCTGATGTGGAGCGACACTCCTTTTACTTTTATTGTTGTTGGACTTTTCATTTTGTTCTGTTTGGATTGTAAGTTAAATTCGGATAATCTATTGGGTTGTAGTCGGATTCCGTCGGACCTTAAGATGTAATTTGTACTTGTGTGTATTTTATTCCGCTGCATTAGATCTATTTCACTTGGTGTTTGTATCATTGGTTTAGACTATTTAATTATTTCTGTTTAAGTGATTGATCGGTGTCGCGTCGCGTTTGGGGCGTGACAGTATTTCTCAGAATCTCACCGTGGAAAGGATTAATCAATCCGAAGAAAGGAGACAAGTTGAGTCCGAGATATGTTGGACCTTACAAGATTTTACAAAGGATCGGGAAGTTAGCCTACCGACTCGAGTTACCAGCACCATATGCAGGAATGCATGATGTATTCCACGTGTCGAGACTGAAGAATTATCAACCGGATCCCGAACATATCATCACTCAAGATACTCCTCCTCTAATGGAAAATCTATCCTACACCGAAAGGCCGATCCGGATCATTGATCAGCAGATACGACAATTGCGTAAGAGAGAAATTCCGATGGTTAAAGTGGTGTGGCAGAACCACAACCGAGACGAAGACGCAACGTGGGAGATGGAAGAAGTCGTCTGTGCATTTGATCGACTATTTTACCGCGTCATTTTGACGGGTAATTATTAATAATATATACATTTTGTGCTTTATTTTATTTTATTTAATTACTTGTGATCATGATCTTTACTAATTCTATTTTTCATTTATGATCACTTGGTTGATCATTATTACTATTTTTGTATTTATTAGTCACCTTAGAATTTTAAGAGACTATTTATTTTAGAGACTTTTACCTTATAGAATTAAGATTTTGATTTAGATTAAGTGATCATGAGACTTATAAGTGATCAAGGAAATCACTAAATATTTTGGAGATTGATATATTTCATCTATTATCATCAAATTTGGGACAAAAAAAATATATGGAATTACCAATATGCCCTTATAGTGGAAGGCCAATATGGGATTTTTTGGAGTAGAAATATCATCCAACTCTTGTACACCTACACCTTATATTAGTCATCTTGTGTACAATTATACCATTAATTCAAACATTAAACACATCATCTCTTACATTACTTCTTTAATATTATTTTTGCCAACATGTTGGAAGTCTTCCAATATTCCATTCAAACCATGTCTTGCCCACCATACCTTTGACCTTCAAATTGTCTCCCATGCAAGAGGCAAAATGCAAGACACAAATTAAACAAAATTTCCTCCCCCTCTCTCATCAATGTGGACGGCCACATTAGAGGAAATGAACAAAAATTGTTCATTTCCATCCAACAATTTCACCTCTCAAGCTAATTTTCCCCTCCTTCTCTCTAAACTCCCTACCTCTCTCTACTCTTTCTTCTTACTTTCTTCTTCTACACTTAGAAAATTTTCAAGATTTTTCCTCCTTATTCTTCATAAAATTCGAACCAAACCTATACTACAAGGTAAGAAATTTTATCTTCAATCCATTTTTGATATCACCTAGTTCATCTCTTCCACCTTCTTAACTTAAGTTTGAATTTGATTTGGAGGTACATTTAGAAGACCATTTGAAGATTAGAGCTTGACATCATCTTGAATAAGGACTTCAAGAATTGAAGAACAACTAGTAGAGAATTTGGACTACAAGGTAAAAATTGGACACTAGAACCCTTCTTTCCTCTTCTTTCTATTTTTTTCAAATTTTAACACCTCTTTTTCATTTTTGAGAAATAGGGGCTGACCTTAGGTGATTTTGGAGTTGAACCAAAATTTCCAATTTTAAAGCTTCAACTAGTCTCCAATCACATACTACACAAGGTAAAGTGTAGTCCATCTCATTTTCTTATCTCCTTCTTTTTTTCCTCCTTAATTTTTCTCTCATTTTTCTAACTTCAAATTTTTGATATTTCTTGACTTAGGGGCTGACCTAAGAAGCCTTATCCAAAAATAGTGAAATTTATCCTTTTATTTCACAATTTCCAATTTTAAGGTGGGTGGAAAAATATTTTCCAACTATTAGGTGTTTTTATTAAAATGCATGTAGAAAATTTGATCATGAGCCTTGAGATATATATAATATATGTATTGCATGTCAATTTTATGTATCAAGTCATGAAAATTCTCAATAGTTGCTGAAAATTACTATTTATTTAATTTTAGGTGCATGCATGTGCAATTTAATGTTCTATTTGATAAATTCTTGTATGTATTGGATATGCATGTGTATGATCTTTAAAATTTATGTTTTGTATGACTTATAACCTGGACAAGTCGAGCATAATTGATTAAATTTCAATTTTGGACTTAAAAATGTAAACATGGAAAGTTGGTGGACTAAATTGCAAGAAAATGAAAGTTAAAGGACCCCTCTGCAAATTTCGAAAATTGGGACTGTACTCAGGTTCAAAAATGACTTTTGGACATTTTAATAAAGTTTTAAGAGTTTTTAGATAAATAAAATCAACCTTTAAAAGCCCAAGGACTAGATTGTAAAATTTTGAAAGTTTAAGGGCTACCTTGCAAATTTAAAAATTGTACCAGACCTTAACTTTAAATTTTGAAATTTTTACTCTTAAGGTACTGGGAATTACATATTTTAAAAGTATTCCAAAAATCCAAGTGGTTAGGGCTTGGAAAGTAATTTTACTAAAATTGAGGGACTAATGTGTAAAATACTAAACTTGAGGACCCAAATGCAATTTCCGGGACTTATGCATCCCATGCACCTAGAAATACTAACTTAACTATAACCTAATTGTATTTTGGACCCAAGGTTCAAATTTTATGACAATTGGACCCCTAAAAGCCTTAAAGGCAATTATTTCAAAATGGGACAAAAATTATATTTTCAAAGGTTAAAGCACCTACACTTATTTCTTTTAAAAACTGCTTTTGTCCCAATATTCCACTAACCTTAGTGACATTTTCCAACTAGAATCACATTAAAAGCCCTTCCGGTTTGTGAGTTCCGATTATTTTAAACTTAAGGTCCGAATTGGCAATTTTTACAAATTTGGGGCCAATGTGAGAATTTTATAAAAACTCGACCTCAAAACTTTAAAAACCTGAATCTCTGGAAAATTTAGAGAATTTATGAACTGACCTCATAATTTTTCAAGGTCGGGATATTTATTTATTCAATTTTTAACCCCAAAAGTGTTGGTTTTTACAAAACGGGGCTAAATTACAATTTTCTTTTATAGAGGACCTAACTCAAATTATTTTCTCTTTTACTAAAATATCCCTGGACCCTCTGACTTGGAGATTTAATTAAAGTATTTTATTTTCCCAAAAACCCTTGACTTATCGGATCAATTTGACCGATTAATACCCGATCGCGGAGCGACTTCCTCGCCTTGCGATTTGAATCTATAACGGGACTTATGTTCCACCTAATCTTTCAAGATATCGAAGGTTGCTTATCCTTCCGATAATCATCTTCATCTAAAAACTCCACCAACGCCAAAATTGCCCTCGCGTTATTTCAAAAATTTTCCTGAACTACTTCCCTGAATCAATAATACTCATTTTGCTGGTTGGTATGCGTACTTATATTTACTTTCTGCCTCGCCAAACTTGGTGTGTCGAGCTCACAGTCGGAATGGATACGTCGGGAATGGAATCGGGCAGCTCGGCTGCTATTCCACTCTTTCGGACTCATCGTCCTAATCTCGCAACTGAGGGACGGAGTTTGTCCAAGGGAAGCGGGTCGTAGTACTTGAGGTATAATCATGATTATGACAGATCCGAGCCTTGCAAGCTCCACTGTGGATTTTGTCTTTGCCTATGGAGCGATAAAGTGACCGGTCTTGGACCATCCCGCCTGGGGAGTTACAAGGAAGAACGAAGGAATCACCATCGATCCACACGATTAAGAGTTATCGGACCCGTTTGGTTGGCGCTACAAACCGTGCGCAACCGCTACTTATTTTTGCATTGGTTGGCGCTACAAATCCGCGCAACCATTAATTGCCTTGCATGGGATTGGCGTTACATTTCCGCACGCAATCCTACCGATCTTGATCGGATCACATAGTGCTGTGTGACCATGAATCTTTTTCTCAAATCAGTATAAGTATATTATTTAAATATATTTATCATGACGCTTATGAATCGTGTGTGAATTCATGCATCATACTCATGCGTTTTCATATATAATTTTCTCACATTAACTATATATCGCCACACTTGCACACAATCACCCCATCCACTGAGATTTCTGTCTCATCCCCACCTATTTTCTAACCTTAGATGAGGACTTCGTTGAAGATGCTGAACCGACCACGGATTGAGCCTTGTACTCCGCTTGTTGGATTTACTACTCTTCTTGTTTAGGGATGGCAATTTCCTCCGAACCCGACGGAGGATCCGATACCCGACCCTAACGGAGGAGGGTATGGAGGGTAGTTTTGTACCCGATTAAATAAATGGGTATGTGGGTATGGGTATTTTCCGGGTATGGTATGGAGGTGGGGTCAGGTACATCCTACCCATACCCTACCCGATACCCGATTAAATAATAATATTATATATATAATATATCTACATATATATTTATTTATAATATTTTACATATATTTTTTTATTCATACAACTCTATCTTGTTGTTGTTGGACTCTTTTTCTTGTGTTGTTGTTGGACTCTTGTATTTCTTTCCACCCCGGTTTGTAACTGAAGGGCGTAGGACCCTTTAACTTTAAGTTGTTATATTTGGTTGATTTTCGGGTATGTAATTTGGATTATGGATTGTGGACTGTAAGTTGTATTTGTACTTGTTATTTATTTCCGCTGCTATTTAGACTCTGTTTCATTGGGTTCTCGTTGATATTTGTCTAGACTGTTTGGTTATTGTATTTAAGTTGTGGATCATCGTCGCGTTCCGTTTGGGGCGTGACAATGGATGACATAATATAATAAATTATAAATTTGGATTTTTTATTTACTCAACTCAACTCTTTTATCCTTAAAAGTTCTTAATAAACCTAGACTCTAATACCATTTTTGAGTCAAGACTTAGCCAAATAAGTCATTTGAACAAATAAGGGCAGTTTGGGCATTATGAAAGTATAAATTGACTATGTGGACCAAAATTTCAACTGCTAGGAACTTATAGGACTAAAATTTCACTATACTAAAACTTATGGGACCAAATTCCTAAAAGGCCACATACGTATGGGACCAAGACGGACACTCCAAAATTATGAGACTTAAATACGAATGGCCGTAACTTATGGGACTATTTTTTGCAATTTTCCCAAAAGAACCTAAGAGATATAAATCCCAGTTTGTATGTAGGCGAAATTGCAAAATTGGTCGTGTAACTATAGGATTGTAACAAAAATGTCCTATACAAATCATGTTTTGCACAAAAGTCTCGTAACTATAGAAAGTTATCGAGTTTAGTTGTACAAAATGCACGATTTGCAAAATAGTATAGTAACCATATGAAAAACTCAATTTTACTATCATTAAAATTTAGTCACTTGAGCAACACATTTACTTCCCAGTTTCTGGTGAAATAAGAACCAAATTTAAGATTTTCATAAAGCAACGTAACTATTTTGCAAATCGTGCATATTTTGCACAACTAAAATTGAGATGTTTATAAAAAAAGAATACATGATGATTTTTGCAAAACGTGATGTTTACATGACCTGAACAGACATTAACAATAGTGCACGAAAGACATATAGATCAAATTAATTTTTTTGAAAGTGCATCAAATTAAGCCAAGCAAACATATTTTATTTCTTTTTTCATGCATAACATAAAATAAAGAAAATAATTAGAATTTAGAAATCGAGATCATACATCATATCGTATAACACCTCCACGCGAAGCTGGGATGTAAATTTCTGCACTCGAGATTGCACCAGAAGCTGACAGAATGCAGATTGATTCTGGAATCTTTTGAGAAAAAGACCAGATCCTTTGAACAATGTTCTGCATGAACAATGAAGGATAAATGACTTATTCTTATTATATCGAAGAAAAACAAATTAGAGAAGCACAAACACAAACACTAAACTAATATTAATTAAGAGTATATCTAGAAGCACCACTTAGTACACATTCTGCACTACTTTTCTGCAGAATATGCATTTTATCTCTAGCAGCATGCAAACTTCTTGCACTAGAAAAAAAATATTCCAGAATAATCCTTTTTTTATTCATGTAATATTGATTTTTATTACTTTAAAATTAAACATATTAGATATATAATTTTATGTTTCAGTATTTTATATCGTCATTTAATGTATCATAGCACTACTTTTAACATATATATTTGAATTAATTTTGATATAGTCCAAAGTCCAAACAAATAATTTTGATATTAATTTATATTAGATTAAATGAACTATAAAACTAATTACAATTTTCTTTTCTTCAAAATCAATTAATTATAATATTCAAAATTAATAAAAATATATATAACAAATTAAAGAAACAAAATAACCAAAAAAAAGTAGTGCCAAAACAGTGCAACTTTTGAGCACATCCAAAAGAGTGTCGTATCTTCAATATACAACAAAAACTTGTTGTAGCACTGTGCCAAAATCTGCACAATTTTGAAGATACGAACAGTTTTGCGCCAAAAATGATGCAACAATATTGTTGTGCAAAATTGTTTCTATTTTTTATTTTAAATTAATGATTTTAGTGTATTAAAATATGTACTAAATAGAATACTATGGAATATTCTTTTTTGGTACTGAATTTAGTACAAACTGCTGAAAATTGTCTCAAAAATGTCGTTGCACCATACAAAATCCAAGATACCGCCACAAAGTGGCGCACTGCTGGAGAAGAAATTTCAGCACCCAGTGCCAGTTATGCGGGTTGCTGGATATATGGTTTAACAAAATGTTGACTATCTCTCCTTCTTGAATTGTAATTGTGTAAGGAGTGAAGTCGCTTCTAGCTATATCCCCAATATTTAAATATTTATATTATTATTATTATTAAAATTTCATATCATATTATTTAAAAAATTATCACATAATTGAAATATTTTTAATATAATTTTCTTTTAGATTAAATGGAATACAAAATTAATTACAACATTCTTTTTTTCGAAACAATTTAATTACAAAATTCAAAATTAATAAAAATATATATAACAAATTAAAAAAGAAAATAACGGAAAAAAAAGTATTGCCAAAATAATGCAGCTTTAGAGCATCTCCAAAAGAGTGTTTTATCTTCAGTTTGGAGCAAAAACTTACTTCAACAGTGTGTCAATGTCTACTCGGTTTTGAAAATGTGAACAATAAGGGGCCAAAATGGTGAAACATTGTAGCTAGGGCAGGCAATTTTGGACCCGACACGCAAACCCGACAAGAACATAATACGAAATTAATGGATATAGGTCTAGGCTTCATGGATCTGGGTGAAAATTGAGTCGAAGCCGAATAATTAAACAGGTCGTGTTTGAGTTGTCTGATTCTAACCCGCAAACCCAGGAACTCGGACCCAACCCAAGTTGACACTTCTAATTGTAGTTGCGCTAAAAAAATTCTATTTTGTGTTTATGTTAATGGTTTTAGTAATATGCCCTAAAATAGTATATTATGGAATATTCCGTTTTGGTACAGAATTTAGTGCAACATTGCTGAAGATGGGTTTAGAATGCCCGTGCACTATGCAAAATACAAACTAGCGCCACAAAGTGGTGCAATGCTTGAGAGAGAAATTTCAGGGCCCAATGCCACTTACGTATAGAGCAGGCAAAGTTGGTCTGGCCCATCCAGCCTGTATATAGGGTTGGGTTGGACTTCAATTTTAAAGAACCAAAAAGGACCAAACCTAATTTGGCCTGACCAAAGGACCTGAAGCCCGACAGACCCGACCAAAACACGTGTTGGGCTAGGCTAGGCCACAAAAATTGCGGTTCAATGAAATTTTGGGCCGTCCCTATCCAACCCGATTTTATGTCTTGGCCCGTTGGGTTCGACCTAGGCCATTTCTACCCAGTTCATTGTCAGCTCTACTTATGGTCTAACAAAGATATTAATTACCTCGCCTTCATTAATCACAATTGTGTACGGAGTGAAGTCGCTTCCGGCTGTATCACCAACAGTCTCATCTTCACAAAGAAAAAAAATGAAATATTTAATGATAATTGTCACGCCCCAAACGCGACGCGACAACGATCAATCACTTAAACAAAATAATTCAATAGTCTAAACCAATGATACAAACTCCAAGTGAAATAGTCTAATGCAATGCGTGAGAATAAAATACACACAAGTACAAATTACATCTTAAGGTCCGACGGAATCCGAATACAACCCAATAGATTATCCGAATTTAACTTACGGTCAAACAGAACAAAATGAAAAGTCTAACAACAATAAAAGTAAAAAGGAGTGTCGCTCCACATCAACAATGGGGAATTTAATCGTGGTAGGTTCGACGTCTTCAACGTACTCTTCATCTAAAGGTTAGAAAACGAGGAGGGAGTGAGACGAGAAATCTCGATGGATAGGGTGATCGTGTGCAAGTGTGGCAATATATATAGTTAATGCGAGAAAACGGTTGTATGAAAAACGCGTGAGGTATGATGCATGTTTTCATACATAGCCCACAAGCATCGTGATAAATGTATATTAAGTAATATATTTATATAGTTTGAGAAATAGTTCGTGGTCACACAGCACGATGATTCAAGGCATGGGAGGATTGCGTCTCAAGTGTAGCGCCAATCCCATGCAAGACAATTAGTGGTTGCGTCTTCAAGTGTAGCGCCAACCCATGCATTACAAGTAGCGGTTGCGTCTTCAAGTGTAGCGCCAACCAAACGTTCGTTCAACTCCTAATCGTGTGGATCGGGACAGCGATTCCTTCGTTCTTCCTTGTAACTCCCCGTTCATGATGGTCCAAGACCTGTCACCTTATTGCTCCATAGGCAAAGACAAAATCCACGTTGGAGCTAGCAATGCTCGGATTCGTCATAATCATGATTATACCTCAAGTACTACGACCCGCTTCCCTTGAAAAACTCCGTCCCTCGCCATGCGGGATTAGGGCGATGAGGCGGAAGAGTGGAATAGCAGCCGAGCTGCCGGTTCCCATCCCCCGACGTATCCACTCCGATTGTGAGCTCGACACACCAAGTTGACTCAGCGAAGAAATTAAATACACGTTCTCGGTAGTCAACCAGGCAAAATCGAGTATATTGATTCGGGAAGCAGTTCATGAAAAGTTTTCAAACATTTGCGTATGGTAATTATGGCGTTGGTGGAGTTATTTGGATGAAGATGATTATCGGGAGGATAAGCAATCTTCGATATCATGAAAGATTAGGTGTAACATAAGTCCGTTATAGATTCGAAATCGCAACACGAGGAAGTCGCCCCGCGATCGGGTTTTAATCGGTCAAGACGATCCGATAAGTCAAGTAGTTTTTGAGAAAATAAAATATTTTAATTAATAATTAAAGTCAGAGGGTACAGGGCTGTTTTAATAAATGAAAAATAATTTAAGTTAGGTCCTTGATAAAAAGAAAAATTTTCAATTAGCCCCGTTTTGTAAAAACTAATACTTTTGGGGTTAAAAATTGAATAAATAAATTATGAGGTCAGTTCCTAAAATCTCTAAATTGTTCAGAGATTCAGGTTTTTAAAGTTTTGAGGTCGAGTTTTTATAAAATTCTCACATTGGCCCCAAATTTGTTAAAATTGTCATTTCGGGCCTTAAGTTTAAAATAATCGGAACTCACAAACCGGGAGGGCTTTTAATGTGATTCCAGTTGGAAAATGTCACTAAGGTTAGTGGGATATTGGAACAAAAACAGTTTTAAAACGTCATAAGTATAGGTCCCTTAACTTTTGAAAATCTCATTTTTGTCCCATTTTGAAATAATTGCCTTTAAGGCTTTTAGGGGTCCAATTGTTATGAAATTTGGACCTTGGGTCCAAAATATAATTATGTTATAGGTAAATTAGTATTTCCAGGTGCATGGGCTGCATAAGTCCTGGAAATTTTCATTTGGGTCCTCAAGTTATATCTTTTACAATTTGGTCCCTCAAGTTTTATAAAATTACTTTCCAAGCTCTAAACACTTGGATTTTTAGAATACACTTAAAATATGTTATTTCCAGTCCCTTAAGAGTTAAAATTTCAAGTTTTCAATTAGGTACTGGTACAGTTTCGAAATTTGCAAATTAGCCCTTAAACTTCTCAAATTTTACAATCTAGTCCTTGGGCTTTTAAGGGTTGATTTTATTTATCTAAAAACTCTTAAAACTTTATTAAAATGTCAAAACATAATTTTTGAACCTGAGTACAGTCCCAAAAATCGAAAATTACAGAGGGTCCCTTAAGTTTTATTTTCTTGCAATTAAGTCCACCAACTTTCCAATTTTGCATTTTAAGTCCAAATATTGAAATTTAATCAATTATGCTCGACTTTTCCAGGTTATAATTCATACAAAACATATATTTCAAGAGTCATACACATACATGACCATCTCTTACATGAATTCATCAAATATAACAATAAAGTGTACATGTATGTCTTAATTTTCGATAAATCGCATTTTTGAGCAACACTTGAGAATTTTTCCAACTTGATACAAGAAAATAGCACGCAATACATAATATATATCTCAAGTGCTCAAAATTAAAATACTACATGCATTTTTAAGTAAAACACCTAGAAGTTGAAAGGATTTTTCCACCCACCTCGTAGTAGTTTCTCGGGTTGATCTAAAATGTAATCTTCTTTCTTGAATCAACTTCTTGACTCAAACTCTTGAAGATCAGCCCCTAAATGGTATCTAAATCATATTTTGGTGTTAAAATTAAAGTCTCAAGTCTAAAGAAAATATACTAGGACCAAATGATTACTACTCACCTTAATGTCTTCAAGTAGTCTCAAAAATAGAAATTTCCCTTCAAGCCTCTAACTTCAACTTGAGATGGTTTAGGTCAGCCCCTAAGCTCCAAAAATTCATATGCTTGAGTCAAAAATTAACTCTTCATGATGTCAAGAGAAAAAAAATACTAAACCACAATTTTCTCACCTTGGCTTGGAAATTTGCGGTCTTATGCTTCAAGATGGAGGAGTTTTTGGTGTTTTGCCTTGGAGAGAATTATGTTTAAGAGTTGGGAGAATTTGTTTTGTCCAAGTGAAAGAGTAGTGGGGAAGTGTAAAGAAAAAAAATAACTTTTCTCCCCTTTTTTGCCTAATAGCCGAAAATTGTGGTTGTGTGTGGGGAAAAAATATTTTTGTTTTGTGTCCAATAATTAGACATGAGCTTTTTGGAAGATAAAATAAAAACAAAATTAGTTGGATTCCCTCCTAAAGATGCTATAGCCGAAAGTGTTTTGTGAGTAGGAGGATAACTTTTTTTTTTTTTGGTATTTATTTATTGAATGGGGCCATTAAGGTGTATTTAAATGTGGTAGGATGGAATAACATAAAAAAATGGGTTTCATTGCCTTATACCCCCCCTATGGACGAAAGTTTGGGTTAAGGGGTGATTTTGATTTTTTTTTAATTGGGAAAAATAAAATGTGTAAGTATATGTGTAAAAATATTTAGGAGGTAAAAATAATAAGAAGGATGTGAAAGAATAAAAAATATGTACCTTCCTCAAAATAAATTGGAAGTTGATTGAGAGTGTATTATAGAATAAGGTGAAATATTTGGTTAAAGATTGAAATATACTCCTAAATTATCGACGTATGCGCGTTTCATTAATAATAGGTTTGTGATACATAACCAAATAAATAATCACTACATAACACCGAATCTCACGTTAAAATTCGGGGTCTCACATTCACCCTCCCTTAAAAGAATTTGGTCCCCAAATTCTCTTTAGAACAATTCTGGATATTGATTCCTCATGTCTTCTTCCATCCCCCACGTTGCGTCTTCGTCTCGGTTGTGATTCCGCCATACAACTTTAACCATTGGAATCTCTCTTGCTACGCAAACCGACGTACTCTCGCTTAGTCAATGATTCTCGATTGGTTTCTCGGTGTAAGATAAATTTTCCATTAGAGGAGGAGCATCACGGTGATAATATGTTCGGGATCCGGTTGTTACTTTTTCAATCTCGATACATGGAATACATCGTGCATTCCCTGCGTCTTGTCTTTGGTAACTCGAGTCGGTAGGCCAACTTCCCGATCCTCCAGAAAATCTTGTAAGGTCCAATATATCTCGGACTTAGCTTGCCTCCCTTCTTTGGATTGATTAATCCTTTCCGTGGCAAGAGTCCGAGAAATACTTCATCTCCTTCAAATTCCAAGTCCTTTCTCTTCTTGTCCGTAACTCTTTTGGCGGTTCTCCATGCGATCCGTTCCTTGATCAACTTGAACTTCTCCATGACCTCCCCGAACTAAGTCGACCTTTGGAATCGAGGCGACTTTCGTTTCTCTTTGGAATTCATTGGTCATCAATCTCCCAGTGTAGTGGAGATTTACACTTTCGCCCGTACAAGGCTTCGTAGGGTGCCATCCCAATTGTGGCATGATAGCTGTTATTATAGGCGAACTCGGCCAATGGTACGTGCATATCCTAACTTCCTTGGAAATCCAATGTGCAGGCTCGCAACATATCTTCCAGGGTTTGAATCATTCGCTCAGACTGGCCATCAGTTTGTGGATGTCTTTGTTGTCTTTGAAACTTAGCGAGGTACCCACTTCCTCGTGCAAGCACTTCCGAATCTGGAGACAAACCTCGGGTCTCTGTCGACACAATGTCGACTGGCACTCCATGCAGTCGAATGATCTCTCGGGTATAAATCTGCGCGAGTTTCTGCAAGCTATCGGTTTTCTGAATGGATAAGAAGTGTGCAGTTTTCGTGAGTCGGTCTATGACTACCCATATAACATTATGGCATCATCTAGTCCTTGGTAAATCCGTCACGAAGTCCTTCATTAAGTGTTCCCATTTCCACTTGGGAATTCTCAACGGTTGTAATAAACCAGATGGTCATTGGTGTTCTGCTTTTACTCGTTGACAAGTCAAACATCTCGCAACAAACTCCGCTATCCTGTTCTTCATGTTTGCCCACCAAGAATCTTTGTTTCAAGTCCTTATACATTTTGTTTCCTTCGGGATGTATAGTGTACTTCGAACGGTGTGCTTCTGAGAGGATTCTGTTCCTAAGTTGCTCATCACTCGGTACACAAATTCTATTCCGAAATCTGATGATCCCATCTTCCTGTACCGAGAATTCTGATCTCTCTCCTTTGAGTATCTTCTCTTTTAGTTTTTGAAGTTGCACGTCAATCCCCTGTGTTACTTTGATCTCGTTCAGTAGATCGGGTTTAACTGAAATATTAGCACATGAAATATGAGTATTGGTTCTCGTCGGATTCCAAGTGTTCATCTCTTCTAATGATTTCCATTCTCGAATCATTAGTCTGGCTAAACTCGCCTTTCTGCTCAAGGCGTCAGCTACTACGTTAGCTTTCCTGGGATGGTATTGAATATCAAAGTGATAGTCCTCAATTAACTCCACCCATCTCTGTGGCCTCAGATTGAGGTCTTTCTGAGAGAATAGATACTTCAAGCTCTTGTGATCTGTGAGAATCGTGAAGGTTGCTCCGAAGAGATAGTGTTTCCATTTCTTTAACGCGAATATTGTTGCTGCCAATTCCAAGTCATGCGTTGGGTAATTGGCCTCATACGGCTTGATCTTCGTGATGCATAAGCTATGACCTTTCCTTCCTCGCATGAGCACTTGCTCCTAGTCCTTCCTTTGACGCATCACTTTGTAGAGACGACAAAGTTCTCTGTTCCCCTTTGTAAGGGCTAAGATCGGAGTAGTGAGTCGTTTCTTGACCTTTGGAAACTAGACTCACACTTGTCATTCCACTCAAACTTGACTTACTTACGGTTAGTCGAGTGAGTGGTCCTATATCTTGGAGAAATCCTGGATAAATCTTTGATAATATCCAGCTAGTCCTAAGAAACTTCTGATCTCCGTTACAGACTCAGGTTGTTTCCATTCAACCACTGTCTGTACCTTCGAAGGGTCTACGATGATCCTAGTGTCGGATACTATGTGTCCTAAGAATGCGACTTCACTAAGCCAAAATTCGCACTTGCTGAATTTGGCATACAACTTGTGCTCTCATAGTATCTCCAAAACAATTTTCAGATGACGTTCATGCTCTTCTCTATTCTTAGAGTATACGAGTATGTCATCAATGAATATCACTACGAATTGATCCAAATAAGGTTGAAAGACTCGATGCATCAGATCCATAAACACTTCTAGTGCGTTCGTCAGACCGAAAGACATCACTACCAACTCGTAGTGTCCATATCTTGTTTGAAATGTCGTTTTGGAAACGTTTTCTTCACGGATCTTCAGTTGATAATATCCTTGTTGCAAATCAAACTTAGAGTACACCGTCGCTCCTCAAGTTGATCAAATAGTTCTTCTATCCTCGGGAGGGGATATTTAATGGTAACATCTAGTCGAGATCGTATAATAGTCACATCCTCAATGTATCTTATCCGTGATACCTAATCCACAAGTCAAATTCCCTTACTTAAGCTTGTGCAAGTACTTGAGAATGAATAACACAAGGGTACTATCATCGATAATTATACTTAGTGACTCCCCTACTATCATTTTCCCAAAGTAATATCATTAGGTGTCTAGGTTCTATAATAGATCACATCCAAATCATATACTTATCAAGAGATAACCTCATATTCTTCAAGTCTCACCATATCGACATTATAATCTCCAAATCACGGATTTTCTAAATTACCTAACGTCCAAATAGAGGAATATTCGAATATCTTAACACTATAACAACTCAAAAGAGTTCAAATATTCATCCAAAATTTAACTTAGGTCATCTAGTAGGGGTACCCAATCCAAGGTCGAGAGGAACCTATCCTGGTCATTCGGTGTAAGTTTCCTCCTTACAAACCGAGCTCGATACCATAATCACACGCCCCAAACGCGACGCGACAACGATCAATCACTTAAACAAAATAATTCAATAGTCTAAACCAATGATACAAACTCCAAGTGAAATAGAGTCTAATGCAAATGAATAAAATACACACAAGTACAAATTACATCTTAAGGTCCGACGGAATCCGAATACAACCCAATAGATTATCCGAATTTAACTTACAGTCCAAACAGAACAAAATGAAAAGTCTAACAACAATAAAAGTAAAAGGAGTGTCGCTCCACATCAACAGTAGGAATTTAATCTGTGGTAGGTTCGACGTCTTCAACGTACTCTTCATCTAAAGGTTAGAAAACGAGGAGGGAGTGAGACGAAAATCTCGAGAGATGGGGTGATCGTGTGCAAGTGTGGCAATATATATAGTTAATGCGAGAAAACGGTTGTATGAAAACGCGTGAGGTATGATGCATGTTTTCATACATAGCCCACAAGCATCGTGATAAATGTATATTAAGTAATATATTTATATAGTTTGAGAAATAGTTCGTGGTCACACAGCACGATGATTCAAGATGGAGGATTGCGTCAAAGTGTAGCGCCAATCCCATGCAAGACAATTAGTGGTTGCGTCTTGAAGTGTAGCGCCAACCCATGCATTACAAGTAGCGGTTGCGTCTTCAAGTGTAGCGCCAACCAAACGTTCCGTTCAACTCCGGAATCGTGTGGATCGACAAATGATTCGCTCTTCCTTGTAACTCCCGTTCATGATGGTCCAAGACACTGTCACCTTATTGCTCCATAGGCAAAGACAAAATCCACGTTGGAGCTAGCAAGGCTCGGATTCGTCATAATCATGATTATACCTCAAGTACTACGACCCGCTTCCCTTGGACAAACTCCGTCCCTCGATTGCCATGGATTAGGGCGATGGGGCCTAGAAGAGTGGAATAGCGGCCGAGCTGCCGGTTCCATCCCCGACGTATCCACTCCGGATTGTGAGCTCGACACACCAAGTTGACTCAGCGATAAATTAAATACACGTTCATGTAGTCAACCAGCAATCAGTATATTGATTCTGGAAGCGATTCATGAAAAGTTTTCAAACATTTGCGTAAGGTAATTATGGCGTTGGTGGAGTTATTTGGATGAAGATGATTATCGGGAGGATAAGCAATCTTCGATATCTTGAAAGATTAGGTGTAACATAAGTCCGTTATAGATTCGAAATCGCAACACGAGGAAGTCGCCCCGCGATCGGGTTTTAATCGGTCAAGACGATCCGATAAGTCAAGTAGTTTTTGAGAAAATAAAATATTTTAATTAATAATTAAATTCAGAGGGTACAGGGCTGTTTTAATAAATGAAAAATAATTTAAGTTATGTCCTTGATAAAAAGAATAATTTACAATTAGCCCCGTTTTGTAAAAACCAATACTTTTGGGGTTAAAAATTGAATAAATAAATATCCCGACCTTGAAAAATTATGAGGTCAGTTCCTAAAATCTCTAAATTGTTCAGAGATTCAGGTTTTTAAAGTTTTGAGGTTGAGTTTTTATAAAATTCTCACATTGGCCCCAAATTTGTTAAAATTGTCATTTCGGGCCTTAAGTTTAAAATAATCGGAACTCACAAACCGGGAGGGCTTTTAATGTGATTCCAGTTGGAAAATGTCACTAAGGTTAGTGGGATATTGGAACAAAAACAGTTTTAAAACGTCATAAGTATAGGTCCCTTAACTTTTGAAAATCTCATTTTTGTCCCATTTTGAAATAATTGCCTTTAAGGCTTTTAGGGGTCCAATTGTTATGAAATTTGGACCTTGGGTCCAAAATATAATTATGTTATAGGTAAATTAGTATTTCCAGGTGCATGGGCTGCATAAGTCCTGGAAATTTTCATTTGGGTCCTCAAGTTATATCTTTTACAATTTGGTCCCTCAAGTTTTATAAAATTACTTTCCAAGCTCTAAACACTTGGATTTTTAGAATACACTTAAAATATGTTATTTACAGTCCCTTAAGAGTTAAAATTTCAAGTTTTCAATTAGGTACTGGTACAGTTTCGAAATTTGCAAATTAGCCCTTAAACTTCTCAAATTTTACAATCTAGTCCTTGGGCTTTTAAGGGTTGATTTTATTTATCTAAAAACTCTTAAAACTTTATTAAAATGTCAAAACATAATTTTTGAACCTGAGTACAGTCCCAAAAATCGAAAATTACAGAGGGGTCCCTTAAGTTTTATTTTCTTGCAATTAAGTCCACCAACTTTCCAATTTTGCATTTTAAGTCCAAATATTGAAATTTAATCAATTATGCTCGACTTTTCCAGGTTATAATTCATACAAAACATATATTTCAAGAGTCATACACATACATGACCATCTCTTACATGAATTCATCAAATATAACAATAAAGTGTACATGTATGTCTTTTAATTTTCGATAAATCGCATTTTTGAGCAACACTTGAGAATTTTTCCAACTTGATACAAGAAAATAGCACGCAATACATAATATATATCTCAAGTGCTCAAAATTAAAATACTACATGCATTTTTAAGTAAAACACCTAGAAGTTGAAAGGATTTTTCCACCCACCTCGTAGTAGTTTCTCGGGTTGATCTAAAATGTAATCTTCTTTCTTGAATCAACTTCTTGACTCAAACTCTTGAAGATCAGCCCCTAAATGGTATCTAAATCATATTTTGGTGTTAAAATTAAAGTCTCAAGTCTAAAGAAAATATACTAGGACCAAATGATTACTACTCACCTTAATGTCTTCAAGTAGTCTCAAAAATAGAAATTTCCTTCAAGCCTCTAACTTCAACTTGAGATGGTTTAGGTCAGCCCCTAAGCTCCAAAAATTCATATCCTTGAGTCAAAAATTAACTCTTCATGATGTCAAGAGAAAAAAATACTAAACCACAATTTTCTCACCTTGGCTTGGAAATTTGCGGTCTTATGCTTCAAGATGGATGAGTTTTTGGTGTTTTGCCTTGGAGAGAATTATGTTTAAAAGTTGGGAGAATTTGTTTTGTCCAAGTGAAAGAGTAGTGGGGAAGTGTAAAGAAAAAAAATAACTTTTCTCCCCTTTTTTGCCTAATAGCCGAAAATTGTGGTTGTGTGTGGGGAAAAAATATTTTTGTTTTGTGTCCAATAAATAGACATGAGATTTTTGGAAGATAAAATAAAAAAAAAATTAGTTGGATTCCCTCCTAAAGATGCTATAGCCGAAAGTGTTTTGTG
The DNA here is from genome assembly GCA_016081115.2 of Rehmannia glutinosa. Taxonomy (NCBI): domain Eukaryota; kingdom Viridiplantae; phylum Streptophyta; class Magnoliopsida; order Lamiales; family Orobanchaceae; genus Rehmannia; species Rehmannia glutinosa. Next base: position 12,410,766 of record CM071924.1, on the reverse strand, counting down.
AGTAGGAGGATAACTTTTATTTTTTATTTTTGGTATTTATTTATTGAATGGGGCCATTAAGGTGTATTTAAATGTGGTAGGATGGAATAACATAAAAAAATGGGTTTCATTGCCTTATACTCCCCCTATGGACGAAGGTTTGGGTTAAGGGGTGATTTTGATTTTTTTTTTTAATTGGGAAAAATAAAATGTGTAAGTATATGTGTAAAAATATTTAGGAGGTAAAAATAATAAGAAGGATGTGAAAGAATAAAAAATATGTACCTTCCTCAAAATAAATTGGAAGTTGATTGAGAGTGTATTATAGAATAAGGTGAAATATTTGGTTAAAGATTGAAATATACTCCTAAATTATCGACGGCGCGTTTCATTAATAATAGGTTTGTGATACATAACCAAATAAATAATCACTACATAACACCGAATCTCACGTTAAAATTCGGGGTCTCACATTCACCCCTCCTTAAAAGAATTTGGTCCCCAAATTCTCTTTAGAACAATTCTGGATATTGATTCCTCATGTCTTCTTCCATCCCCCACGTTGCGTCTTCGTCTCGGTTGTGATTCCGCCATACAACTTTAACCATTAATGGAATCTCTCTGTTACGCAACTGACGTACCTGCTAGTCAATGATTCTGATTGGTTTCTCGGTGTAAGATAAATTTTCCATTAGAGGAGGAGCATCACGAGTGATAATATGTTCGGGATCCGGTTGGTACTTTTTCAATCTCGATACATGGAATACATCGTGCATTCCCCGCCGCATCTTTGTCTTTGTGGTAACTCGAGTCGGTAGGCCAACTTCCCGATCCTCTGTAAAATCTTGTAAGGTCCAATATATCTCGGACTTAGCTTGCCTCCCTTCTTTGGATTGATTAATCCTTTCCGTGGCAAGAGTCTGAGAAATACTTCATCTCCGGCTTCAAATTCCAAGTCCTTTCTCTTCTTGTCCGTGTAACTCTTTTGGCGGTTCTGGGCTGTGCAGATCCGTTCCTTGATCAACTTGAACTTCTCCATGACCTCCTGAACTAAGTCGACCTTTGGAATCGAGGGCGACTTTCGTTTCTCTTTTGGAATTCATTGGTCATCAATCTCCCAGTGTAGTGGAGATTTACACTTTCGCCCGTACAAGGCTTCGTAGGGTGCCATCCCAATTGTGGCATGATAGCTGTTATTATAGGCGAACTCGGCCAATGGTACGTGCATATCCTAACTTTCTTGGAAATCCAATGTGCAGGCTCGCAACATATCTTCCAGGGTTTGAATCATTGGCTCAGACTGGCCATCAGTTTGTGGATGTGCTGTTGTGCTGAAACTTAGTGAGGTACCCAATTCCTCGTGCAAGCACTTCCAGAATCTGGAGACAAACCTCGGGTCTCTGTCTGACACAATGTCGGCTGGCACTCCATGCAGTCGAATGATCTCTCGGGTATAAATCTGCGCGAGTTTTAAGCTATCGGTTTTTACGAATGGATAAGAAGTGTGCAGTTTTCGTGAGTCGGTCTATGACTACCCATATAACATTATGGCATCATCTAGTCCTTGGTAAATCCGTCACGAAGTCCTTCATTAAGTGTTCCCATTTCCACTTGGGAATTCTCAACGGTTGTAATAAACCAGATGGTCATTGGTGTTCTGCTTTTACTCGTTGACAAGTCAAACATCTCGCAACAAACTCCGCTATCTGGTTCTTCATGTTTGCCCACCAGTAATGCTGTTTCAAGTCCTTATACATTTTGTTTCCTTCGGGATGTATAGTGTACTTCGAACGGTGTGCTTCTGAGAGGATTCTGTTCCTAAGTTGCTCATCACTCGGTACACAAATTCTATTCCGAAATCTGATGATCCCATCTTCCTGTACCGAGAATTCTGATCTCTCTCCTTTGAGTATCTTCTCTTTTAGTTTTTGAAGTTGCACGTCAATCCCCTGTGTTACTTTGATCTCGTTCAGTAGATCGGGTTTAACTGAAATATTAGCACATGAAATATGAGTATTGGTTCTCGTCGGATTCCAAGTGTTCATCTCTTCTAATGATTTCCATTCTCGAATCATTAGTCTGGCTAAACTCGCCTTTACGCTCAGGCGTCGGCTACTCGTTAGCTTTCCGGGATGGTATTGAATATCAAAGTGATAGTCCTCAATTAACTCCACCCATCTCTCGTGGCCTCGTTGAGGTCTTTCGAGAGAATAGATACTTCAAGCTCTTGTGATCCTGTGAGAATCGTGAAGGTTGCTCCGTAGAGATAGTGTTTCCATTTCTTTAACGCGAATCATATTCGTTGCTGCCAATTCCAAGTCATGCGTTGGGTAATTGGCCTCATACGGCTTGATCTTCGTGATGCATAAGCTATGACCTTTCCTTCCCGCATGAGCACTCGCTCCTAGTCCTTCCTTTGACGCATCACCGTAGACGACAAAGTTCTCTGCCCCTTTGTAAGGGCTAAGATCGAGCCAGTAGTGAGTCGTTTCTTCACCTTTGGAAACTAGACTCACACTTGTCATTCCACTCAAACTTGACTTACTTCTGGGTTAGTCGAGTGAGTGGTCCGGCTATCTTGGAGAAATCCTGGATAAATCTTTGATAATATCCAGCTAGTCCTAAGAAACTTCTGATCTCCGTTACAGACTCAGGTTGTTTCCATTCAACCACTGTCTGTACCTTCGAAGGGTCTACGATGATCCTAGTGTCGGATACTATGTGTCCTAAGAATGCGACTTCACTAAGCCAAAATTCGCACTTGTTGAATTTGGCATACAAAACAGTGCTCTCATAGTATCTCCAAAACAATTTTCAGATGACGTTCATGCTCTTCTCTAGACTTAGAGTATACGAGTATGTCATCAATGAATATCACTACGAATTGATCCAAATAAGGTTGAAAGACTCGATGCATCAGATCCATAAACACTTCTAGTGCGTTCGTCAGACCGAAAGACATCACTACCAACTCGTAGTGTCCATATCTTGTTTGAAATGTCGTTTTGGAAACGTTTTCTTCACGGATCTTCAGTTGATAATATCCTTGTTGCAAATCAAACTTAGAGTACACCGTCGCTCCTTGAAGTTGATCAAATAGTTCTTCTATCCTCAGGAGGGGATATTTAATGGTAACATCTAGTCGAGATCGTATAATAGTCACATCCTCAATGTATCTTATCCGTGATACCTAATCCACAAGTCAAATTCCCTTACTTAAGCTGTGCAAAGTACTTGAGAATGAATAACACAAGGGTACTATCATCGATCATTATACTTAGTGACTCCCCTACTATCATTTTCCCAAAGTAATATCATTAGGTGTCTAGGTTCTATAATAGATCACATCCAAATCATATACTTATCAAGAGATAACCTCATATTCTTCAAGTCTCACCATATCAGACATTATAATCTCCAAATCACGGATTTTCTAAATTACCTAACGTCCAAATAGAGGAATATTCGAATATCTTAACACTATAACAACTCAAAAGAGTTCAAATATTCATCCAAAATTTAACTTAGGTCATCTAGTAGGGGTACCCAATCCAAGGTCAGAGGAACCTATCCTGGGTCAGCTCGGTGTAAGTTTCCTCCTTACAAACCGAGCTCTGATACCATAACTGTCACGCCCCAAACGCGACGCGACAACGATCAATCACTTAAACAAAATAATTCAATAGTCTAAACCAATGATACAAACTCCAAGTGAAATAGAGTCTAATGCAATGAATAAAATACACACAAGTACAAATTACATCTTAAGGTCCGACGGAATCCGAATACAACCCAATAGATTATCCGAATTTAACTTACACCCAAACAAACAAAATGAAAAGTCTAACAACAATAAAAGTAAAAGGAGTGTCGCTCCACATCAACAAAGAGGGAATTTAATCATGGTAGGTTCGACGTCTTCAACGTACTCTTCATCTAAAGGTTAGAAAACAGGAGGGAGTGAGACAAATCTCGGTGGATGGGGTGATCGTGTGCAAGTGTGGCAATATATATAGTTAATGCGAGAAAACGGTTGTATGAAAACGTGTGAGGTATGATGCATGTTTTCATACATAGCCCACAAGCATCGTGATAAATGTATATTAAGTAATATATTTATATAGTTTGAGAAATAGTTCGTGGTCACACAGGCACGATGATTCAAGCAGACGGAGGATTGCGTCTTCAAGTGTAGCGCCAATCCCATGCAAGACAATTAGTGGTTGCGTCTCAAGTGTAGCGCCAACCCATGCATTACAAGTAGCGGTTGCGTCATCAAGTGTAGCGCCAACCAAACGTTCCGCTCAACTCCGGAATCGTGTGGATCGAACAGCGTTCCTTCGCTTCTTCCTTGTAACTCCCGTTCATGATGGTCCAAGACCTGTCACCTTATTGCTCCATAGGCAAAGACAAAATCCACGTTGGAGCTAGCAAGGCTCGGATTCGTCATAATCATGATTATACCTCAAGTACTACGACCCGCTTCCCGGACAAACTCCGTCCCTCGATTGCGGGATTAGGGCGATGGGGCCTAAGAGTGGAATAGCAGCCGAGCTGCCTTCCATCCCGACGTATCCACTCCGAGCTGTGAGCTCGACACACCAAGTTGACTCAAGCAAGAAATTAAATACACGTTCATGTAGTCAACCAGTGCAAATGAGTATATTGATTCGGGAAGCAGTTCATGAAAAGTTTTCAAACATTTGCGTAAGGTAATTATGGCGTTGGTGGAGTTATTTGGATGAAGATGATTATCGGGAGGATAAGCAATCTTCGATATCTTGAAAGATTAGGTGTAACATAAGTCCGTTATAGATTCAAATCGCAACACGAGGAAGTCGCCCGCGATCGGGTTTTAATCGGTCAAGACGATCCGATAAGTCAAGTAGTTTTTGAGAAAATAAAATATTTTAATTAATAATTAAATTCAGAGGGTACAGGGCTGTTTTAATAAATGAAAAATAATTTAAGTTATGTTCTTGATAAAAAGAATAATTTACAATTAGCCCCGTTTTGTAAAAACCAATACTTTTGGGGTTAAAAATTGAATAAATAAATATCCCGACCTTGAAAAATTATGAGGTCAGTTCCTAAAATCTCTAAATTGTTCAGAGATTCAGGTTTTTAAAGTTTTGAGGTCGAGTTTTTATAAAATTCTCACATTGGCCCCAAATTTGTTAAAATTGTCATTTCGGGCCTTAAGTTTAAAATAATCGGAACTCACAAACCGGGAGGGCTTTTAATGTGATTCCAGTTGGAAAATGTCACTAAGGTTAGTGGAATATTGGAACAAAAACAGTTTTAAAACGTCATAAGTATAGGTCCCTTAAGTTTTGAAAATCTCATTTTTGTCCCATTTTGAAATAATTGCCTTTAAGGCTTTTAGGGGTCCAATTGTTATGAAATTTGGACCTTGGGTCCAAAATATAATTATGTTATAGGTAAATTAGTATTTCCAGGTGCATGGGCTGCATAAGTCCTGGAAATTTTCATTTGGGTCCTCAAGTTATATCTTTTACAATTTGGTCCCTCAAGTTTTATAAAATTACTTTCCAAGCTCTAAACACTTGGATTTTTAGAATACACTTAAAATATGTTATTTCCAGTCCCTTAAGAGTTAAAATTTCAAGTTTTAAATTAGGTACTGGTACAGTTTCGAAATTTGCAAATTAGCCCTTAAACTTCTCAAATTTTACAATCTAGTCCTTGGGCTTTTAAGGGTTGATTTTATTTATCTAAAAACTCTTAAAACTTTATTAAAATGTCAAAACATAATTTTTGAACCTGAGTACAGTCCCAAAAATCGAAAATTACAGAGGGGTCCCTTAAGTTTTATTTTCTTGCAATTAAGTCCACCAACTTTCCAATTTTGCATTTTAAGTCCAAATATTGAAATTTAATCAATTATGCTCGACTTTTCCAGGTTATAATTCATACAAAACATATATTTCAAGAGTCATACACATACATGACCATCTCTTACATGAATTCATCAAATATAACAATAAAGTATACATGTATGTCTTAATTTTCGATAAATCGCATTTTTGAGCAACACTTGAGAATTTTTCCAACTTGATACAAGAAAATAGCAAGCAATACATAATATATATCTCAAGTGCTCAAAATTAAAATACTACATGCATTTTTAAGTAAAACAAATTAGAAGTTGAAAGGATTTTTCCACCCACCTCGTAGTAGTTTCTCGGGTTGATCTAAAATGTAATCTTCTTTCTTGAATCAACTTCTTGACTCAAACTCTTGAAGATCAGCCCCTAAATGGTATCTAAATCATATTTTGGTGTTAAAATTAAAGTCTCAAGTCTAAAGAAAATATACTAGGACCAAATGATTACTACTCACCTTAATGTCTTCAAGTAGTCTCAAAAATAGAAATTTCCCTTCAAGCCTCTAACTTCAACTTGAGATGGTTTAGGTCAGCCCCTAAGCTCCAAAAATTCATATGCTTGAGTCAAAAATTAACTCTTCATGATGTCAAGAGAAAAAAAATACTAAACCACAATTTTCTCACCTTGGCTTGGAAATTTGCGGTCTTATGCTTCAAGATGGAGGAGTTTTTGGTGTTTTGCCTTGGAGAGAATTATGTTTAAGAGTTGGGAGAATTTGTTTTGTCCAAGTGAAAGAGTAGTGGGGAAGTGTAAAGAAAAAAAATAACTTTTCTCCCCTTTTTTGCCTAATAGCCGAAAATTGTGGTTGTGTGTGGGGAAAAAATATTTTTGTTTTGTGTCCAATAATTAGACATGAGCTTTTTGGAAGATAAAATTAAAAAAAAAAAATTAGTTGGATTCCCTCCTAAAGATGTTATAGCCGAAAGTGTTTTGTGAGTAGGAGGATAACTTTTTTTTTTTTTTTTGGTATTTATTTATTGAATGGGGCCATTAAGGTGTATTTAAATGTGGTAGGATGGAATAACATAAAAAATGGGTTTCATTGCCTTATACCCCCTATGGACGAAAGTTTGGGTTAAGGGGTGATTTTGATTTTTTTTTTTTTAATTGGGAAAAATAAAATGTGTAAGTATATGTGTAAAAATATTTAGGAGGTAAAAATAATAAGAAGGATGTGAAAGAATAAAAAATATGTACCTTCCTCAAAATAAATTGGAAGTTGATTGAGAGTGTATTATAGAATAAGGTGAAATATTTGGTTAAAGATTGAAATATACTCCTAAATTATCGACGGCGCGTTTCATTAATAATAGGTTTGTGATACATAACCAAATAAATAATCACTACATAACACCGAATCTCACGTTAAAATTCGGGGTCTCACAATAATAATAATGAATATAGAATCTCTTACTGAATAATTACGTTTCTTTGTTTTTTTCGTCCAAAGTTATATATGAATTTGATGTTAAAGCTAAGAAAATGATGAGTATAGTCCATAAAGATTATAAATTGAAAACAGATAAAAATTTTGTTTTGAGAATATCTGGCCTCTATAAAAACCCGAAAAATTCTCAAATTCAATTTTTAGAGCACAAATACCAAAGAAAAGCTTGACCCGTTTTAAGTTGTAACTGAAACCTTTTTTGGTACACTCATCCTTTCGCAAAAGATAAAAATAAATAAAACACATGATTTTCACTCAATAAATTAACAAATCAGAAATGTTTAAATGCTCAGAAACATATTAGAAATCCCCTCAAAAAAAAAATCCAAGTTATAACGTACACCAATCATACATTCAAAATTATATATGATGTTGTCAAAAAATTGTTCTATATATGATCTCTACAAAAAAAAATTAACAGAAACTCCAAAAAGATATGCATCGGAGCAGCGGGGGACGCAGTATTTTAACTTTGGGAGGCGAAAAATTGTTTGAAGTTTTTATCAAAATTTTGGGGGTAAATTCATATATTTTATAACTACAATATTTTTTTTGGGAAAACTTTAGGGAGGGGGATGAACTTTTGGAAAATTTTGGGGGTGCATCGGAGTATAGAAAAACAAGATCTTAGATTTTGTACGTAAACATCAATAATTAAAAAAAAAAAATCATGTGTAAAGTCCCAATATTTCAAGATTTATTATTACTTAATTCAAAAAATTGAATCAATAAATTCTTCCATGCGTAAAGTCCCAAATATTTTAAGATTTATAATTACTTAATCAAAATTTGAATCAATAAATCGATTGATTGAAAGTTACCTAAAGAGGCAGCCAAGGTTTGCCACTTGCCGGAACCCCTAGGGCGGCCTCGTCCCCGCTTTTGTAGTGGAGTGGCGGAATATTCCGGCACCGCCATGAAATCTCCTCGCGTTTCTACCGGTTGTTTTCTTGGCCGCTCTCTCTTTCTCTTAACCCCAGACTCAGATCCTCCTCTGCTAGCAAAGTTGGCCGTTACGGATACCACCCCTCCACCAGCATTTTCTATAGCTTCAGGAACGTCATGAACATCCAAAACCTCCGGTTCGAGGCTGCAACAACGGTTGCATGCTTTGGAGTGGTGTTTCCGGCGTTTTGGTCCTCCATTTTTTAGCCTGAAAAATAACGAACCCATCTGTTAATGAAAATTAATAGAAACAAAAAAGATAAAAGATTTGAAGATTCATGCATGCAAGAAATTAATGGTGTGTAACGAGTTTGGTTATGAATATATATATATATATATATATATATATATAAAATAAGCAAAACCATTTTTCTGATGAAGAAGAAGAAAAAAAAAGGGAAGAGTTGTTTTTACATGTATTTTCAGTCGAAATGATGAGAAAGAAAAACAAGAAACTGTTGTTTCTGCTGTTGGTGTACGAATTTTATACAGAGATGTTTTTTACGAAATTCCAAAAATGACCTTTTGTATTTTATTGTTTAATTTAATTGAAATATTTTTTTTTTTGGCGTGGTGGTGATTTTAAGGGTCTAGAAAGTAGAAAATCATATTAAATGTGATACTTATTAATCAGAATATTTGAACCTCTAGAGACTTTAATATGAGGAATATTAATAAATAATTCCTCATGAAAAGATTAATTCGGAGTAAGTTCAAACGCGCGGGGAGGGGTCAAGTCATAACAGGGGTAATGGTGATTGCATGGGAGATACTAATCATGTAGGGGCAATAAATAGTGATTGAAGGATGCTTCTTCATCAACCATTGCAGCAAAATTCAGTGATAACTTCGGACAATATGGTTATGGCTGCAAGTTTAGATGATAAAGGTAAAGAGAGCTTGCAACGAGCTATGGACGCAGTCTCACGCAGTATGCCTATTAATGACTATGAGTTTAACACTGCTACTCCGTCGGTGTCACGCCCCAAACGCGACGCGACGGCGATAAATCAACAGTCTAAACCAATGATACAAATCTCCAAGTGAAAAGAGTCTAATACAGCGGAAAGAAATAAACACAAGTACAAATTACATCTTAAGGTGCGACAATATCCAAATACAACCCATCAAAATATCCGAATTTAAACTTAAAGTCCAAACTAAAACAAAATGAAGGAGTCCAACAATAACAAAAGCAAAAGAAAAATGTCGCTCGACTTCAAAGATAATAGGAACAAGTACGACAGGCGGTGCACGAGATTCAGTCTGTATTAGGTTCGACGTCTTCAACGTACTCCTCATCTAAGGTTAGAAAACAGGAGGGAATGAGACATTAGACCATCAAAAAGATAATCGAGCATGTGCTAAAAAAACAACTAACTATGTCATTCGAAGATCTTCTAGAAATAGACGTCCTTCGTTTATATTGCATTTTTAAGTTATTTTTGTTGTTTCCTTTTTCTGAAGTTTAACATTTTTTCTCCTTTGCTACCTAATCGGTTTGTGATTAGGACTTTTTCCTTTCTTTTATATATTTCTATTTATCTAATAAAAAAAGAGACTTTAAGAAATAACGGTAATCTTTAAATCTAAAAATAGTGTTTAATTTATTAGTTGAGTGAATATAATAAACAAAAAAATTGTGCATTTCGTATGTTACTATAATATTTTATTATTCAACTGTTTAGAATGTGTATGGTAATAAAAGTATTTTTTAATTATTCGTATGAAAGTATATTATATAAATGAATATAGAGTTTAATTGATACAAGTTTTCTTGTTCTATTTATTTTCACTTCATATATATTGTCATTATTTGTATTATTATTATTATTATTATTATTATTATTATTGAAAAGTCCTCTTGTTATTAATGTATTATGCTTCTCATGAAGGGAAAAAGAAAGGAATTAAGGCATGAGTACAATAAATTTAAACATTTTATGATCTTTTTTTTTTTTGAGTTGGTATTTTTTAGTATTCTGGATTTATCTTTTTATTAATGTAGAATTTCACAAATATATAGTAATTGTGAGAAATAATAGTAATCTGAGTTGGATATTTAATAATGTCGAATCCGAAAAGAATTATCACTGATTATGAAATCCTCATAATCGAGATATTAAATAATGACATATCGCTTTATACAATATTGGTAAACCACACGTCTGGGGATAAACATTTTTGCTGATTCATAGTTGTAAGTAATTTCGAATTTCAAATTTATTTTCTTTGTATTCTAGCACGATTACTGAATGTAGAATTTGAACTTTTTTTAACTACTAGTATATAGACATCTCTAGTAGTATGGACTATTTTAATGCATATTCTGCACTATTATTGTGCAAAACTTGTATTCCATTTCCAGCGATTTGTAACAAATTCTCACTAACAAAAGAATATTCCATAATACTCCATTTTACTATGAATCTTCATACACTGAAATTTTTAATTTTAAATGAATTTGTAATATTTAAAAGTAATTAATTGTATAATCATGGAAGGTTGCAATTGTTGAATTATAAATTTTAAATAAGAAATAAAAGTAAGCTAATTATAAATAAAAATTCCAAAAATGCGCTTTTTGATTTTATATTTTAACTTTTTGGGGAATTTTGATAGTCTAGATATAATTTTAAACATGGAATAATTACTAACCAGGGTGTGTATGTCACGCCCCAAATGCGACGCGACGGCGATCAATCACTTAAACAGAAATAAACCCAACATTCTAGAGAACGATGCAACAATCCCAAGTGAAACAAGGTCTAAAGCAGCGGAAAACTACAAGTACAACAAGATTACAATTACATCCCAACAACTTAATAGCTTACAGTCCAGAACTAGGAATAAAGTACACATCATATCACAGCTTAAGTGTCAAATTACAGTCCAGAATTTCAAAGGAAATAAAAGAGTCCAACATCAGAAAAATAAAAGAAAATAGTCCAGCAACATAGATAACGATAGGAAATGAGTTCAACGGGCGGAACTCGAGAGTTCAATCCAAGGCAGGTTCAGCTTCTTCGACAAAGTCTTCTTCTAAGGTTAGAAAACAGGAGGGGGTGAGACAGAAATCTCAGTGGATGGGGTGATCGTGTGCAAGTGTGGCTATATATATAGTTAATGCGAGAAATTTAGTTGTATGAAAACGCGTGAGAGATGATGCATGAATTCACATACAGTCCACAAGCGTCGTGAAAAATATATTTATGTAATATACTTATACAGTTTAAGAAAACAGTTCGTGGTCACGCAGGCACTTTGGTTCAAGCAGTCAGGAGGATTGCGTACGGATTTGTAACGCCAATCATATGCAAGGCAAGTAGTGGTTGCGTACGGATTTGTAGCGCCAACCTATGCAATACAAGTAGCGGTTGCGTACGGATTTGTAGCGCCAACCAAACGGGTCCGATTAACTCCGGAATCGTGTGGATCAGACAACGATTCCTTCGTTCTTCCTTGTAACTCCCCGAGTAAGATGGTCCAAGACCTGTCACCTTATCGCTCCGTAGGCAAAGACAAAATCCACAGTGGAGCTAGCAAGGCTCGGATCTGTCATAATCATGATTATACCTCAAGTACTACGACCCGCTTCCCTTGGACAAACTCTGTCCCTCGATTGGGGATTAGGGCGATGGGGCGGAAGAATGGAATAGCGGCCGAGCTGCCGGTTCCATCCCCGACGTATCCATTCCGATTGTGAGCTCGACACACCAAGTTGACTCAGCGAGAAAGTAAATACAAGTTCGGTAGTCAACCAGGCAATGAGTATTATTGATTCAGAAGCGATTCGGAAAGTTTTAAAATTCGCGAGTAGCAATTATGGCGATGGTGGAGTTATTTGGATGGAGATGATTATCGGGAGGATAAGCAATCTTAGATATCTTGAAAGATTAAGTGGAACATAAGTCCCGTTATAGATTCAAAATCGCAAGACGAGGAAGTCGCCCCGCGATCGGGTATTAATCGGTCAAGACGATCCGATAAGTCAAGAGATTTTGAGAAAATAAAATATTTTAATTAAGAATTGAAGTCAGAGGGTCCAGGGCTGTTTTTAGTAAAAGGAAAATAATTTGAGTTAGGTCCTTGATAAAAAGAAAATTTACAATTTAGCCCCGTTTTGTAAAAATCAATACTTTTGGGGTTAAAAATTGAATAAATAAATATCCCGACCTTGAAAAATTATGAGGTCAGTTCCTAAATTCTCCAAATTGTTCAGAGATCTAGGTTTTTGAAGTTTTGAGGTCGAGTTTTTATAAAATTCTCATATTGGCCCCAAATTTGTTAAAATTGTCATTTCGGGCTCTAAGTTTAAAATAATTGGAACTCACAAACCGGAAGGTCTTTTAATGTGATTCCAGTTGAAAATATCACTATGGTTAGTGGGATATTGGGACAAAAGCAGTTTTAAAAAGAAATAAGTTTAGGTCCTTTAACTTTTGAAATTTCATTTTTGTCCATTTTGAAATAATTGTCTTTAAGGCTTTTAGGGGTCCAATTGGTATGAAATTTGAACTTTGGGTCCAAGATATAATTATGTTATAGTTAAATTAGTATTTCCAGGTGCATCGACTGCATAAGTCCTGGAAATTGTATTTTGGTCCTCAAGTTTAATCTTTTACAATTTGGTCCCTCAATTTTTATAAAATTACTTTCCAAGCTCTAAACACTTGGATTTTTGGAATACACTTAAAATATGTTATTTTCAGTCCCTTAAGAGTTAAAATTTCAAATTTTAAAATTAGGGTATGGTACAGTTTCAAAATTTGCAAAATAGCCCTTAAACTTCTCAAATTTTACAATCTAGTCTTTGGACTTTTAAGGGTTGATTTTATTTATCTAAAAACTCTTAAAACTTTATTAAAATGTCAAAACATAATTTTTGAACCTGAGTTCAGTCCCGAAAATCAAAAATTATAGAGGGGTCCCTTAAGTTTTATTTTCTTGCAATTAAGTCCACCAACTTTCCATTTTTGCATTTTAAGTCCAAAAGTTGAAATTTAATCAATTATGCTCGACTTGCCCAGGTTACAAATCATTCAAAACATAGATTTCAAGAGTCATACACATACATATCCTTCGCATACAAAATTTCATCAAATATAACAATAAAGTGTGCATGTATGCCCTATTTTTCGATAAATTGCATTTTTGAGCAACACTTGAGAATTTTTCCAACTTGATACAAGAAAATAGCATGCAATACATAATATATATCTCAAGTGCTCAATAACAAAATACTACATGCATATTTTCAATTTAAAACACCTAGAAGTTGAAAGGATTTTTCCACCCACCTTAAAGATCGGTTTGTTGGTGAAAATGGGATAAATCTCTCTCGATGAAGGAGTGACTTAGGTCAGCCCCTAAGTCAAGGAATATCAAAAAATATAGGAGTTATAAGAATGTGGTTAAAAATTTAGGGAAAAGAAGAAGATGGTGAGAAAATTAGAAATACTACACTTTACCTTGTGTAGTGAGTAAAAGGTGACTAGTAATGGCTTCCAAGTATAAGGTTTTGGTCACCCTTAATGTCAACCACCAAGGTCAGCCCCTAAAACTCCAAAAATGAAAATGGAGTGTCAAAATTTGGAAAATAGAAGAGAAGAAGAAAGTGTACTAAAAATTCCATTTCTTACCTTATAGTCCAACTTCTTCACAATTTTTCTCCAAGATGACTAGTCTCTTAACTTCTTCAAAGGTCTTCTAGGTATACCTCAAATTCAAAAATCAAACTTAAATTAGAAGGTGAAAGAGGTGAGCTAGAAGGTATAAGAATAGATTGAAGAAGAAAATTTCTTACCTTGTGTAGTGTATATGGTTCGAATTTTTGAAGAAATGGGAGATGAATTCTTGAAGTTTTGGTTAAGTGTTAGTGAAGAAGATGAAGAATAGGTAGAGAGATGTAGGAGGATTTTTAGAGAGAGGTAAGAGGAATTACAAGACTTAGAAGAAATTTGGTGTTGGTGAAATGAAATGGGAAGAATAAAAATTTTGTTTTGTTTTGATTAAATGATAAGTTAGAGTAATAATTGAGGAAATTAGGGAAGAAAGTAATATTTAGGCAACTTTATTAGGGACAATTAGCCAAAATGCTAATCTTAGGGGGGAATTTTTAAATTGGTCTTGTTTGACCAATTGGAGATTGAAATGGTGGGATTAATTTAAGATGTAGGTTTGAATTAATGGTGTAAAAATTCACAAGATGAATACACAAGGTGTACATGTACAAGAGTTGGGAGATATTTCTACACCAAAAAATACACCAATGCCGTCCCCCTAAGGGTATTTTGGTAATTCCACATATTTTTTTTTCTTCCCAAAATTGATGATAATAGATGAATAAATATCAATCTCCAAAATAATTAGTGATTTCCTTGATCACTTATAAGTCTCATGATCACTTAATCTAAATCGAATTCTTAATTATATAAATTATAAATCCCTAAAATAAATAGTCTCTTAAAATTCTAAGGTGACTAATAAATACACCAATAATAATAATGATGATCAACCAAGTGATCTTAAATGCAAATTAAAATTAATAAATGTATGATCACAAATAGAAATTAAAAGAATTAAATGAAAATATATTTATCATTAATATCTACCCGTCTAAGAGACGCGGTAAAATAGTCAAAATAATACAAAGACGATACGAAACAAGTACATGATCGAATAAAAATCAGGGCTTCACAGTGTAAATATCTGGAGATTTTATGAAATAAAGGTAAGTTTTAATCTAAAAAAGAGTCTCCAATTTAATATTTGTGTGGAAATAATAAGCAAAATATACATTTTGTGTATTTCTTCTTCTGCAAATCGTCAAACTTTATATGAGTAACTATAGATATAATAAATATTTTGTTGTTTAATAATTTAGAATGTGTATGGTAAAAAGTTATTCTTAATTATTCGTATGAAAGTATATTATATAATTATAACACGAATTTTAATTGATGATATTTTTCTGTTCTTTCAATTTTGTTTTCATTGCCTTGTTATTATTGTTATTATAACATATCATGAGCGGAGAAAACAAAAAGGAAAGAAAAATGAATCAATGCATAAGTACGATATATTAAACATTTTATGAATTTTTTTCCGAGTTGGAATTTTCTAGTATTCTGAATTAATTTTTTTATTAATGTAGAATTTCAAAAATATTATAGTAACTATGAGAAATAACAGTAATCTGAGTTGGATATTTAATCAAGTCGAATCCGAAATAAATTCTCACTTATTATGAAAACCTCATAATCTAGAAATTAAATAATGACATATCCCTTTATATAATTTAGGTAAACGACGTTTCTAGGAATAAGTATTTTTTTCGAATTTGGTAAACCTCAATTTTATTTTTTTTTATTTCAAAAATATAGCACGGTTATTAATGTAGAATCTGAACTTTTTTAACTATTAATATATAGACATCTCCAATAGTATGCACTATTTAATGTATATTTTACACTATTGCGGTGCATAATTTGCACTTCATCTCCAGCAGTTTGTAGTAAATTCTCACTAAAAAAAGTTTTAGTGCTTATTTCTAATACATTAAAATTATTAATTTAAAACAAAAATAAGAAAATAATTAGCGTAGCTACAATGTTGCGCTATGTTTGGTGCAAAACTGTTAACAACTTCAAAATGACGCAGCGCAGTGCTGGAACAAATTTTTGCTCGATCCAAATTGAAGTTATAAACACTATCTTGGAGATGCTCAAGAAGGAAAAAAAAAAGATATATTCCTAATAATCTCCTAATTAAAAAATGAAACAATATCAATTTTGAACTTTGTGTAGAATTAAAAAACCTGTTACAAATAAGCTGTAATATTTAAAAGTAATTAACTGCAGAAACATGGAAGGGTGTCATGGTTGAATTATAAATGTTAAAAAATAAAAATATGTTGGTTACCAAGAAATTCCAAAAATGCCCTTTTAGACTTTATTGTTTAATTTTTTTGGGAAATTTTGACATTCTGGCTATAATTTAAAACATTAATTAATTACTAATCATGATGTTAAAATCTCTGGACATTTTATGAAATAACTGAAAATTTTAATCAGAAATAGTCCCCAGTTTATTATTTGTGTGAAAATAATAAGCAAAAGATACAATGTGTGAATTTTGCATATTTCTTCTTTTCCTAATATAATCTCCAAACGTTATATGAGTAACTACATTTTTCTTTTTTTGATAAGACAAAATTTATAACTTTTTTATTATTTAACAGTTTAGAATGTGTATGTTAAATAAAAGTATTTCTTAATCATTTGTATGTATGTATATTATATAATTGTAATTAATATTAATTTTAACTGATGATGATATTTTTCTTGTTACTTTTATTTTCATTTCGTTGTTATTATTGTTATTATACTTATCATGAGAGGATAAAAAAAAGGGAAAAGAAATGAATTAAGACACAAGTACGATAAATTAAACATTTAGTGAAATTTTGTTCGTGTTGTATTTTCTAGCATTTTGATTTATTTTTTAATTGGTGTAGAATTTCACAAATATTATGATAATTTTGAGAAATAACAGTGATCTGAGTTGGACATTTAATCGTGTCAAATCCAAAATGAATTCTCACTGATTTTGAAATCTCATGATCGAGAAATTAAATAATAGCATATCCCTTTATACAAAATAGGTAAAAGACATTTTGGGGGATAAATGTTTTTGTCTATTCATAGTTGTAAGTAATTTAAAATTTCGACACGATTATTGAAAATAAAATATGAACTTTTTTTAACTATTAGTATATAGACCGTCCCGAACAGTATACACCTTTTTAAGGCGTATTCGACATTATTATGGTACAAAACACTTCATCTCCACTAAAATTATTTAAAAACAAAAACAAATAAAAATAATTAGCACAACTACAGTGTTGCGCTATTTCTGGCGCAAAAATTATTCACAAGTTCAAAATGACCCATGCTTTGGCACCGTGCTGGAGCAAAAAATTTCTCCGAATTGAACATACAAGTCTAGGACCCGGTATGGCCCCACCTAGCGACGTCCTTGCATATATAGCTGTATTTAATTCAGAATTTCAGATTTATTTTCTTTGGATATTGGAAATTTGTCACATTTATCGAATGTAAAATTTGAATTTTGCCAATTGTTGTTAAAAGGAGAAAAATATGACAATTCCTTATAATAATCTCCTAATTCGAAAATGAACGATATCAATTTATGATTCGTGTTGAACTAAAATACATTACACAAATATATAAGTAATTGCAGAATCATGAAAGGATGTTGTGGATGAATTTTAAATGTTAAATATGAAATAAAAGTAAGCTGCAGATTACGAATAAAAATATTTCCATTAAGCTTAATTTATCAGAATAAAAATCAAAATCCATTAATTATAAGAGATATTTATGAAGTAAATCTATATATTGTAGGGATTTATCAACCTATTCTACTTGAGGAACTTTATTTTCAAAGGCACGTATGTATTATCCATGCAATTTTTTCACAAATAAACAATTTACTACCTTCAAAATCTTGTCTAAATACTCCAAAGTACCCCACTGAGTCGTATAAGTAAAATGCCAAGACTGGTTGTAAAAAACAAGGTGAAGAGTGAATTTTATTATTGCAGAAATATTAAATTAAAATCTTCAAATTAGATGTGCTATTTAGGATCATAATTGATTCAACTAATGATGGATTAGAAGGCCAATGGAAGAGGTCTAACCACAACTGAGATAAGACTTTGATGGATCCGGCCCAATTGAAAGATTCAAGCTTCCAAGTACAACGTACTACAGCATATGGGACTGAGTATTTTCTTTTTTTAGGATAAAGACACAATTACCCTACTTAATAGGAAAATCCCACCAAATACGCTGGCGTCTTTTTTTTAGACTCCAAATGGTTATTTAGATACTACCCAATTGGGTAGAGCTCAAGTCTGTTGCGATTTTGACATTTATCTAATTTTGATTTTCTTTGTTTGGGAAAAACAATCGCATACGCATAAATGGACACACATGCCAAAATCGGAGGGGACTTAGGTTCTATCCAATCGGGTAGCATAGAACAAGCCACTTGAAATATGCTCATGTCCTCTTTCTTCACACCAAATACACTCCAACGTGGGATTCAGATAGTAGTCAAGTCACAAGTGGGTAAAACCCTCATGCTCAGACCAGAGGTATGGGGTTCGATTACATCACTCCCTCTCAGGATATGTACTAAAAAAAGTACACTCCCGTGTATAAAAGAGTTTGTAACTCAAATTGCAACATAGCAAAACATAGGATCTTTGAACAAAGGAAAAGAAAACAAATTGCAGTAAGAAAACAGAAAAACAAAAGAGTCAAGTAGATCAATAACTTTCGATCTCAAAGGACTTGTGTTCATTGAAATTCATTGCTTCTAAAAAAATATTATTTTCTAGTACACTATTGTAATTGTTCTCTTCGTTTTCAAGTTAAAAATTCATATTCTATATATTGTGAATAAAATGGGTGGTTTTAGCTGAAATTTGTGCATTTGGGTTAGCTGAACCAAATGCTTCTAGATTAATCAAACCGTTTCAAAAAAAATTAAAGATTTTTTTGAAATTATTTTAGCAATGTTTTTGCTATATATTTGCGATGGAATTGTATCAAACGTAGCTATTTATCTACAGTTTCGTAGTTCCAAAGCTGTTCGACCATCTTTCAAACGCATTTCAAATAATACATTGTCATTGCTTCTCTTATTAATACTAAAATTATTTCAAAGGTGGTTCAAAAATGTTTCAAACATATTTCTAAGTTGTTTCGGAACATTTTTCAAGTAATACAATTTCATTGCTTCCGTTATTAATTTCTAAAGTTGTTTGAAAGGTGTTTCAAATATAATATCTCAAACATATTTCAGCTAATACAATTCAATTATTTCTTGCAGACACATGGAGACAATTCCAGTAGTAGTATACCATAGTATACAGTAGAACCTCGATAATTCAATACTCGACTAATTAATGATTTCACTTAAATATCCACCTCAAATGAATTTATACAACTTTGAAAGTGTAAGTGTAATTAAAAAAGAAAGCCTAATAAGCAAAATGTGAAAGTTCAAAAACTTATGCTATTACAACGAAATGTGAAAATGAAAGCTTAAGAAAATTTGCTGAGTTTTTGTTGTTGCGTTGCGGAATTGTATTGTATTATTATGTTGATCCTCCAATCTTCTTCATCTATTTATAGAAGAGTTCCAAGATTTGAATTCCAATATAGTCTCCTTTGATTTAAATTTTGTCTGCAAAAAAAAGATAAAGTATAAAGTGATATTCTTGTGTGTTGCAAATGTTCAAAATTATCTGATCATAGCCGGGCGACCGACCGCCATGTTCTGAAATTTGAATTTTAAAGAAGCTAAGTGTGATCTGATATAGATTAACAGGAGACCGGTTGCATCGCCTTATAGGGCAACCTGTGTCTATAGAGGAGTTTTCAGGGAAATTTTCAGGGATATTAAGGGCGACCGATCGCCCTAGTTCAGTGTTGTCTTGACACAAAAGTATTCTTGGAAGTTCTTTTAGGCTTGATGGCGACCGGTCGCTGTCATTTAAACAAAATCGATTTTAAATAAACTTTGTAAAATTAAATTGACTTTGATAGCCCACAAATTAATTGTGTTGGTTGAAATAAAATGACTAAGGTGAAATTATCAAAATCAAAATAACTTTATTCTAATACAACATTCAAACATGTTTCATCTAAATACTAAAAGAAAAAAACAAATATGCCACATGTCATTATCTCCTACATATTATAAGTTATTTTTAGAGCTTATAAGATGTTGGATATTGTTTTAAGAATAAGTTTTTGAAGTGTTCGGATAAAATAAGATGGTGTAGCTTTTAAAATATTAGTAATGACAATTTTGTAATTAAAATAGTCAAAATTAAAGGAGGT
Organism: Rehmannia glutinosa; assembly: GCA_016081115.2. Classification (NCBI taxonomy): domain Eukaryota; kingdom Viridiplantae; phylum Streptophyta; class Magnoliopsida; order Lamiales; family Orobanchaceae; genus Rehmannia; species Rehmannia glutinosa. Next base: position 12,390,547 of record CM071924.1, on the reverse strand, counting down.
GGTTGAAATAGGATCTTATTTTGAAAAAAAGTTGGGGTTCTCCTACTTTTTTAAAAACAGTTTATAAGCTCCTGACATCTTATTTTAAAAGCTTATAAGATCTTTTTATAAAAAATTACCAAATAAATTTAAATAACTTACAAGCTCTCAAACATCTTATAAAATGTTTTGAAGAGCTTATAAGCTCTGGCAAACACCCTCTAAGTTATAGTTTTGACTTGTAATAACTATATGAATATCCCGCTCTTTTGGAGTCAGAAATGGATTTTTGGTTATTATAGATTTATGAGTTTGGGCGCGACATAAGGCAAAGTTAGGCTCCAAAAATAGCGACCATCACTATTTGACTGGGTCTGGCCCGATTTTCGCTCTTGGCCCAGCGGACCAGCATTGTGTTAGCCCAGCCAGCCCATTTGACAACCCTAAATAGGGGGCCAACCAGAGTCTTGGGTCCCCCATTTTTATTTTAGGGCAATTAACATAAATGCCCCACTTTTTGGTGACAATGTCAGCTTTTTACGCTTTTCGGTACTATTTTACCCAAATTTATACTCCCGCCTTTTTTTTTAATCAACTTTAAGCTCCCGCCAAAATTTCTGGACTTTTTTACGCGTTGTTTCAATATTGTTTCTAACATGTTTCTTTTAATAAAATTTCTGTGAAAAAAAATGAATTTTGCCCTCGTTAAATAATCCATTTTATACTCGAAGTCTTATAAAATATCAAGAAATATACACATAAAACAACATATATTGAAACCAAATAAATTAAAAATATATAGAAATAACATGAATAAAAAAATAAAATTCAATTATGGATTCAATGCATGAAAACATAAAAAACATGGAAACAACTAGGAAGCATTATAGAAACAAACCAGAAACAATATAGAAAATACCATTTGAGCAAAAAGAGTTAAAATAAGTAAAAATTGTATTTAAACATCGAAAACTACATGAAACAACAAAGAAACATCGGAACAACATTAAAAATGGTATGGAAATAACCCAGAAACAACGTAAAAAATATTAAAAATTCCACATGAATAAAAATAGTTTAAAAATAGGTAAAAATTGTATTTACACATTGAACAGTACATGGAAACAACAAGAAATATTATTAGAAAAACAATAAAAATATTATAGAACAACACCGAAAAATAGAAACAATGTACAAAATAATACATGAATAAAAAACAGCATAAAAAATAGGTAAAATTGTTTGGCAACATCGAAACAACAAAGAAAAAAATTTAAACAACATCGAAAACAACATATATAACATATAAAATAATACAGGAACAAAAAAACGAACAAAAATATGTAGGAGCGTAAAAAAATAAAAAAATAGGTGCAAATGGAAAAATAGGTACAAAAGTAATAGGAGCGTATTTTATGGTATGTTTACCAAAAAGAGGGTATTCTATGTAATTCCCCCTTTATTTTTTTTCACTTAATTCTATTAAAAACAATTAAGTTATTTTAACATAAAATATGCAATATAGACCACAGGATGAAACTAAAACCGCTTGCCAATTCAAACCGATCATACCCAAATTCAACAATGTCACGCCCCAGACAGGACGTGGCGATCCACAACTTAAATACAAGTAAACCAAACAGTCTATACAATATCAACGAAATCTCAATGGAACAGAGTCAAATAGCAGCGGAAATAAAGAACAAGTACAAGTTACAACTTACAGTCCACAATATCCAAATTACATCCCCGAAATCAACTAAAGATAACAACTTAAAAGTCAAAGGGTCCTACGCCCTTCAGTTACATACCAAAATGAAAAGAGAATAAAAGAGTCCAACAACAAATAAAAGGAACAAGTCCAGCAACATCAACAACAGAAGACAGTAAGTCCAACAAGCGGAGTACGGGAGCTCAGTCCGTGGTCGGTTCAACATCTTCAACAAAGTCCTCATCTAAAGGTTAGAAAATATGAGGGGATGAGACAAAAATCTCAGTGGATCGGGTGATCGTGTGCAAGTGTGGCGATATATAGTTAATGCGAGAAAACAGTTGTATGAAAATGAATGAGATATGATGCATGAATTCACACACAGTCCACAAGCGTCGTGATAAAATATTTAAGTAATATACTTATACAGTTTAAGAAAACAGTTCGTGGTCACACAAGCACTATGTGATTCAGGCAAGACGGGTAGGATTGCGTACGGAATGTAATGCCAATCCTATGCAAGACAATTAATGGTTGCGTACGAATTTGTAGCGCCAACCAATGCAATACAAGTAGCGGTTGCGTGCGGATTTGTAGCGCCAACCAAACGGATCCGATTAACTCTGAGTGTGTGGATCGATGCTGATTCCTTCGTTCTTCCTTGTAACTCCCGAGCAAGATGGTCCAAGACTGTCACCTTATCGCTCCATAGGCAAAGACAAAATCCAAACCGGAGCTAGCAAGGCTCGGTTTGTCGAATCATGATTATACCTCAAGTACTACGACCCGCTTCCCTTGAAAAACTCCGTCCCTCGATTGCGGGATTAGGACGATGGGGCCGGAAGGTGAATAGCGACCAAGCTGCCTTCCCATCCCCGACGTATCAATTCCGACGTGAGCTCTACACACAAAGTTGACTCAAGCAGAAAGTAAATACAAGTTCGGTAGTCAACCATGCAATGAGTATTATTGATTCAGTGGAAGCGATTCAGAAAATTTTCAAAATCGCGAGTGGCAATTATAGCGTTGGTGGAGTTATTTGGATGAAGATGATTATCGGGAGTATAAGCAATCTTTGATATCTTGAAAGATTAGGTGGAACATAAGTCCCGTTATAGATTCAAAATCGCAATGCGAGGAAGACGCCCCGCGATCGGGTATTAATTGGTCAAGACGATCCGATAAGTCAAGGGGTTTTTGAGAAAATAAAATATTTTAATTAATAATTAAAGTCAGAGGGTCCAGGGCTGTTTTAGTAAAAGGAAAATAATTTGAGTTAGGTCCTTGATAAAAGGAAAATTTACAATTAGCCCCGTTTTGTAAAAACTAATACTTTTGGGGTTAAAAATTGAATAAATAAATATCCCGACCTTGAAAAATTATGAGGTCAGTTCCTAAAATCTCTAGTTTGTTCAGATATTCAGGTTTTTAAAGTTTTGAGGTCGATATTTTATAAAATTCTCACATTGGCCCCAAATTTGTTAAAATTGTCATTTTGGGCCTTAAGTTTAAAATAATCAGAACTCACAAACCGGAAGATATTTTAATGTGATTCCAGTTGGAAAATGTTTCTAAGGTTAGTAGGATATTGGAAAAAAAACAGTTTTAAAAAGAAATAAGTATAGGTCCCTTAACTTTTGAAAATCTCCTTTTTGTCCCATTTTGAAATAATTGCCTTTAAGGATTTTAGGGGTCCAATTGTTATGAAATTTGAACCTTGGGTCCAAAATATAATTAATTTATAGTAAAATTAGTATTTCCAGGTGCATGGGCTGAATAAGTCCTGGAAATTTCATTTGGGTCCCTAAGTTTGATCTTTTATAATTTGGTCCCTCAATTTTAGTAAAATTACTTGCCAAGCTCTAAACACTTGGATTTTTGGAATACTCTTAAAATATGTCATTTCCAGTCCCTTAAGAGTGAAAATTTCAAATTTTAAAATTAGGGTCTGGTACAGTTTCGAAAATTGCAAAGTAGCCCTTAAACTTCTCAAATTTTACAATCTAGACCTTGGGCTTTTAAAGGTTGATTTTATTTATCTTAAAACTCTTAAAACTTTATTAAAATGTCCAAAAGTCAGTTTTAAACCTGAGTACAGTCCCAAAATTTGAAATTTGCAGAGGGGTCCCTTAAGATTTATTTTCTTGCAATTAAGTCCACCAACTTTCCATTTTTGCATTTTAAGTCCAAAAATTGAAATTTAATCAATTATGCTCAACTTTTCCAGGTTATAAGTCATACAAAACATGGATTTCAAAGATCATACACATGCATGTCCATTTCATACAAGAATTCATCAAATAGAACATTAAATTGTACATGCATGCACCTAAATTTCAATAAATAGCATTTTTGAGCAACACTTGAGAAATTTCACAACTTGATACATAAAATTGACATGCAATACATAAAATATACATATCTCAAGTGCTCATGATCAAAACACTACATGCATTTAACAAAATCCCTAGAAGTTTGAAAGATTTTTCCACCCACCTTAAATTTGGAGAGTTGTGAAATAAAAAGGATAATTTCACAACTTTGTATGAGGTCACTTAGGTCAGCCCCTAAGTCAAGAAATATCACAAATTTGGAGTTAGAAAAAATGAGTGAAAAATTAAGAAGAAGATAAGAAAATTAGAAATACTACACTTTACCTTGTGTAGTAGGTGATTTGAAACTAGTTGAAGCTTCAAGTTTGGGATTTTTGGTTCAATTCCAAAATCACTTAAAGTCAGCCCCTATTTCTCAAAAATGAAAAAGGGGTGTTAAAATTTAAAGAAAATAGGGATAAGAAGAAAGAAGGGCTCTAGTGTCCAAATCTTACCTTGTAGTCCAATTTCTAGACTAATTATTCTTCAAGTCTTCTAAATTCACCACCATGCATGCATGTCTTCAAGTAGTCTTCTAAGTACCTCAAAATCCAAAATTCAAACTTAAATTAAGAAGAGAAGGTGATGGGTAATAAGATATCAAGTTGAATTGAGGAATGAAATTTCTTACCTTTGAGATAGGGGGTTCGAATTTTATGATTTTAAGTAGGAAGAATGTTTGCTTTGGTTTAGATGTTTGAAGAAAGAAAGAGTGTTTGATGATAGGAAGAAGATGTTCTTGAAGGTATGAAGGTATGCTTGAAGATGTGAAGGACTTGTGTTTGAATATATGAAGATGTGAAGAAATGGTACTTGAAGATTTGAAGATATGAAGAATTTGGTGTTTGAAGATTTGAAGATATGAAGGATTGGTGTTTGAAGATTTGAAGAAATGAATGATTCTTAGAGAGAGATTAGAGAGAAGAAGGAGAATTAGTTAGGAGATTAGAATGTGTTGGTGAAAATTTTTTAACAAAATTTTTGAAAAAAAGGGCCTTCTGTCCGTCCACATGAGTGAGAGAGGGAGAGATTTTTTTGTTTAATTTGTGTCTTGAATTTTGCTTCTTGCATGGGAGACAAAATGCAAGTCAAAGTATGAGCTTGAGTGGTGTTGGGGAATATTGAGAAGAATGTTGGTTAAGTGGAAGAAAATTGGGAAAAATAGTAATAAAGAATTGATGTATAAGATAATGTGTATAATATTTGAATTAATGGTGTAATTATACACAACATGACTGCATAAGGTGTATATGTATAAGAGTTGGGTGGTATTTCTACACCAAAAACACCATCATTGCCGTCCACCTAGGGGAATTTTGGTAATTCCATATATTTTTTTTTGTCCCAAATTTGATGATAATAGATGAAATATATCAATCTCCAAAATAATTAGTGATTTTCTTGATCACTTATAAGTCTCATGATCACTTATTCTAAATCAAATTCTTAATTCTATAAGGTAAAAGTCTCTAAAATAAATAGTCTCTTAAAATTCTAAGGTGACTAATAAATACACAAATAGTAATAATGATCAATCAAGTGATCATAAATGTGAAATAGAATTAATAATGATCATGATCATAAGTAATAAATAAAATGAAATTAAATGCAAAATATATATTATTAATATTTACCCGTCTAAGTGACGCGGTAAAATAGTCGATCAAATACATGTATTTACAAAAGGATCAATTATATGCTCGGAAAAATCGGGGCTTCACATCATCCCCTCCTTAAAAGAATTTGGTCCCCAAATTCTCTTCAGAATAGTTCTGGATATTGATTCCTCATGTCTTCTTCCATCTCCCACGTTGCGTCTTCGTCTCGGTTGTGGTTCTGCCACACCACTTTAATCATCGGAATCTCCCTCTTACGCAACTGACGTATCTGCTGATCAATGATCCGGATCGGCCTCTCGGTGTAGGATAAATTTTCCATTAGAGGAGGAGTATCACGAGTGATGATATGTTCGGGATCTGGTTGATACTTCTTCAATCTCGATATGTGGAATACATCGTGCATTCCCGCATATGGTGCTGGTAACTCGAGTCGGTAGGCTAACTTTCCAATTCTCTGTAAAATCTTGTAAGGTCCAACATATCTCGGACTCAACTTTCCTCCTTTCTTCGGATTGATTAATCCTTTCCGTGGTGAGAGTCTGAGAAATACTTCATCTCCGACTTCAAATTCCAAATCCTTTCTTCTCTTGTCCGCGTAACTCTTTTAGCGGCTCTGAGTTGTGCGAATCCGCTCCTTGATCAGCTTGACCTTCTCCATGGCCTCCTGAACTAAGTCGACCTTTGGAATCGAGGGCGACTTTTGTTTCTCTTTCGGAGTCCATTGGTCATCAATCTCCCAGTGTAGTGGGGATCTGCATTTTCGCCCATATAATGCCTCGTAGGGTGCCATCCCAATCGTGTCCTGATAGATGTTATTATAGGCGAACTCGGCTAATGGTAAGTGCGAATCCCAACTTCCTTGGAAATCCAATGTGCAGGTTCGCAACATATCTTCCAGGGTTTGAATCATTCGCTCAGACTGTCCATCAGTTTGTGGATGTGCTGCTGTGCTGAAACTTAGCGAGGTACCCAACTCCTCGTGCAAACACTTCCAAAATCTGGAGACAAACCTCGGGTCTCTGTCTGATACTATGTCAACTGGTACTCCATGCAGTCGAATGATCTCTCGGATATAAATCTGCGCAAGTTTCTGCAGGCTATCAATTTTCTTGATGGGTAAGAAGTATGCAGATTGCGTGACTCGGTCTACAACTACCCAAATAGCATCATAGCCTCCTCTGGTCCTTGGTAGATCCGTCACGAAGTCCATCGTTATGTGTTCCCATTTCTACTCGGGAATTCTCAACGGTTGTAGTAAACCAGATGGTCGTTGGTGTTCTGCTTTTACTCGTTGACAAGTTAAACATCTCGCAACGAACTCCGCTACATAGGTTCTTCATATTTACTCACCAATAACTCCGTTTCAAATCCTTATACATCTTGTTTCCTCCTGGATGTATAGTGTATTTCGAACGGTGTGCCTCTGCTAGGATTCTATTCCTAATCTGCTCGTCACTCAGTACACAAATTCGATTCCGAAATCTGATAACCCCATCTTCATGCACCGAGAATTCTGATCTCTCTCCTTTAAGTATCTTCTCCTTCAGTTTTTGAAGATGCACATCTCTGCCTTGTGCTTCCTTGATCTCATTCAGTAGATCGGGTTTAACTAAAATGTTAGCACATGAAATCTGAGTATTGGTTCTCGTCAGATTCCAATTGCTCAGCTCTTCTAATGATTCCCACTCTTGAATCATAAGTCTGGCTAAGCTCGCCTTTCTGCTCAAAGCGTCAGTTACTACGTTAGCTTTCCCGGGATGGTATTGAATATCAAAGTTTATGATCTGTGAAAACCGTGAATGTTGCTCCGTAGAGATAGTGTCTCCATTTCTTTAACGCGAACACTATCGCTGCCAATTCCAAGTCATGCGTTGGATAATTGGCTTCATACGGCTTGAGCTTTCGTGATGCATAAGCGATGACCTTTCCTTCCTGCATGAGCACTGCTCCTAGTCCTTCCTTTGATGCATCACTGTAGACGACAAAGTTTTCTGTTCCCTTTGGAAGAGCTAAGACTGGAGCTGTAGTAAGTCGTTTCTTCAGCTCTTGGAAACTATCCTCGCACTTGTCATTCCACTCAAACTTGACTTGCTTCTGGGTTAGTCGAGTGAGTGGTCCGGCTATCTTGGAGAAATCCTGGATAAATCTTCGATAATATCCAGCTAGTCCTAGGAAATCCTGATCTCTGTTACAGACTCGGGTTGTTTCCATTCAACCACTGTCTGTACCTTCGAAGGATCCACGGCGATCCCGGTGCTGGATACTATGTGTCCCAAGAACGCGACTTCACTAAGCCAAAATTCACACTTGCTGAATTTGGCATACAGCTTATGCTCTCGTAGTGTCTCCAAAACGATTTTTAGATGACGTTCATGCTCTTCTCTAGACTTAGAGTATACGAGTATGTCATCAATGAATATCACTACGAATTGATCCAAATAAGGTTGAAAGACTCGATGCATCAGGTCCATAAATGTTGCTGGTACATTCGTCAGACCGAAAGGCATCACTACAAACTCATAGTGTCCATATCGGGTTTGAAATGCAATTTTGGAAATGTCTTCTTCGCGGATCTTCAGTTGGTAATATCCTTGTTGTAAATCAAACTTCGAGTACACTGTCGCTCCTTGAAGTTGATCAAATAGTTCGTCTATCCTCGGGAGGGGATATTTGTTCTTGATGGTCACGCTATTAAGACCACGATAATCTATACACAGTCTTAATGTGCCATCCTTCTTTTTGACAAATAGTACAGGTGCTCCCCACGGAGACGTACTCGGTCGGATAAATCCCACATCCATCAGCTTCTGTAATTGAGTCTTCAACTCTTGCAATTCAAGAGGAGCCATTCTATATGGTGTTCTAGCAATCGGGCGGTTCCCGATAATATCTCGATGGTGAACTCGACTTCCCTATCTGGAGGGACAGTGGTGAGTTCTTGTGGAAATACATCCGTGTATTCTGAATACTATAGGAACTTGGTTAATTTGTGTCTCAACCTTGGGTTGTTAATTACAAATGCCAAGTACCCTTGTGCCCCTCTAGCGATTGCCTTTCTTGCTTTCATGGTGGAGATGATAACCAAGACGTAGAGTCAACAAAAAGTGAGGGAAAGGCATATCCATTAATGTAAAATTTGGAGTACACCAAATGAAGTTCGTACAACAACAAGATACAAGAAATCGAAATACAACGAAACACGAATAAACATCCAAGAAATCATCAAGTACAATCCGGGAATAAAATCTATCTACTTAGTGATCGCGCTGTCGTCCTCACACATCATCCACATCAATGACCTGGACCTGTTTATGCTCAGGAAATGCCTCGACGTCCTGCCATTCGACGAGCTCAAGCCATGCATCGAGTGCTTGAGCATCACCAAGAGGGGCGGCCTCAAATGCCTCAGCTCCCCGCTCGCGTGATCCTCCTCGGGATCCTCTTCGTTGTTCGCCTCGGCCTCCGGTTCCATCTCGGGTGGTGGCGGTGCTAGTGCGTTGGCCGCCAAAGTAGTCTCCAAAGCAAGATCCCGCTGAGATAAGGCCTGTTTGAGGTCCTCGATCACCGTCATCTGTTTGATGATAGCCTCCTTGAGGCGCTCGACGGTGTCCCTTGATCAACAGAATTTGGTGCGTCCATTTCCCACTTGGTGCGGCCGTCACTGGCGCGTTCCATCTTCTTGCGAGTATTGTCCAAACGTTCCTAGATCAACAGAATTTGATCTTCGCGAGCGCGGATGGTGTTTTCGCGATCCTTAGCAAGGAGAGTAAGGCAATTCGTCTCCTCTTGGCTCTTCGCCAGGAGGTGTCCTAGTTCACGAGTGTGGTGACGTTCCCCGGTTAGCTCGGAATTGGCCCGGAGAAATGCCTGGTGCCAATATAGCTTTAACGCCTTATAGTAGTCCCGCTCAACATGGGCCTCAACTACATCCCACCAGGTCGGGGGCGTTGGACCCATCCTAGTCAAACAAAACTAAGGCGGATTAGATGAATATAGATGGAAAGATAAGAAAGAAACAAGGAAAGTTAATCAAGAGTCAACTAAGTCAAGACAAGTATGACTATGAAATCTCTAAGTATAAAATTCTTAACTCAGTCTAAACATCAATAATACGGTTCTAAGTCAATTTGAAATCGATTTCACACTTAATTAGTCAAGTCGCGGTACTACCCAAAACACAGACCGAGGGTCCTATCCTGGGTCAGCTCGGTGTAAGTTCCATCTTACTAACCTGACTCTGATACCACTCTAAATCACGCCCCCGCCTGCGGGACGTGGCGATCCACAACTTAAATACAAGTAAACCAAACAATGGTCTATACAATATCAACGAAATCCAAATGGAAAAGAGTCAAATAGCAGCGGAAATAAAGAACAAGTACAAGTTACAACTTACAGTCCACAATATCCAAATTACATCCCCGAAATCAACTAAAGATAACAACTTAAAAGTCTAAGGGTCCTACGCCCTTCAGTTACATACCGAAATGAAAAGAGAATAAAAGAGTCCAACAACAAATAAAAGGAACAAGTCCAAAGAACATCAACAACAGAAGACGAAAAGTCCAACAAGCGAGTACGGGCTCAAACCGTGGTCGGTTCAACATCTTCAACAAAGTCCTCATCTAAAGGTTAGAAAATAGGAGGGGATGAGACAAAAATCTCAGTAGATGGGGTTATCGTGTGCAAGTGTGGCGATATATAGTTAATGCGAGAAAACAGTTGTATGAAAACGAGTGAGATGTGATGCATGAATTCACACACAGTCCACAAGCGTCGTGATAAAATATTTAAGTAATATACTTATACAGTTAAAGAAAACAGTTCGTGGTCACACAAGCACTATGCGATTCAGGCAAGACGGGTAGGATTGCGTACGATGTAACGCCAATCCTATGCAAGACAATTAATGGTTGCGTACGGATTTGTAGAACCAACCAATGCAATACAAGTAGCGGTTGCGTACGGATTTGTAGCGCCAACCAATGCAATACAAGTAGCGGTTGCGTACGGATTTGTAGCGCCAATCAAACAAAGTCGATTAACTCCAATCGTGTGGATCGAGACAAACGATTCCTTCGTTCTTCCTTGTAACTCCCGAGCAAGATGGTCCAAGACTGTCACCTTATCGCTCCATAGGTAAAGACAAAATCCAAAGTGGAGCTAGCAAGGCTCGGATTTGTCATAATCATGATTATACCTCAAGTCTCGACCCGCTTCCTTGGACAAACTCCGTTCCTCGGTTGCGGGATTAGGGCGATGGGGCCTAAGAGTGGAATAGCAGCCAAAGCCGCCTTCCCATCCCCGACGTATCCATTCCGACTGTGAGCTCTACACACAAAGTTGACTCAAGCAGGAAAGTAAATACAAGTTCAGGTAGTCAACCATGCAGTCGAGTATTATTGATTCAGGGAAGCAGTTCAGGAAAATTTTCGAAAATCGCGAGTGGCAATTATAGCGTTGGTGGAGTTATTTGGATGAAGATGATTATCGGGAGTATAAGCAATCTTTGATATCTTGAAAGATTAGGTGGAACATAAGTCCCATTATAGATTCAAAATCGCAATACGAGGAAGACGCCCCGCGATCGGGTATTAATTGGTCAAGACGATCCGATAAGTCAAGGGGTTTTTGAGAAAATAAAATATTTTAATTAATAATTAAAGTTAGAGGGTCCAGGGCTGTTTTAGTAAAAGGAAAATAATTTGAGTTAGGTCCTTGATAAAAGGAAAATTTACAATTAGCCCCGTTTTGTAAAAACTAATACTTTTAGGGTTAAAAATTGAATAAATAAATATCCCGACCTTGAAAAATTATGAGGTCAGTTCCTAAAATCTCTAGTTTGTTCAGAGATTCAGGTTTTTAAAGTTTTGAGGTCGATATTTTATAAAATTCTCACATTGGCCCCAAATTTGTTAAAATTGTCATTTTGGGCCTTAAGTTTAAAATAATCAGAACTCAAAAACCGGAAGAGATTTTAATGTGATTCCAGTTGGAAAATGTTTCTAAGGTTAGTAGAATATTGGAAAAAAAAAACAGTTTTAAAAAGAAATAAGTATAGGTCCCTTAACTTTTGAAAATCTCATTTTTGTCCCATTTTGAAATAATTGCCTTTAAGGATTTTAGGGGTCCAATTGTTATGAAATTTGAACCTTGGGTCCAAAATATAATTACTTTATAGTAAAATTAGTATTTCCAGGTGCATGGGCTGAATAAGTCCTGGAAATTTCATTTGGGTCCCTAAGTTTGATCTTTTATAATTTGGTCCCTCAATTTTAGTAAAATTACTTGCCAAGCTCTAAACACTTGGATTTTTGGAATACTCTTAAAATATGTCATTTCCAGTCCCTTAAGAGTGAAAATTTCAAATTTTAAAATTAGGGTCTGGTACAGTTTCGAAAATTGCAAAGTAGCCCTTAAACTTCTCAAATTTTACAATCTAGACTTTGGGCTTTTAAAGGTTGATTTTATTTATCTTAAAACTCTTAAAACTTTATTAAAATGTCCAAAAGTCAGTTTTGAACCTGAGTACAGTCCCAAAATTTGAAATTTGCAGAGGGGTCCCTTAAGATTTATTTTCTTGCAATTAAGTCCACCAACTTTCCATTTTTGCATTTTAAGTCCAAAAATTGAAATTTAATCAATTATGCTCAACTTTTCCAGGTTATAAGTCATACAAAACATGGATTTCAAAGATCATACACATGCATGTCCATTTCATACAAGAATTCATCAAATAGAACATTAAATTGTACATGCATGCACCTAAATTTCAATAAATAGCATTTTTGAGTAAAACTTGAGAAATTTCACAACTTGATACATAAAATTGACATGCAATACATAAAATATACATATCTCAAGTGCTCATGATCAAAACACTACATGCATTTAACAAAATCCCTAGAAGTTTGAAAGATTTTTCCACCCACCTTAAATTTGGAGAGTTGTGAAATAAAAAGGATAATTTCACAACTTTGTATGAGGTCACTTAGGTCAGCCCCTAAGTCAAGAAATATCACAAATTTGGAGTTAGAAAAAATGAGTGAAAAATTAAGAAGAAGATAAGAAAATTAGAAATACTACACTTTACCTTGTGTAGTAGGTGATTTGAAACTAGTTGAAGCTTCAAGTTTGGGATTTTTGGTTCAATTCCAAAATCACTTAAAGTCAGCCCCTATTTCTAAAAAATGAAAAAGGGGTGTTAAAATTTAAAGAAAATAGGGAGAAGAAGAAAGAAGGGCTCTAGTGTCCAAATCTTACCTTGTAGTCCAATTTCTCTACTAATTATTCTTCAAGTCTTCTAAATTCACCACCATGCATGCATGTCTTCAAGTAGTCTTTTAAGTACCTCAAAATCCAAAATTCAAACTTATATTAAGAAGAGAAGGTGATGAGTAGTAAGATATCAAGTTGAATTGAGGAATGAAATTTCTTACCTTTGAGATAGGGGGGTTCGAGTTTTATGGTTTTAAGTAGGAAGAATGTTTGCTTTGGTTTAGATGTTTGAAGAAAGAAAGAGTGTTTGATGATAGGAAGAAGATGTTCTTGAAGGTATGAAGGTATGCTTGAAGTTGTGAAGGACTTGTGTTTGAATATATGAAGATGTGGAAAAATGGTACTTGAAGATTTGATGATATGAAGAATTTGGTGTTTGAAGATTTGAAGATATGAAGGACTGGTGTTTGAAGATATGAATGATTCTTAGAGAGAGATTAGAGAGAAGGAGGAGAATTAGTTAGAAGATTAGAATGTGTTGGTGAAAAGTTTTTAACAAAATTTTTGAAAAAAAGGGCTTTGTGGCCGTCCACATGAGTGAGAGAGGGAGAGATTTTTTTGTTTAATTTGTGTCTTGAATTTTGCTTCTTGCATGGGAGACAAAATGCAATTCAAAGTATGGGCTTGAATGGTGTTGGGGAATATTGAGAAGAATGTTGGTTAAGTGGAAGAATGTTGGGAAAAATAGTAATAAAGAATTGATGTATAAGATAATGTGTATAATGTTTGAATTAATGGTATAATTATATGCAAGATGACTACATAAGGTGTATATGTACAAGAGTTGGATGGTATTTCTACACCAAAAACACCATCATTGCCGTCCACCTAGGGGCAATTTGGTAATTCCATATATTTTTTTTGTCTCAAATTTGATGATAATAGATGAAATATATCAATTTCCAAAATAATTAGTGATTTTCTTGATCACTTATAAGTCTCATGATCACTTATTCTAAATCAAATTCTTAATTCTATAAGGTAAAAGTCTCTAAAATAAATAGTCTCTTAAAATTCTAAGGTGACTAATAAATACACAAATAGTAATAATAATCAATCAAGTGATCATAAATGTGAAATAGAATTAATAATGATCATGATCATAAGTAATAAATAAAATGAAATTAAATGCAAAATATATATATTATTAATATTTACCCGTCTAAGTGACGCGGTAAAATAGTCGATCAAATACATAGACGACAAAAGGATCAATTACATGCTCGGAAAAATTGGGGCTTCACAAACAACATGTATAGTTCAAAATTCGAATACATAAAATACAACAATGGGCCATGATGAGCCCTCCAAAAGTACAACAAAAAAACATAACTTGCAAAACCTTAAAAAACGTCACCCAAACGACAACAATTGTTTCTACTTCAAACTTGAAAACACATGCATAATAAGTTACAAAAATCCATTCCTTCCTTAATCAGTAGCTTCAACACCAGAGGCTGATCAGGAGAAGACACATTGCTCACATTAGGGTCCTTTATGACTGTTTGATCGTTTACCACCGGATCATTAGCACGGACGGGCGAACCATTTGCTACAACTTTAACTTCAGCACTAATAGCTTGTTTTCTACTTTCGGCCTGCAAAGGGACTGTGACTGTGCCTTTGTTAGGCTTTGGAGCTTCAAGGCGTTGTGGTCTCACAGTCAGTTGCTTCCTCAACTTCTGTTTGAATGTAGCAATAATAAGCTGGAAAAAAAAAAAAAGAGGAAATGTGATGCAATGTTAGTGAATTACAAACTGGAAGATTGAAAAGAGAATGAAGTTTCAAACAAATTCCTACCGCAAAATAAAATTATGAATAATTACAAAACTTCCTCCAAGGTTTGGGCTAATTACAAAAAAAAAAACCATATATGATTTTGTCTTAAATATAATAATATCTTTAAAAACGTTAGGAGGTTTAATATATTTTTTTGCTTATGAAGGAGAAAATGTAAGACGAAATTCAAAAATTAACTTTAGGATTTTTGTAATTAGCCCGAACCCTACAAATTTTTTATATGTAATTATCCCTTAAAATAAGTGTCAATGTATTTGTTAGCAACCATTCTCATATTCGTCCTCAATTTGCGAAAATAGCTAACACGAGTTGTTGTAATAGTCTATTGTATCCACTTATAAACCACTCGAGACATTATCTCTCAACTTATAGTGGATACCACAATAACTTCCGGCAGGACATGCACATCCTCGTTACATTCCTTCATAATTCTTGATAGGCCCATGTACACATCAGATTGGACCTTCAGCGCTAATAGTACCCTAAGGGTGCATTTGGATGAGGGGTTTGGGAGGGGTTTGGGAGGGGATTTGGGAGGAGGGTTTGAAATCCTTAGCTAAATCTACACCCCTGTTTGGCATATAAATCGAAATCAATGGATTTCAAATCCCTCTTTATGTTTTAGTTCATTTTCCAAAGATTTCAAATCCCTTTCAAAACCTAGTCATTTAAAATCCATTCTTTTTATTCCCTTTATGCTCACTTGCATATTCACACACAATTACATACACTGCACACATTTACACACACTACACACACATTTACACACACGACACACAGTTACACATATTGCACACTGTACACATTTACACATGCTGCACACACATTTACACACACTACACACACTGTACACATTTACACACACCACACGCTGTACACATTTACACATGCTGCACACACACTACATACACATTTATACATATTTACACACACTGCATGCATTTACACACACTGCACACATATTTACACACACACACACACACACTCACACATACTCTCCTCATATACGCACACGCATTATCATCACACATATTCAGACATAACAAAAGTTATATATTTCATATTTTTATTAGTGTATAAAATTATAATTATTTACAAAATAATAAGATTATATCTTTTATTTTTATTTATTAAATATCAATTATATAAGAAAATAAATAGAGCTTATAAATTTTTTTTATCAAAATTTATGATGGATTTGAAATCCTTACACAAATCCACATCATCCAAACATGAGGCGTATTTCAAATCCAATGACTTTGAAATCCATTCATTTTCAAATGTCTCCATCCAAATGGGCCCTAAGGGCCATGTTACCAATTGTCACCCCACTGACCCACTCTATGGGTATGGGCGTGATGAAAAGAAAATAAACTATGACAATTGTAGAAAGCAATTATGTACAATGCATTATAAAAACTAAAGTTTCCCCGATAAAAGCTAAATGGAAACAAAATGTCATCTATATCTGGAGGAAATTTTGAACTTATCGTAGTTGGCCCTCCAACAATTAGTGAGCCTGCAACAACACTACCATAAAATTAAACCGCCCTTCATGGTTAGCCAGTTGAACACTAAGAAGACAAATTTTCCCACCCCTTTTCTCATCATACGTATGCGATCCATTGAGATAAACAATTGAAAACTCGCCCTGGAGTAGGAGATTTAATATATAATGAGAGATATAGGAATTACAGATAATCCCTTTTAATATGTTAATCAAATCTAACTCTAGCATAGCAGCATTCATATATATATGGTAGATATATATGAGCAACAACTTACATTCAAGGTTCCATTTTTTCTTTTTTTTGGTCGTAAGTTGTGTCTCATTAGATCAAAGTGAAAAGTACGAAAAATAGTCTTGTCGACAAAAGTAAATAATAAATAACAAATAACATGGAAAAAAACAAAATGGAAAAACATCCCAGTTTCAAGTGAAAAACAAGCAGACAGAAGAAGGATCAATAAATTTTCCAACATTTAATTTGAATGAAACAAGAGAAAAATCAAGGGATAGAAATTCACATTATATTATGGACAAAAATACTTATGAAAAAACTAAGAGATAATAAATCCTAGTTTCATTAGCAAATCAATATAGGCAAATTTGCAATATTGGTTATGTACATCCCAGTTTCAAGTGAAAAACAAGCAGACAGAAGAAGGATCAATAAATTTTCCAACATTTAATTTGAATGAAACAAGAGAAAAATCAAGGGATAGAAATTCACATTATATTATGGACAAAAATACTTATGAAAAAACTAAGAGATAATAAATCCTAGTTTCATTAGCAAATCAATATAGGCAAATTTGCAATATTGGTTATGTAACTCTAGGGTAGCAAAAAGGTCCTGCACAAATCACATTTTGAGAAAAAAGTTATATAACTATAGAAAACACTTAATGTTGGTCCTGCAAGATGCACGGTTTGCAAAATAGCCCTGTAATTATATGAAAATCTTAGTTACTAATTTTCGCTGGAATTCAATCAAGTGAACTGCTCAATTTCTAGTGAAATTAGGACCAAATTTCAGATTTTCATACAGTTACTTGACTATTTTGCAAACCGTGCATATTTTGCACGACAAAAATTGAGATGTTTATAAAAGTTACATGTTCCTTTTTGCAAAACGTGATGTTTACATGACCTGAACAAACACTAACAATAAGTTATTTTTCTGCAAAACTGCCTCATAATGGGATTAGAAGAAGCAAATCTGGTGCACGAAAGACACATAAAAATCATTAAGCAGACAAATTAAATACCATGGAAATGGAATAAAAGTCCAGGTAGAAGCATATAAATACCAAATTAAATTTCTTGAAAGTGCAGCAAATTAAGCCAAACAAAAATATTTTATTTCTTTTTTCATGCATAACATCAAATAAAGAAAATAATTAGAATTTTGAAATTGAGATCATACCTCATATTTTATAACACCTCCACGTGAAGCTGGGATGTAAAGTTCTGCACTGGAGATTGCACCTGAAGCTGACAAAATGCAAATTGATTCTAAAATCTTTGGAGAAAAAGACCAGATCCTTTCAACAATGTTCTGCATGAACAATGAAGGATAAATAACTTATATATTCTTATTATATCGAAGTAAAACAAATTAAAGAAGCACAAACACAAACACTAAACTAATTAATTAAGAACATATCTAGCGGCACCACTTTAGTGCACATTCTGTAGTATTTATCTCTAGCAGTTTGCACACTTCTTGCACTAATAAGGAATATTCCATAATATTCCTTATTTTATTCATTTAATACTTTATAATTTATAAAAATATTACATATCTAATTTTATGTATCATTGTGTTATAATGTAATTGTATTCAAGATTTATAATTTTGTGTAGTATTTTAAATCTCATAGTACTTATAAATTTATATGTTGTTATTCAAATTGCACATCATGTTATTTAAAAACATTCTCACATATAATTGAATTAATTTTGATATAGTCTAAAAAACATTGATATTGGTATTATTTTCTATTAGATCAAATGAAATACAAAATTAATTAAAATATTATTTTTATGAAACCGATTAATTACAATATTCAAAATTAATAAAAACATATATAACAAATTAAATATACAAAATAGCCAAAAAAAAAGTAGTGCCAAAACAATGCAGCCACTACAAGAAAACTGTTGATAGACATCACCATACACCGGTTTTAGGACTTTTCTGGTGTCTTTTCCCCTATAACAGCGGTTTTCTAGGAAACCGGTGTCTAATTAGCGTTGTCTTTTGATAAGAAACAACGGTTTTCCAAAACTGGTATGTATTATGAAAAACAATCCTCAAATCTACACCGGTTGTGGCATCAGATTTATGGAACCGCTGTCTATTTATATAAATTATTTTAAGTTAGACAGCAGTTGTTTTGACATCGTTCTAAAACCAGTGTCTTTAATTATTTAGAAACTAGATGTTTAGACACCGGTTGCAAATCCGGTGTCTAATCATATACTTATTACACCGATTTAATAAATCGGTGTCTATTTACATATTTTTTAAATTAGCTTTAATTAGGTACTAGTTAGTTTCTAATTAGTCTCTATTGTACCAAAACCAAATCTCCAAAGTCGTACTTCTTCTTCTAATTAGTTAGTCTCGTATTTTTCGAAATGTTGCATTTAATATTTATGTGTGGTATTTGTGCCTGAACTGGATTACAATGTTGCAAATTACTCTCACAAGTCATCCCAAAATTCTTTCATTCCCAAATTTCCCACTTCTTCTACATTACTAATCAAAACCCTAGAAATGGCTCGCACAAAGCAAACTGCTCGCAAGTCCACTGGCGGTAAGGCACCGCGCAAGCAGCTGGCCACCAAAGCTGCCAGGAAATCCGCCCCAGCCACCGGCGGAGTGAAGAAGCCCCACCACTTCCGCCCTGGTACCGTCGCTCTTCATGAATCCGAAAGTATCAGAAATCAACTGAGTTTTTGATCCGCAAGCTGCCTTTCCAGAGGCTTGTTCGTGAGATTGCGCAGGACTTCGAGACGGATCTGAGGTTCCAGAGCTCTGCCGTGTCAGCGCTTCAGGAGGCGGCAGAGGCTTATCTTGTTGGGTTGTTTGAGGATACTAACCTCTGCGCTATTCATGCTAAGAGGGTTACGATTATGCCCAAGGATATCCAGCTGGCGAGGAGGATTAGGGGAGAGAGGGCTTAACTGTAATATCGATGGTAAGTTTGTGTTATGTTGATCGTTTAAGGAGTAGTGTAAATTTACAGTTTCATTAGTGTTTTTGTGCTGTTTTGTTTTTTCCGTTTTTCAATATGAATGTTCAAATGTTCCGACTGTACTTCTATATACTCGAAATTGTTGTGATGAGCCGATTGTAGGTTGTTGGTTACATGAAGTGACGGATAAGCTATGAATCTTGGAAGAATTGGAAATCTCACTTTTAATGCAAGTTCACCTCACTTTTAATGCAAGTTCACCTTGTTTGTTCTAGTTTGATTTTTAGTTAATCTAGTGATACCGTTCTTGGAGTTACTCAGTCTTGAAATTTTATTGTTGTTTAGTAATTCAAGGAGCAAATATCACTAGTACAGACTCTCATGTGTTGTTTAATTTCATTGTAGATTTCTTCTGAAGCAAGTAATTAATGCATGTAAATAGTAAAATAGAATTGATTCTTTCAGATGAGATTATATATTCAGATGGATCACCAGGTTCCTCGGTGTTGATTCAGGGTAACTGATTCTATCCCCACATTTCATTTAAATAGATTTATGAAGCCATTTTTAAGTTAATCAATATGTATTTTTCTCAGTCTTCGTAAGTTTTTATCAATATCGGAATTTCCTGGATATAGTCCTCAATAGTCAATACTAATTGAAAAAAAAATTACTCTGCAGTTTAATAGTGACTTCACTTTCTGCTACTTCTACTGGCTTTGGATGTTTCTGGGCTTCAACCATGTGGACATGCCCCTTTCATCGCATCTATATTAATGCTCTCAATTTTTGTGTTCCCCTGTTCCTGATAAGCTTGATTATTTCTTCATCTAGTTTTGGCGTGAACGACACAGCTTATTTGAAGGTCAGGTTGGGTTTATTTGCAATATGTATACTGAAACTCTGAAAATAATATACATCTACTGTTTCTAGTAGCTAGCTTAATTGCCGCCATTTATATGAAAGAAAAGTTCCACAACCAGGAGCAGAGGATCTCCAACAACTTGCCAGGATTACCTTTTTTAGTACCACAGAAGGAGTTAATATGATATGTGTGGGTATCTATAGGTATTGCAGGAACGTGGTGAGAGCACATCACGCCACAGGCGAGCTACATTTTCCGTATTACTTTTTCAGGTATCTGTGCAATTGTGTATTATATGTGTTTTCTTCTCTTCCTCTCTCTCTCTCTCTGCCCCTCTATTTTGGAGCTGTCATGATTATGTGTCATTTTAGATTACTTTATGTTGACCACTTATGCAATTTCTATGTTTATACAGGATATGGCTGTGGTGGTTTTGCTTATACTGATACCCCTTATTTCGCCTAGTTCATCTAAAGGATGGGTAAAAAATTTATTCTGTATTTAATTTTAACTCGGCTAAAGAAAGGAATTTGTATGACATGATACCTATCTGCCGATTTTTACAATTTCATATTCAGTTCTGATGCTAATGAAAGTGGGTTCAAAACATGCCAGATTGGTTTAAAAAGTGGATATCACACTACTTATTTATATGGTTGTTTATCACAATTGTACTGACTACTGAGCAGAAACATTAGTTCGTGCCATTGTGGTTAGTGCTGTTTCAATAACCAATATTTCTATGGTTTTCAGGTGGGTTTCCAAGCCATTGTTGAAGCTCTTGGATTGGCTGCTGTGGAGGCTGTTGTTGCCATCTCAGCCATAATTGCAGGAGGACGTTTGGTAAGTATCCTAATTCTTTATGTCATTGCTGGAGATCCTCTCCTCCTGGTTGTGGAACTTTTCTTTCAACTAGAGTCACTTCGACAACAAGTTTTGTCATCTAAAAACTACCCCCTATGGTTTAGTCTAATTACAAAAAACCCAGTCATCTTTTAGAATTACACATGCCACCTTGATATTAGTTTTTATCTTACAAATTGCACCTTCAATGTACCCTCAAGATGGGTATTTGTTAGGCAAATACAAACCTCAATGAGGTATTTGTAATTTTGAAAGACAATTGGAGTTTTTGTAATTGGTATACTCTTTAGTTAATCTTTGAGCTTAATTAATGATAATTTGTTGTCTACTTTTGTTGCAGCTCTTGAATCATCCTACACTTGGTAAGCTGGTAACCGAGAAAGATGGTCACTATCATCTCCTGCTATCTTTTCTCTTCATTTTTCTCAAAAGATCTATCCAAAACAACCCTATATTGGTTTCACAGACCATCAAAGATGATGAGCTTAGTGAGAGGCTTGAAGTGGTGACTTTGTTTGTCCAAATTCATATAAGACCTGAGCAAAATGGGTAAAACCTCTTTCACCAGGTTTTGTTTTCATTTAAAATAAAATAGACGAGAATTTTCATTTTTATATACGGGATCCGTCAAGTTTTTGATAATTGTGTATCCGAAGTGATGTTCATGTGTTAAATGTGAAATGAAGATATTGATTTCTGGTTATACAAGACGACAAATCCACCCCTTTAGTTAACTTTATTAATGAGCCTTTAATCCTTATTGTTATCAAAAGATAAGTCTGGTTATTTTTCTTTTGGATTTACATTCATGAATATAAAATATTTTAGGATATATATATATATATATATATATATATATATCATAAGACATACTTAGAAGATTAATTTTTGGAATTATCATCTAAATTACTAAAACTTAAAACTGAATTACTAAAGGAACGATTTTTAGAATTAAAAACATTAATCGGTTTGATAAGTATTGGTTTGAAGAAATTACTTAAAATTAGATGGTTATAACATAATTACAATCATTTGACTTTATGTGTAAGAATTGTCTATAAATTATAATTCACTATATATATATTTATTAAACTTGGGTAATGTTTTAAAAATAAAAATTTGTACCTGAAGCTGGTCTACAATGGTAAAGGACGAAATTGGATTCAATAGTCTAGACTAATAAAGTATTATTTTTCTTTTGATTATTATAGCCAGCACCATAATTTATTATGGTAATATTATTTCCTTTTCAAGAAATTAGTTGTAATGAGGTAATACTAAAAGTTCCAAGTATCTGGTAGCCATGAAAAAGGTTAACTTTGCTGAAAATTTGTATAGGTAATATTGGAGCTCGAGCTTCTTTTCAATTGAGGGGAAATTGTGAAGAATTGGTGGAGATGGCAAAGGTGGGCAAAATATCATTTTTCTAAAGGAAATTGGATTTGCTTTTAATTTCATAAATTTCACGACATTAGTTGTTTCATTGACATCGCGACATTAAACTATTTCATGATTTCACGGTATACGTCATTTTCAAAATAATTTAGTTTTAAAGAAAACATAAATTGTACCATTCATGGTTTGAATTTACATTTTCATTTGCATTTTGACTCTTCAGAATCGCTTTGTTTTGACTTGGCCTTTTGGGCAAATAAATGTCATTTTGACAAATATATTGATCGATCGAGTCCATTGCGGTGTGGTTAGGTTAGACAAACGGATCGAACAGCCGCCTATGATCCCCTGTTTGACTACCCATTTGCCTACTCCCACTTTCGGGTCGGGTAGGAGACAGGCGAGAACTGGGTCGTAGAACGTATATTCATGAATATGACGATCTCTCGGGCAAAAGCCCATAGCTAAAGAGACGCGAGCCTAGTGGGAGGGATAAGGTGATCGGGCTTCGCCAAATATTCTTGGGAGCAATAAGGAGAACGGACAGATCACTATGTCCGATCAACATTGATCCTACGTTTCTTGTTTCAGGCTGACGGATTGATTGACTGACTGTTTTTATCAAAACGAATTTATTTTAAAACGATATATCTACTATTGGTTTTAAAGATTAGATATTTATTACTATCTCAAGAGAAAATGTTTATCTTTTGACTAATCATTTGTAATATGCATTGCATCACTGCTAGCATCATAAAATTAATGAATCTTTAGTGCACCATTGTCATGCATACATGAATAATTTTTGGCACACTAAGTACTCTCAACCAAAAGGAAAATATTTTAGCTTTTCAATACTGCATTCCCCTACCCCAACCTACTGAGCTCATTTAGCTCACCCCACGATTTTATAAAAATTTTCAGAGACCGAACATTTTGAGATCGATGAGACTTCCATACAAGGATTGACTCGACCTAGAAGATTCCTTTTGAAGGACTTATCCATCGACACTTGAACATTGTAACTATTTTATCTTGTAATAGTTAGGTGAGTTACAACTTTATTATTATTTGTATGTAATACGTTATAGACTCTCGCTGTATTTATTTGTTTTTAGTTGTTTATAGTTAGATAGTAACACTCTTGGTAAATGTTCCTAAATTTGAATATTTCGATTGTACCATATTGGATGATATTCTATTTTATTGGGTACTAAATTGGGGCGTGACAATAATAATTATAATGAATATAGAATCTCTCTTACTGAATTAAGTTTGTTGTTTTTTTTTTCGTCTAATAGTGAAATTTGATGTTAAAGCTAAGAAAATGATGAGTATAGTCCATAAAGATTATTAATTGAAAACAGACAAAAAAAAATTGTTTTGAGATTATTTGGCCTTCTGAGAGGACTTACACCTCTCTATAATAACCAGAAAATTCTCAAATTCAATTCCTGGAGCACGAATACCAAAGAAAAGCTTGACCCTTTTAAGTTGTAACTGAAACCTTTTTTGATACACTCATCCTTTCCCAAAAAAATAAATATAAAATAAAACAAAAGATAAAAATAAAATAAAATGCATGATTTTCACTGAATAAAATTAACGCGAAAACTTATGTAAGACGGTGAAACACATGATTTTAGACAAGTATCACTTTTGCACTAAAAGTATCGTCGTCTCACGGTCTCACACCGTCTCACAAAAGACCTGCTGAATTAATTAACAAATTAGAAATGTTTATGTCACGCCCCAAACGGGACGCGACGAACGATCCACAACTTAAATACAAATGAACCAACAGTCCAGACAAATATCAATGAGAACCCAATAAGACAGAGTGCTAAATAGCAAATGAATAAAATAACAAGTACGAATAAATCTTCACGACTACAATCTATCATCCAAGTTACAACCCGAAAATCAACAAAATATAGCATCTTAAAGTCAAAGGTCATATGCCCTCAATTACAAACCCGAATGGAATGAAAAACAAAAGTCCAACAACAATATAAGAAAAGAGTCCAATCAACAAAAATAAGAAGCGAAATCCAACCAAAGATAGTACAAGGTCTCAATCCAGAGCCTGTTCAAAGATCTCCAACGAAATCTTCATCTAAGGTTAGAAAATGCGGGGGGATGAGACAAAAATCTCAATGGATGGGGTGATCGGGTAATGCGAGTGTGGCGCAATATAGTTAATGTGAGAAAACAGTTATATGAAAACGCGTGAGTATGATGCATGATTTCACACACAACCACAAGCGTCGTGATAAAATAATACAATAGTATATTTATACGATTCAAGAAGATAGTTCATGGTCACACAGCAGGCACTATGTGAATCGGTCAAGACAGTAGATTGCGCGTGCGGAAGTGTAACGCCAATCCTATGCAAAATAATGGTTGCGTACGGATTTGTAGCGCCAACCAATGCAAAACAGTAGCGGTTGCGACGGAAATGTAACGCCAACCAAAACGGACGATAACTCCGGAATCGTGTGGATCGATAATGATTCCTTCGTTCTTCCTTGTAACTCCCGGTCGGATGGTCCAAGACCGGCACCTTATCGCTCCGTAGGCAAAGACAAAATCCAAATGGAGTCGGCGAGGCTCGGATCTGTCATAATCATGATTATACCTCGATTTCACGACCCGCTTCCCTTGGACAAACTCCGTCCCTCGGTTCGCGGGATTAGGGCGATGGGGCCGAAGAGTGGAATAGCAGCCGAGCTGCCCGGTTCCATCCCCGACGATCCATTCCGACCGTGAGCTCGACACACCAAGTTGACTCAGCGGGAAAGTAATTACAATTACAGTGGCGTGAAAGTATTATTGATTCAGGAAGCGCTTTAGGAAAAATTTTGAAAATGCGAGTGGCAATTATGGCGTTGGTGGAGTTTTTGGATGAAGATGATTATCGGGAGGATAAGCAACCTTCGATATCTTGAAAGATTAGGTGGGACATAAGTCCGGTTATAGATTGATTAGCAAGGAGGAAGTCGCTCGCGATCGGGTATTAATCGGTCAAATTGATCGATAAGTCGGGGTTTTTGGGGAAAGTAAAATATTTAAATTAAATCTCCAAGTCAGAGAGTCCAGGGCTATTTTAGTAAAAGAGAAAATAATTTGAGTTAAGTCCTTTATAAAAGAAAAATTGTAATTTAGCCCCGTTTTGTAAAAACTAACACTTTTGGGGTTAAAAATTGAATAATTAAATATCCCGACCTTGAAAAATTATGAGGTCAGTTCCTAAATTCTCCAAATTGTTCAGAGATTCAGGTTTTTAAATTTTTATGGTCGAGTTTTTATAAAAATCTCACATTGGCCCCAAATTTGTAAAAATTGTCAATTCGGACTTTAAGTTTTAAAAATTCGGAACTCACAAACCGGAAGGGATTTTAATGTGATTCCAGTTGAAAAATGTCACTAAGGTTGGTATGATATTGGGACAAAAGCAGTTTTTAAAAGCAATATGTGTAGGTCCTTCAACTTTTGAAAATATCATTTTTGTCCCATTTTAAAATAATTGCCTTTAAGGCTTTTAGGGGTCCAATTGTTATGTAATTTGAACCTTGGGTCCAAAATATAATTAAGTTATAGTTAAGTTAGTATTTCCAGGTGCATGGGCTGCATAAGTCCTGGAAATTTTATTTGGGTCCTCAAGTTTAATATTTTACACATTAGTCCCTCAATTTTAGTAAAATTGTTTTCCAAGCCCTATCCACTTGGATTTTTGGAATACTTTTAAAATGTGTCATTCCCAGTAACTTAAGAGTAAAAATTTTCAATTTTTAAAGTTTAGGTCTGGTACAGTTTTTAAAATTGCAAAGTAGCCCTTAAACTTTCAAAATTTTACAATCTAGTCCTTGGGCTTTTAAAGGTTGATTTTCTTTATCTCAAAACTCTTAAAACTTTATTAAAACGTCCAAAAGTCATTTTTGAACCTGAGTACAGTCCCAAATTTCCAAATTTACAGAGGGGTCCTTTAACTTTTATTTTCTTGCAATTTAGTCCACCAACTTTCCATTTTTGCATTTTTAAGTCCAAAATTGAAATTTAATCAATTATGCTCGACTTTTCCAGGTTATAAGTCATCCAAAACATAGATTTTAAAGATCATACACATGCGTCCAATACATACAAAATTTCATCAATTAAAACATTAAAGTGTACATGCATGCACCTAAAATTCAATAAATAATAATTTTGAGCAACTCTTGAGAATTTTCATGATTTGATATATAAAATTGACATGCAATACATAATTATATATATCTCAAGGCTCATGATTAAAGTTTCTACATGCATTTAATCAAAACACCTAAAAGTTGGAAAAATAATTTTCCACCCACCTTAAATTTGGAAATTGTGAAATAAAAGGATAATTTCACAATTTTTGGATGAGGCTTCTTAGGTCAGCCCCTAAGTCAAGAAAATATCAAAATTTGGGGTTAGAAAAATGAGAGAAAAATTAAGGAGAAAAGAAGGAAATAAGGAAATGAAAAAGACTACACTTTACCTTACAGTAGTAGATGTTTGGAGACTAGTTAAAGCTCAAAATTGGAAATTTTGGCTCAACTCCAAAATCTCCTAAGGTCAGCCCCTATTTCTCAAAAATGAAAAAAGGGTGTTAAAATTTGAAAAAAATAGGAAGAGTAGGGAAGAAGGGGTCTAGTACACAATTCTTACCTTGTAGTCTAGTTTTCTCTACTATTTCTTCTTCAAGCTTGAGGTCTTTCTTCAAAATGTTGTCAAGTTCAAACCTTCAAGTTCTTCTAAATGTACCTCCAAAACCAAATTCAAACTTAAGTTAAGAAGGTGGAAGAGATGAACAATGTGATATCAAAAAAATGGATTGAAGCTAAATTTTCTTACCTTGTATGATGATGGTTCGATTTTTATGAAGAATAGGGAGGAAAATGTTGAAAATTTTTCTAAGTATAGAAGAAAAAGGTGAAAGGAAGAATAGAGAGAAGTTGGGAGTTTAGAGAGAAGGAGGAGGATTTTTTTTGTTAGAGGATAGATGTGTTAGATGAAATGAGATAAATTTTTTGATAAAATTAGGCCATATGGCCGTCCACTTCATGGAGAGAGGGGGAGAGGATTTTGATCAAATTGTGTCTTGTAATTTGTCTCTTGCATGGAGACAAAAATGCAAGTCAAAGTGTGGGTCAATTGGAATTTGAGAGGAATAAGAAGAATGTTGGGAAGAATGGAATAAGTTGGGAAAAATAATAATAAAGAATTGGTGTATAAGATGATGTATATAATGTTTGAATTAATGATATAATTATACACAAGATGACTAATATATGGTGTAGGTGTACAAGAGTTGGATGATATTTTTATCCCAAAAATACCACCATGGCCGTCCACTTTGAGGGCAAATTGGTAATTCCATATTTTTTTGTCCCAATTTTGATGATAATAGATGAAATATATCAATCTCCAAAATATTTAGTGATTTCCTTGATCACTTGTAAGTCTCATGATCACTTAATCTAAATCAAAATCTTAATTCTATAAGGTAAAAGTCTCTAAATTAAATAGTCTCTTAAAATTCTAAGGTGGCTAATAAATACAAAAATAGTAGTAATGATCAATCAAGTGATCATAAATGAGGGATAGAATTAAATAAGATCATGATCACAAATAATTAAATAAAATGAAATAAAATACAAAATGTATATATTATTATTAATTACCCGTCAAAATGACGCGATAAAATAGTCGATCAAATGATTAAACAACAATAAGGATCAATTAATAACTTCGGAAAAATCGGGGCTTCACATCCTCCCCTCCTTAAAAGAATTTGGTCCCCAAATTCTCTTCAGAATAGTTCTGGATATTGATTCCTTATGTCTTCTTCCATTTCCCACGTTGCGTCTTCGTCTTGGTTGTGGTTCTGCCACACCACTTTAACCATCGAAATTTCTCTCTTACGCAACTGTCGTATCTGCTGATCAATGATCCGGATTGGCCTCTCGGTGTAGGATAGATTTTCCATTAGAGGA
Organism: Rehmannia glutinosa; assembly: GCA_016081115.2. Classification (NCBI taxonomy): domain Eukaryota; kingdom Viridiplantae; phylum Streptophyta; class Magnoliopsida; order Lamiales; family Orobanchaceae; genus Rehmannia; species Rehmannia glutinosa. Next base: position 12,361,937 of record CM071924.1, on the reverse strand, counting down.
GGAGTAGTATCGAGTGATGATATGTTCGGGATCGGTTGATACTTCTTTAATCTCGACACGTGGAATACATCGTGCATTCCCGCATATGGTCTTGGTCTTTGTAACTCGAGTCCAGAGGCTAACTTCCCGATCCTCTGTAAAATCTTGTAAGGTCCAACATATCTCGGACTCAACTTTCCTCCTTTCTTTGGATTGATCAATCCTTTCCGTGGTGAGAGTCTGAGAAATACTTCATCACCGACTTCAAATTCCAAATCCTTTCTTCTCTTGTCCGCGTAACTCTTTTGGCGGCTCCGAGTATGCGAATCCGCTCCTTGATCGCCTTGACCTTCTCCATGGCCTCCCGAACTAAGTCGACCTTTGGAATCGAGGCGACTTTCGCTTTCTCTTCTTTCGAGTTCATTGGTCATCAATCTCCCAAAGGTAGTGGGATCTACATTTTCGCCCATACAATGCCTCGTAGGTGCCATCCTAATCGTGGCTTGATAACTCAAGTTATTGTAGGCGAACTCGGCTAATGGTAAGTGCGAATCCCAACTTCCTTGAAAATCCAATGTGCAAGCTCGCAAAGATATCTTCAAGAGTTTGAATTGTTCGCTCGATCCCATCGGTTTGTGGATGTCTTCTTTGTCTTTGAAACTTAGCGAGGTACCCAATTCCTCGTGCAAGCACTTCCAAAATCTGAGACAAACCTCGGGTCTCTGCTTCGGATACTATATCGACCGGTACTCTATGCGGTCGAATGACTTCTGATATAAGTCCGTGTGCAAGTTTCTGCAAGCTATTAGTTTTCTTGATGGGTAAAAAGTGTGCAGATTTCGTGAGTCGGTCTACAACTACCCGAGATAGCATCATGGCCTCCTCCGGTCCTTGGTAGATCCGTCACGAAGTCCATCGTTATATGTTCCCATTTCCACTCGGAATTCTCAATGGTTGTAGTAAACCGGATGGTCGTTGGTGTTCTGCTTTTACTCGTTGACAAGTCAAACATCTCGCAACGAACTCTGCTACCTGGTTCTTCATGTTTACCCACCAATAACTCCGTTTCAAATCCTTATACATCTTGTTTCCTCCAGGATGTATAGTGTATTTTGAGCGGTGTGCCTCTACTAGGATTCTATTCCTAATCTGCTCGTCATTCGGTACACACACTCAATTAGGAACCCGATAACTCCATCTTCGTGCACCGAGAATTCCGATCTTTCTCCTTTAAGTATCTTCTCCTTCGATTTTGAAGATGTGTATATTTCTCTTGTGCTTCTTTGATCTCATTCATGGATGGGTGTAATCAAATGTTAGCACATGAAATGCGAGTATTGGTTCTCGTCGATTCCAATTGCTCGGCTCTTTTAATGATTCCCACTCTCGAATCATAAGTCCGCTAAGCTCGCCTTTCGATTAGAGCGTGCTTTACGACGTTAGCTTTTCCGGGATGGTATTGAATATCAAAGTGATAGTCCTCAATCAACTCCATCCATCTCCGTTGCCTCAGTTGAGATCTTTCGGGAGAATAGATACTTCAAGCTCTTATGATCCGTGAAAACCGTGAATGTTGCTCCGTAGAGATAGTGTCTCCATTTCTTCAACGCGAAAACTATCGCCATTCCAAGTCATGCGTTGGATAATTGGCTTCATACGGTTTGAGTTTTGATGCATAAGCGATAACCTTTCCTTCCTGCATGAACCGCTCCTAGTCCTTCTTTTGATGCATCACTTTGAGATCGACAAAGTTTTCGGTTCCCTTTGGAAGGGCTAAGAGTGGAGTCGTAGTAAGTCGTTTCTTGACTCTTGGAAACTCGCCTCGCATTTGTTATTCCACTCAAACTTGACTTGCTTCAGGTTAGTCGAGTGAGTGGTCCCACTATCTTGGAGAAGTCCTGGATAAATCTTCGATAATATCCAAATAGTCCTAGAAACTTCGATTTCGTTCTGATTTCTGGGTTGTTTCCATTCAACCACCGTTTGTACCTTCAAGGATCTACCGCAATCCCAAAGGTCTGGGATACTATATGTCCCAAGAACGCGACTTCACTAAGGAAAATTCGCACTTGGCGAATTTGGCGTACACTTATGCTCGTAGTGTCTCTAAAACGATCTTCGAGATGATGTTCGTGCTCTTCTCTAGACTTAGAGTATACGAGTATGTCATCAATGAATATCACTACGAATTGATCCAAATAAGGTTGGAAGACTCGATGCATCGGGTCCATAAATGCTACTCTTGGTGCATTCGTCGGACCGAAGGCATTACTACAAACTCGTAGTGTCCATATCGGGTTTGAAATGCGCTTTGGAAATGTCTCTTTCAGCGGATTTTCAGTTGGTAATATCCTTGTTGTAAATCAAACTTCGAGTACACCATTGCTCCTTGAAGTTGATCAAATAGTTCGTCTATCCTCGGGAGGGGATATTTGTTCTTGATGGTCACACTATTAAGACCACGATAATCTATACATAGTCTTAATGTGCCATCCTTCTTTTTGACGAACAAAGACAGTGCTCCCCACGGAGACGTGCTCGGTCGGATAAATCCCACATCCATCGCTTTCTATAATTGCGTTTTCAACTCTTGTAACTCAAGAGAGCCATTCTATACTGTTCGGCAATCGGGCGGTCCCTCGGCAACACCTCGATGGTGAACTCGACTTCCCTATCGGGAGGGGGCAAAGCAGTGAGTTCTTGTGGAAATACATCCGTGTATTCGACACTACAGTACTTGGTTGATTTGTGTCTCAACCTTGGGTTTGTTAATTACAAACGCCAAGTACCCCTGAGTCCCTCTAGTGATCGCCCTTCTCGCTTTCATTGCTGAAATGATTGAGGCAATCTTAACTCGTGCCCTTCCCGAAATCTCCACTTCGGGTTTTCCGGGTTCACATAGCTTAATGGACTTGTTATGGCAGTCCATTTGTGCATGGTGTGCAGATAACCAATTAATTCCCAATATCACGTCGTATTCGGATATAGGTAATAAGATCAAATCGGCAGGAAAGTTTATCTCAGCAATCTTAACTTCACATGCATTATAGATAATATCTGTTATCTGACTTGCACCCATAGGAGTTGACACTTCTAAGCATATAGGCATATGTTCCATGCATGCATGCAGTTTGTGTACAAAATGCGGTGCAACAAATGAATGCGTTGATCCAGGGTCGAACAATATTTTAGCGTAGTGGTTAGATACTAGAAGTGTACCTTCCACCACGCCTCCGTTGCCTCCGAGCCTCTGTCCGACTAGTGCAAATGCTCGGCGGGCATCTCGCCCGATTCCCTAGCCATTTCCCGCTTACGTGGTTGCGTCTGTTTGGTTCGGTCATTGTACTTGGGCAATCTTGCAGTGGTGCTGATTACTACCACAACGCAAACACCTTCCTTGTTTACGCCAACGATTGCCTCGGCGATGTCCCGGTTTACGGCAATGTGCACACTCTTGACCCGCTTTCCTGACCGGGTCTCTTTCCTTTGTCTTACATTAATCGTCTCTTCTCAAACTTAGCGGCGGTTTAGATGGTTGTCCCACACCTGTCCTCTTAAGACTGTTCGATATGGCCTATTCTCAATCAATCCCAATACGGTTCGATCCCGACTAATGCGGAGAGTGCCTTTACCGCTATCATTGGTGAGTAGGTTGCCGATTCAACGATCAACAATCAAGCTTTTACAAGTTCCGAGTTTTAATCCTCGAGTGAACTTGTAAAGCTTATCCTCTTGATCGATTGTCCCCAGAGCATACTTGGACAATCGGTGAAATTCGAACTAGACTTGAGCCACGATCGGGTTCCTTGCCTCAATCTATGGAATTCATCCCTACAGTGCTTCCTTCACGACACTGGGAATATATTGTTCATTGAATTCAACCAAGAAATTTCCCCATGTTCGATCACTCGGTCCTGTTCCCATCTCCTTTCAATCGCCCTCCACCGTCCTCTGCGCGGCGATTCCAAACGAAATACAATGAGTGTGACTCTCTTTCGTCGGAGTATTGAAGAGCATTGAAGATATTTTCCGGCTTCTCTATCCATTCTTCCGCTTTCACATCGTCCGGCTCCCAAGAAGGTTGGTGGGTCGAACCGCGAGAATCGCTCCAATGTGCGATCGTTCGCCTCTCGGGCGGGCTCGGGAGCACGGGGTTGAGGCTCTGCTTGCCTCAAAACAACGATTTGCTTTGCAAGGCTTGTGCGATCAGTTGTCTCTCTGCGGCAGTGGAGGAGGTGGTGGTAATTCCCGGAGAGGGTACCCGATCCTTGGGTACATCATCGTCTCCTCGTGGAACGCGACGAGGTCTCCCACGTCCTCGATGTTCTGCCATTCTGTATCTTGGAGCGTTAGTTGCGATTCGCGAGCAAATGAATACAATAATGATTCACGTAAAGTTAGTGATATCGTAGGGAAAGTAACATCAACACAAGACACTGAATAAATGGCAAAAGGCATATCCATTAATATAAAATTTGAATACACCCAAAGTACAACAGCAGAATACTAAGTCAGATACATGGAATCAAAATACATCCGAATCAAGTACAATAATGTAAGGTACAACACTGGATTACACGGCTACAACAACAAAAATACAAACTGACAATCTACTAGCTAATCAGTGAGATCGCCATCATCATCGCTCGCAACTATGTCTATAATCGGGGCTGGGTCGGGCTGAGGTGGTGCCTCAACCTCGGGCCAATCCACAAAGTCCAACCACTGCTCGAATCCCTGAGCCTCATCGAGTGGAGCAGCCTCCGGCTCTCCAATGTCGAATGGATCCTCCTCGGGATCCTCATCGGGATCAGGTATAGGCTCCGCCTCGGGCGGTGGCAATGGCTGAGCATTAGCTGCTAAAGCAGCCTCTAGTGCGGCGTCTCTCTGAGCTAGGGCCTGTGTAAGGTCCTCAATGACTGTCATCTGCTTGATGAGGGTCTCCTCCAAGCGATCGACGGTGCTACGGGATAGGCGGGCGTCAATCTCCCATTTCTGGCGACCGTCGCTTGTCCTCTTCATTTTCTCCCGCATGTTATCCAGGCGCTCCTGGATACTCTGTATTTGGTCCTCCCGCGCTCTTATGGTGTTATCGCGGTCCTTGATGACAGTGGTCAGTTCGTTCTTCTCATCTTGGCTCATCGCCAAGCGCTGAGTCAGGTCCCTATTCCGTTGGCGCTCCTGGGCTAGTTCTGAGGTCGCGCGTTCACTCTCCCAGTGCCAATGAATCATCAGTGCCCGGTAATATTCCCGCTCAGCACGGGCATAGAATACATCCCACCATGTAGGCGACGTCGGCTCCATCCTGATAAAACAAACTAAGGCGGATCAGTCAAAGGTAGAGGAAAGATAAGAAGAGAATAAGGAAAGAACGAATAAGGGAAATCAGTCAAGAATCAACTAAGTCAAGACAAGTATGATTATGAAATCTCAAAGTATGCGTTCTAGCTTAGTTCAAATATCAATAAGACGGTTCTATGCCAATTTGAAATCGATTTCACACTTAATTAGTCAAGTCGCGGTAATACCCAAAACACACGGTGAGGTCCTATCTCGGGTCACTCGGTGTAAGTTTCCATCTTACTAGCCGAGCTCGATACCCTTTTTTATCACGCCCCAAACGGGACGCGACGAGCGATCCACAACTTAAATACAAATGAACCAACATCCAGAGACAAATATCAATGAGAACCCATAATACGAGTCTAAATAGCGTGGAATAAAATAACAAGTACAAATAAATCTTACGATCTACAATCCATCATCCAAGTTACAACCCGAAAATCAACAAAATATAGCATCTTAAAGTCAAAGGTCATATGCCCCTCAATTACAAACCCGAATGGAATGAAAAACAAAAGTCCGACAACAATATAAGAAAAGAGTCCAATCAATAGCAAGAAGCCGTAAATCCAACCAGCATAGTACAAGGTCTCAATCCAGAGCCGGTTCAGCATCTCCAACGAAATCCTCATCTAAGGTTAGAAAACGGTGGGGATGAGACAAAAATCTCGGTGGATGGGGTGATCGTGTAATGCGAGTGTGGCGCAATATAGTTAATGTGAGAAAACAATTATATGAAAACGGCGTGAGTATGATACATGATTTCACACACGATTCACAAGCGTCGTGATAAAATAATACAATAGTATATTTATACAGTTCAAGAAGATAGTTCATGGTCACACAGGCACTATGTGAATCAGTCAAGACATGTAGGATTGCGTACGGAAGTGTAACGCCAATCCTATGCAAGGCAAATAATGGTTGCGTCACGGATTTGTAGCGCCAACCAATGCAAAAAGTAGCGGTTGCGTGCGGAAATGTAACGCCAACCAAAACGGGACGATAACTCCGGAATCGTGTGGATCGGGACAATGATTCCTTCGTTCTTCCTTGTAACTCCCGGTCGGGTCCAAGACCGCACCTTATCGCTCGTAGGCAAAGACAAAATCCAAATGGAGTGGCGAGGCTCGGATCTTTCATAATCATGATTATACCTCGATCTACGACCCGCCCCTTGGACAAACTCCGTCCCTCGGTTGCGGGATTAGGGCGATGGGGCGAAAGAGTGGAATAGCGGCCGAGCTGCCCGGTTCCATCCCCCGACGTATCCATTCCGATTGTGAGCTCGACACAACAAGTTGACTCGAGAAAGTAATTACAATTACGAGCGATCAACCAGCAATGAGTATTATTGATTCAGGGAAGCAGTTTAGGAAAAATTTTGAAAATGCGAGTGGCAATTATGGCGTTGGTGGAGTTTTTAGATGAAGATGATTATCGAGAGGATAAGCAACCTTCGATATCTTGAAAGATTAGGTGGGACATAAGTCCCGTTATAGATTCAATTCGCAAGGCGAGGAAGTCGCTCCGCGATCGGGTATTTATCGGTCAAATTGATCCGATAAGTCAGGGGTTTTTGGGGAAAGTAAAATATTTAAATTAAATCTCCAAGTCAGAGAGTCCAGGGCTATTTTAGTAAAAGAGAAAATAATTTGAGTTAGGTCCTTTATAAAAGAAAAATTATAATTTAGCCCCGTTTTGTAAAAACTAACACTTTTGGGGTTAAAAATTGAATAATTAAATATCCCGACCTTGAAAAATTATGAGGTCAGTTCCTAAATTCTCCAAATTGTTCAGAGATTCAGGTTTTTAAAGTTTTATGGTCGAGTTTTTATAAAAATCTCACATTGGCCCCAAATTTGTAAAAATTGTCAATTCGGACCTTAAGTTTTAAAAATTCGGAACTCACAAACCGGAAGAGCTTTTAATGTGATTCCAGTTGGAAAATGTCACTAAGGTTGGTAGGATATTGGGACAAAAGCAGTTTTTAAAAGCAATATGTGTAGGTCCTTCAACTTTTAAAAATATCATTTTTGTCCCATTTTAAAATAATTGCCTTTAAGGCTTTTAGGGGTCCAATTGTTATGTAATTTGAACCTTGAGTCCAAAATATAATTAAGTTATAGTTAAGTTAGTATTTTCAGGTGCATGGGATGCATAAGTCCTGGAAATTTCATTTGGCTCCTCAAGTTTAATATTTTACACATTAGTCCCTCAATTTTAGTAAAATTGTTTTCCAAGCCCTATCCACTTGGATTTTTGGAATACTTTTAAAATGTGTCATTCCCAGTAACTTAAGAGTAAAAATTTTCAATTTTTAAAGTTTAGGTCTGGTACAGTTTTTAAAATTGCAAAGTAGCCCTTAAACTTTCAAAATTTTACAATCTAGTCCTTGGGATTTTAAAGGTTGATTTTCTTTATCTCAAAACTCTTAAAACTTTATTAAAATGTCCAAAAGTCATTTTTGAACCTGAGTACAGTCCCAAATTTCGAAATTTGCAGAGGGGTCCTTTAACTTTTATTTTCTTGCAATTTAGTCCACCAACTTTCCATTTTTGCATTTTTAAGTCCAAAATTGAAATTTAATCAATTATGCTCGACTTTTCCAGGTTATAAGTCATCCAAAACATAGATTTTAAATATCATACACATGCGTCCAATACATACAAAATTTCATCAATTAAAACAATAAAGTGTACATGCATGCACCTAAAATTCAATAAATAATAATTTTGAGCAACTCTTGAGAATTTTCATGATTTGATATATAAAATTGACATGAAATACATAATTATATATATCTCAAGGCTCATGATTAAAGTTTCTACATGCATTTAATCAAAACACCTAAAAGTTGAAAAAATAATTTTCCACCCACCTTAAATTTGGAAATTGTGAAATAAAAGGATAATTTCACAATTTTTGGATGAGGCTTCTTAGGTCAGACCCTAAGTCAAGAAAATATCAAAATTTGGAGTTAGAAAAATGAGAGAAAAATTAAGGAGAAAAGAAGGAAATAAGGAAATGAAAAGGACTACACTTTACCTTGTGTAGTAGATGTTTGGAGACTAGTTGAAGCTCAAAAATTGGAAATTTTGGCTCAACTTCAAAATCTCCTAAGGTCAGCCCCTATTTCCCAAAAATGAAAAAGGGGTGTTAAAATTTGAAAAAAATAGGAAGAGTAGGGAAGAAGGGGTCTAGTACACAATTCTTACCTTGTAGTCTAGTTTTTTCTACTATTTCTTCTTCAAGCTTGAGGTGATCTTTCTTCAAAATGTTGTCAAGTTCAAACCTTCAAGTTCTTCTAAATGTACCTCCAAAACCAAATTCAAACTTAAGTTAAGAAGGTGGAAGAGATGAACAATGTGATATCAAAAAAATGGATTGAAGCTAAATTTTCTTACCTTGTATGATGATGGTTCGATTTTTATGAAGAATAGGGAGGAAAATGTTGAAATTTTTTCTAAGTATAGAAGAAGAAGGTGAAAGGAAGAATAGAGAGAAGTTGGGAGTTTAGAGAGAAGGAGGAGGATTTTTTGTTAGAGGATAGATGTGTTAGATGAAATGAGATAAATTTTTTGACAAAATTAGGCCATATGGCCGTCCACTTCATGGAGAGAGGGGGAGAGGATTTTGATCAAATTGTGTCTTGTAATTTGTCTCTTGCATGGAGACAAAAATGCAAGTCAAAGTGTGGGTCAATTGGAATTTGAGAGGAATAAGAAGAATGTTGGGAAGAATGGAATAAGTTGGGAAAAATAATAATAAAGAATTGGTGTATAAGATGATGTGTATAATGTTTGAATTAATGATATAATTATACACAAGATGACTAATATATGGTGTAGGTGTACAAGAGTTGGATGATATTTTTATCCCAAAAATACCACCATGGCCGTCCACTTTGAGGGCAAATTGGTAATTCCATATTTTTTTGTCCCAATTTTGATGATAATAGATGAAATATATCAATCTCCAAAATATTTAGTGATTTCCTTGATCACTTGTAAGTCTCATGATCACTTAATCTAAATCAAAATCTTAATTCTATAAGGTAAAAGTCTCTAAATTAAATAGTCTCTTAAAATTCTAAGGTGGCTAATAAATACAAAAATAGTAGTAATGATCAATCAAGTGATCATAAATGAGGGATAGAATTAAATAAGATCATGATCACAAATAATTAAATAAAATGAAATAAAATACAAAATGTATATATTATTATTAATTACCCGTCAAAATGACGCGATAAAATAGTCGATCAAATGTTTAAACAACAATAAGGATCAATTAATAACTTCGGAAAAATCGGGGCTTCACAGTTTAAATGCCCAAAAACATATTAGAAATCCCAAAAAAAAAATCCAAGTTATAACGTACACCAATCATATATTCAAAATTATATATGATATGTTATCAAAAGAACCATTCTATATGATCTTCACAAAAAATTTACAAAAACTCCAAAAAAATGCATCGGGGTATAGAAAAACAAGATCTTAGATTTTGTACAGAATAAATCCAATCAATAATTAAAAGAAAATCCCATGTGTAAAGACCCAAATATTCCAAGATTTTATGTTACTGAATTAAAAAAAATGAATCAATAAATTCTTCCATGCCCTAAAGTCTCAAATATTTCAAGATTTATTATTACTTGTTTAAAACAAATTTGAACCAATAAATGGATTCATTGAAAGTTACCTAAAGAGGCAGCCAAGGTTTGCCACTTGCCGGAACCCCTAGGGCGGCCTCGTCCCCTCTTTTGTGGTGGAGTGGCGGAATATTCCGGCATCAACATAAAAGCTCCACGCGTTTCCACAGGTTGTTTTCTAGGCCGCCCTCCCTTTCTTTTAACCCCAGACTCATATCCTCCTCTGCTAGCAAAGTTGGCCGTTATGGCTACCACCCCTCCACCAGCATTTTCTATAGCCTCAGGAACATCATGAACATCCAAAACCTCCGGTTCATAGGCTGCAACAACGGTTGCATGCTTTGGTGTGGTGTTTCCGGCGTTTTGGTCCTCCATTTTTTAGCCTGAAAAGCAACAAGTGTATGAATATTAAGATTTGATTCATGCATGCAAGAAAACACACACAAACACATGCTAATGCTGTATAACGCGTATGTTTATGCATATATATATACATATATATATATCTACATATATATATATATATATATATATATATAAGCAAAAACCATTTTTCTGATGAAGAAGAAGAAAAAAAAGGCAAGAACGTCTTTGGGTTTTAGAGTTCTTACAGTATTTTCAGTCGGAATGATGAGAAATAAAATCAAGAAATGGTTGTTTCTGCTGTTGGTAGTATGTGTATATTATTGATAAATGTTTTTATGAAATTCCAAAAATGACCTTTTTATCTTATTGTTTAATTTAATTTAAGCTTGTCAAGAAAATCATTTTAAAGCTTGTGAAGAAAATCATTTTAAATATGGAATATTTACTAATATGGATATTTAAACCTCTCGCGATTTTAAGAAATAATTAGGGCCCATTTAAATCTAAAAATAATATTTAGTTTATTATTTGAGTGAAAATAATAAGCAAAATATACATGTGTGCATTTTCTATGTTTCTTCTTTTGCTATTCGTCAAACATTATATAGTAACAATAATATTTGATTATTTTAAAGTTTAGAATGTGTATGGTGATAAAATTATTTTTAATTATTCGTATGTAAGTATATTATACAAATTACTGCAGGTTTTAATTGATATAATATTTCTTGTTCTTTTTATTTTCACTTCATATTGTCATTATTGTTATTATTATTATTATTATTATTATTATTATTATTATTATTATTATTATTATTATTGAAAAGTCCTCTTGTTATTAATGTCATTAATGTATTATGCTTCTCATGAAGGGAAAAAGGGAAAAAGAAAGGAATTAAGGCGCGAGTACGATAAATTAAATATTTTATGATTTGTTTTAATTCAAATTTTCTAATATTTTGGATTTATTTTTATTAATTTAGAATTTCACCATATTATAGTAATTGTGAAAAATAACAGTAATTTGAGTTGGATATTTAATCATGTCGAATCCGAAATGAATTCTTATAAAAACCTCAAAACAGTGAAATAAATGGTGTTATATCCCTTAATACAATTTAGGTAAACGACATGTGTAGGGATACACATTTTGTCGATTCATAGTTGTAAATAATTTTGAATTTCAAAGTTATTTATTTTATTTGGATTTTGGAAATCTAGCACGATTATTGAATGTAGAATCTGAATTTGTTTTAACTATTATTATATTAAGAAGAGAAAAATACGATATATTCCTAATAATCTCATAATTGAAAAATAAACCAATTTCTTTTAAAACATCCCAGTAGAATAACAAACATGTCACAAATAAATTGTAATATCCAAAAGTAATTAATTGCATAATCATGGAAGGGTGTTATGGTTGAATTATAAATGTTAAATAAGAAATAAAAGTAAGCTAATTACAAAAAAAAAAATCCAAAATTGCCTTTTAGATTTTATTGTTTTATTTTGGGGAATTTTGATAGTCTAGATATAATTTTAAACATGGAATAATTACTAATCAGGATATTTAAATATATGGAGATTTTATGAAATAAAGATAGTTTCTAATCTAAAGATAATCTTCAATTTAATATTTGTGTAAAAATAATAAGCAAAATATACATTTTGTGAATTTTGTGAATTTCTTCTTTTGTATTCGTCAAACCTTATATGAGTAACTATAATAGATGTAATAAATATATTATTATTTAACAGTTTAGAATGTGTATGGTAAATAAGAGTATTTCTTAATTATTCATATGTAAGTATATTGTGTAATTGTAATACGAATTTTAATTAATGATTTTTCTGGTTCTTTTTATTTTCATTTCCTTGTTTATTATTGTTATTATACATATCATGAGCGGAGAAACGAAAAAGAAATAAAGAAATGAACTAAAACGTAAGTACGATAAATTAAATATTTTATGAATTTGTTTCGAGTTGGTATTTTTTTGTATTCTGGATTTATCTTTTTATTAATGCAAAATTTCACAAATATTATAGTAATTGTGAGAAATAACAATAATCTGAGTTGGATATTTAATCATGTCGAATCCGAAATGAATTCTCACTGATTATGAAAATCTCATAATCGAGAAATTAAATAATGACATATCCCTTTATACAATTTAGGTAAACGACATTTCTGGGGATATATATTTTTGTTGATTCATAATTGTAAGTAATTTCAAATTTCAAATTTATTTTCTTTGTATTTTAGAAATCTAGCACGATTTTTTATTGTAGAATTTAAACTTTGTTAACTGTTAGTATATAGACATCTCCAGTAGCATGCACTATTTTAATCCATATTCTGCACTATTATGGTGCAAAATTTGTATTCCATCTCCAACAAATTGTAATAAATTCTTGTTTTATATGTTTTTGTGTGTGAATTTTTGCGTGATTTCTATATTTTTGTATGAATGAGTGTTCGTATTTTTGTGTCTTTTTGTCCCATTTTATATTGTCATATGTTACGTATGGTATTTTTGGTTGTTTAGTAGGTTTTCGTAAAAAGAGAACTTAAAAACGAACAAAAACGGTCGAAACGGACATTATGGGCGATTGATGGTTGGGGATGCTTAAGTTGTGCGCGCGCGCGCAATTGCGCACGGCGCGCAACGTCAAGATTGACGTAAATGCGCGCGCCGCGCAACGATGCACGGACGCGCACTCAGTTGGCGCAGCAGACGGACGCGATGCGCTTGCAAGACGCCGCGACGCGCGAGGCGGGCGCACAAGCCACGCGCAAGACGGGCGCCAGGCACCCGCACAAGGCAAGCTGCGCGGCGCGCAACAATGCGCCTTGGGTCCTCGCTGCGGCGCAACCCCATGGACGCCGCACCGGGAGATGTTTCTAGAATTTTAGATCCTATTTTCCCTTTCCTTTTTGGATTCTTCCACCTTATATAGGGTTAGGCTTATAAATAGCCCTTGGGGGATCCATAATTTCGTACACTCTCATTCATAGCACTTCTATACTTTAGTTTTTTGGTATTTTTCTCTTGCTTTCAACATTGGGATTGCTTGGATTCTTCCCCTTAAAGTTATTTTTGCTTCTTAATCAAAGAGTAAGATTTCTTCATCTATTTTGTCTGATTTCAATTGTTGGGTGATTATTATTTGATCATGTTTATGATTGTTTTCTTTCCTTCAATTGAGATTATGATCCCATCCCCAAGCATGAATTTCGCACGTTCTAGGATTAGGATGATTTGATTCAAACAAACAAGCATGAGTATTGATTAATTGATCTGCTTTCCTGGATAAATTGCTTTATTTGATAATTGATTGTCTGATCAACTTTTGATTGTTTTGGGGGAATAATTGAGATCGAGAGAAGATATTATTCCTGGACTAAATTTATTCAGGGGGTTAGATATGAATCAGAAATGTATTATCTAACCTTAGGTTTAATGAAAATAGCAAATTATGTTGGGATAGCCCTAATCTGTGAATACGAAAGTTATCAGACCTAGGCCTAGTTTTTACATGTTTGTTATATTTGTTAACCGCATGATCAATTAATTGGTATTCTGCTTGCAAGTTTGATGAGATGAATCTATAATCCTAGACCTTCTTCCAAATCTTTTTCTCCAAAGTTTAATCCAACTTAGTTTTAATTTGTCTTTTTAATTGTTTTCTTTTAGTTTAAATAAATCTAACAAATCTGGTTAGAGTGTTTAGGTTTTATTTTCTGTCAATTGTGATACATAATAATTATTTGCCGGCTAAGTCTTCCTTGAGAGACGACTTGTGGTTAACTTGCTACCCTACAATTGATCTCGTTCTCTTGCGAGGATTGTTAGACTTTTATAGGTGTTTAGCGGTCGAACAAAATTTTGGCGCCGTTGCCGGGGAAGGCTTTAGGTGTAATAATTATTGTGTCTATTTTTCGTGTTTTTAGTTTAGGAATTCTTCTTGTTTGCTTTTTGATTTTTACCCTTATTCCACCGGTACGTTTGATTCGTTTTCCTAAGTTTGTTTATACAAGGTCGTAGGAATCTCAATCTGGAGCTTGCACCTTTCGTAGACGACATTCACCGCGTTCCGAGACGTATAAGGAATGAGGAGGACAACTCTTTAATTTCTAGCGAGGATTCTCAGAACCGCGTTCCAAAGGAAGAACAAACAGACGAGCCAGCAATGGGTGACAATTAAGACGGAAACAACGCAGAGGCACGCCAGCCTTCGATGAGTGAGTTCGCGCGCCCAGTTATCGGAACCGCAACCTCTTGCATCACTCTGGGACAAGCAGCACGGAACTATGAGCTAAAAAATATACACTTCAATCAGCTACCGTCTTTTTATGGAATGCCCAATGAAGATCCTCTCAACTTCATTCGGGAATTCTATTCTGTCATTCAAACTTTTCTTCTACAGGATTTGAATGAGGATCAGCTAAGGATGCGCTGCTTTCCATACACTCTGAAAGATCGGGCAAAAACATGGCTTATGTCTCTACCTCCCAACTCTCTTACTACTTGGGAGGCGGTGTACAATAAGTTCATGGAAAGGTACTACTCTCATCAGAAAACTTCGGATCTACGAGGTAAGATAGCTACCTTTTGTCAAATGGAAGGTGAACCTTTTCATGAGGCATGGGATCACTTCAAAGATTTACAGACTAAATGCCCACATCATCACTACCCATTGGAATTATTAAACCAATTTTTCTATGATGGATTATCACATAACTTTCAATATATGGTTGACAATGCTGCTGGGGGTGATATGGGTGTGCACACAACCCAGGAAATTTATGATATTCTAGAGATGATGAGTGATAATTCCCAACAAAAAAGTGCCCGAGGCAAACGGGCTACCGTGAATGAAATAGCACCAAGTTACGACATGACAAAACAATTGGCTGAGTTGACTAAACAAGTTCAAATGTTGGCTACACGGGGGCATCCATCCAACGCCCCTTCCTTTGCCGATTCATGCGGAATTTGTGGCGAATTCGGTCATGGGGCTAATGTTTGTAATATGGTGGTTGATCAACAGGTTGAGGACATTAACGCTATCCAGGGTTTTCAGCAAAGGCCTCGTAATGATCCCTACGCTCAAACTTATAACCCAGGTTGGCGGAATCATCCAAACTTCAGTTGGGGAAATTCGCAAAATCCATCTCAAATCCATCAGAGGCCTCCTCCCCAAGGTCAGTCATCAAATCAACCTCGGCCTCCATCAATTGAGGAAAGTTTGAGTTCGTTCATTCAGGTTAGTAAGAAAACTCAAGAGGCCAACATTCAGCGGTTTGAGTCTATGGAAGCATCATTCAAACGTCTTGAAACCCAAGTTGGTCAATTAGCCACCCAAATGGGTGAAATTTCTCAACACACGGTAAATAAAGGAAAGCTACCTAGCCAACTAGAACAAGCCCAAGCCGTCACTGTGTTACGAAGTGGTAAGGTTATTGATAACAAAGTTGAAATTCCATTTTCTACTACTTTTACTAACCTTGTAGGTGACAAGGAGATCGAGAATGCGTCTAATTCAAAAACCTTGCACAAGGAAGAAGAGGGGAGTAAGGAATCTGTCTTGCACAAAACCAACAATCCTTACAAGCCTCCAATTCCTTTTCCAAGTCGCCTTCGGAACGAAAAGCAGGATAAGCAGTTCTTGGATTTCTATAATATGTTATCTAAGGTTAATGTTAATTTACCTCTGCTAGATGTTATTAGAAATGTGTCAGCTTATGTCAAATTTTTCAAAGAACTCGCATCCAACAAAAGGAAGTTTGGCGACAATGAGAAGGTATTAGTTTCTGAAGTGCCAAGTGCGATTCTTCAACACCAATTGCCTCCTGAAACAACGAGATCCAGGTAGTTTTGTTATTAAAATTGCAATGGGAAACGGTAAGGAAACTTCCGGGATGCTTGATTTGGGGGTCGGGATTAATCTAATGCCTTATTCTATTTTTAAACAACTTGATCTAGGGGAACTGAAGCCCACTAGAATGTGTCTTCAACTTGCTGATAGGCCCATTCGGTACCCTAAAGGTGTTATTGAAGATATTTTGGTAAAAGTGGGTGGTCTCATTGTCCCTGTTGATTTTGTTGTTTTAGAAGTAGGGGAAGTGCAAAACCAAGCTAATGAGCACACACTTCTGTTAGGCCGCCCATTTATGGCCACCACGCACACACTTATTGATGTTAAAAATGAGCGCATGACTATGACTGTTCTCGGGGAAACTGTGACTTTCTCTATTTCTGATACTAAATCTATCCCCTCGCATGCATCACTTGAAAATTGCTCTTTCATTGATTTGATTGATGGGGCAGTCGAAAACACTTTCTTGCATGATTATAGTCTTGACACTTTGTTTCTTGAGCAGGATGATATTTTTGACGTCATGGAAGACGTATGGGCAAGCCTAAAACGAGGGGGGGTGATGGAAATATTCGCTTTAGAAGATGTGGATAATAAACCCCAACAAAAACTAGAATTGAAAGAACTCCCTAAACATTTAAAATATGTATTTTTAGAAGCAGGTGAGCAGAAACCGGTGATTATTTACTGTGTACTTTCTAAAGAAGAAGAGGGAGAATTGTTGGTGGTGCTTAGAAAATTTAAATATGCAATTGGATGGGGGTTGAGTGATCAAAGGGATTAGCCCTGCTACATGTATGCATAGAATTATTCTAGAAGAATGGGCTAAGCCTAGTAGAGAAGCTCAAAGAAGATTGAACCCCATTATGATGGAAGTAGTGAAAAAGAGGTATTAAAACTCCTAGTCAAGGGTGATATACCCAATTACGGATAGTGAATGGGTGAGTCCGGTGCATGTTGTACCAAAGAAAAGTGGGATAACAGTTTTAGAAAATGAAAAAGGTAAAATTATTCCCACTAGGACCACGACTGGATGGAGGATGTGCATAGACTATAGGAAGTTAAATGCTGCTACTAAAAAAGATCATTTTCCCCTTCCCTTTATTGATCAAATGCTTGACAAACTTGCGGGACATAGTTTCTATTGTTTTTTGGATGGTTTGTCGTTTATTATCAAGTGGCCATCGCACCGGAGGATCAAGCAAAAACTACTTTCACATGCCCGGTTGGGACTTTTGCATTTCGACGAATGCCGTTTGGACTTTGCAATGCGCCAGCAACCTTCCAAAGGTGCATGTTTTCAATTTTCTCTAACATAGTTGAAGACTTCATTGAGGTATTTATGGATGATTTTTCTGTATTTGGATCCTCTTATTCTGGTTGTCTTAATAAATTGGCTAAGGTTCTTGAACGATGCATTGAATGCAATTTAACTTTAAGTTGGGAAAAAAGCCATTTTATGGTGACAAGCGGAATCGTTTTAGGTCATGTGGTTTCAAAAAGAGGGATCGAGGTTGATAAAGCTAAAATTGATGTTATTGAAAAATTACCTCCTCCCATTAATGTTAAGGGCATTAGGAGTTTTCTTGGGCATGCTGGATTTTATAGAAGGTTTATTAAGGATTTTTCAAAAATTAGCCAACCTCTTTGTAAATTGCTTGCTCAAGATGCCCCTTTTGATTTTGATGAAAAAATGTTTGAATGCCTTTAACACATTAAAAGAGAAGTTGATAACTGCTCCTGTTGTTGTTGCTCCTGATTGGTCATTGCCGTTTGAAATTATGTGTGATGCGTCTAATCATGCTTTAGGGGCCGTCTTAGGACAAAGAATTAATAAACTACTCCATGTGATTTACTATGCTAGTTTGACTCTTAATGTTGCACAAGTAAATTACACTACCACTGAAAAAGAACTATTAGTTGTTGTTTTTTCCTTGGATAAATTCAGATCTTACATTGTTGGGTCTAAGGTAATTATTCATAGCGATCACGCAGCCCTGCGTTACTTGTTGAGTAAGCCACAAGCTAAACCTAGGTTAATTCGGTGGATTTTGATGTTGCAAGAATTTAATGTTGATATAAAAGATAGAAAAGGGTGCGAGAATGTAGTAGCAGATCACTTGTCTCGTCTCACTCTTACTGATGATACTCTTGCTTCTCATAAAAATGAGCAGATAATTGATTCTTTCCCCCATGAGCAATTGTTTGAGGTTACTTCAATTCCTTGGTATGCCGACATTGTGAATTATCTTGCATGTGGAATTGTGAGAACTAACCTTTCATATTGGGATGACCCATACTTGTTTAAAATCTGCAAAGATGAAATTATCCGAAGATGTATTCCTGAAAACGAACAGAATGATGTATTGGCCTTTTGTCATGAAATGCATTGTGGTGGGCACTTTGGAGGCCGTAAAACAACCTTTAAAGTTCTCCAATCAGGATTCTATTGGCCATCATTATTCAAAGACGCGCATAATTTTGGGCTGACATGCGATAGATGCCAAAGGACTGGAAATATTAGTAGGAAGAATGAGATGCCTCTGAATAGTACATTGGTCGTTGAAATATTTGATGTATGGGGTATTGATTTTATGGGCCCCTTCCCCAAGTCTTTTGGTTATGAATATATACTTGTTGCTGTCGATTACGTGTCCCGGTGGGTTGAGGCAATCCCCACAAGGACTTGTGATGCTAACATTGTCATCAAGTTTGTGCAGAAAATATCTTAAGCGGTTTGGATTCCCGAGAGCTATGATTAGCGATGGGGAAAACATTTTGCAACAAGTTATTCAAAAACTGATGAAGAAAAACGGCATCACACATAAGGTAGCTACACCTTATCATCCTCAAACTTCCTGGACAAGTGGAGACTACCAACAAGCAAATAAAAGGAATCTTAGAGAAGATCAGTAAATCCTACAAGGAAAGATCAAGCGACCAAGTTAAATGATGCGCTCGGGCATATAGAACGAAAACTTGTTTTAGGAATGAGCCCCTATAGACTAGTTTTCGAAAAAGCGTGTCATTTACCAGTTGAAGTAGAGCACAAGGCATATTGGGCCATCAAAGCGACAAATTTTGAATTGGATAAAGTAGGAGCCGAAAGGAAGTTGCAACTTTCCGAACTAGACGAACTTCGCAATGACGCTTATGAAAATGCGCGGATATATAAAGACAAAGTGAAGCAGTTGCACGACAAGAAAATTGTTCATAAAAATCTCGAACCAGGTATGAAAGTTCTTTGATTCAATTCACGACTGTGTTTGTTCCCAGGTAAATTGAAATCGAGATGTAGAGGGCCATTTGAGATCGAAGAGGTATACCCCATGGAACGGTAAAACTACTTAATCCAAGGACGCATGAATCCTTTAAGGTAAATGGTCAATGGGTTAAGCCATATTTTGAAGGGGTATCTCGGGCTGAACGAATTGAGAGTATAGCCCTCGAAGACGTCACATAAGAACCATACTCAGGTATCGTCAAGCTAAGGACGTTAAATAAGCACTTATTGGGAGGCAACCCAATTTTTGTTTCCTTTCTTTTTTTTTTATTTCTCGACTAACCGTATCTAATAGTTTGTTTGAGTTCTTTTCCTCTTCTTATAAGTACAATAGCAAAAAAAAAATAATAATAATAATTATTATAATAATAATAATAAAAAAAATATATATAAAAGGGCACTCGACAACATCAACACACTCCGATTAATCGAGTATCTTCCATCAATGGCATCACATAGAGGCAAAAGGGCACAAGATGGAACTTCTAGGGCTCACGAGGACACTCCAATGGTCCCAGTTGATTTGGCCGAACAAATTCGACGCCCCCTTTCCAATCTACTCCGAGGAGGAGGGGCAACGGTATACACGGATTAGTCAACGCGAGGTACCCTCTTCTCACCTACTAAATTTACGAATTTTGGATGATTTGGGGTTGAAGGGTGATTTCATGGCTCTTGTTGAAGCTTTGGGTTGGAAGAAATTTATTAAATTGACGGGTGTTGCATACTCGGAATTGGTTGTTGAATTTTATACTACACTTCGCTTTTTTGACACGCACTTAACGGACTTCACTTGCCGTTTGCTTGGGGTTGAGTATAGGGTGGATTATAGAGTAATGAAATCGATTTTTGGATTTTCTACTAGAGGTGTGCGATCTGTCCCGAACTCGTTTAATGCTAAATATTTTGGTTGGAATTGACTGATTTCGATAATTTTTCGAGTAAAGGGACGCCCAGCGGGTTCATTCAAGACCGGGCTACTTATTTGTTTCATAAATTTCTCGCACATCAGTTATTTGGGAAAGATGAAAGTAATAAGGTGACATGCCCAGAATTATTTTTTATGTATTGTGCTAAGTCCCGTACCAAAATTTGCACTACCGCTTTTGTGTTTGATACATTTTATCGGATTCAGAAGAAGAGTACATACAAATTGGGAATGGGCCATTTTGTGTCACTTTTTGCCCTACATTTTGGGATTGCTGATGTTGCTAGTCTTAATTATCATGAGGTGGAAAGAACTTTTATTACTAAGGAAAGTATGCTTGGGTCGAAATTTTTAACTAAGGCGGGGAATTCCGATCCTACTACTCGCAAATGTTTTAACAACCATAAGTGGAACCCGGATGGCGCCTACCGACCTCACCTACTACCTTTGGGGATGATAGTCGAGCGCCCGATGATACTTGATCCGAGAAGAGCCACAGGATACTCATTTTGCCGGTCCCTTCCCCCCGGGCCCATCTTCAGCCCCAGGCCAGGAGGACACCACTGTTTTGAATGCCATCCTATCACGCCTTGATTCTATGCAAGGCAACGTCATCCATTTTCGAATCGAGATGACGATGTGCGGCGAACAGATGACCGCCTTAACACCCTCATGAGCGATATGAGCGTCTAGCTAAACTCACTTGACGATCGGGTGCGAGAATATTGAACAGAATCGATCTATCTTTTTCGCCTCTCCACCCCCCACCACCTCCCGGGGATGATCAGTGATGTTTTTCTGTTTCTCTTTTTCTTTCCTCTTGTGTATTTTTCTCCCTTTGCATGCAAATGTTTTCTATTTTTGCATTTTATTTTTCACTAACTCTCGTTTTTCTTTTAGTTTTTTTTGTTTTGGTGTTTTCTTCTACATTTGGCTTTTGCAGAATCATAGGCGGATGTACTTTTGATATTACTTAACAATCTCTGGAATTTTCAGGGACGTATTTCATCTCTCCTTCATTTGTTTTACGCATTGAGGTCATTGCGTGTTTTCAGTGTGGGGGGGGGGCTAATTCGTCATTAATTATATAAATTGATTGCTTGTAATAAAAATTTTACTTTGCCTATTAATTGTCCCTAGTTTAATAATAATGCTATTTAGTTAACTTGAAATCGATGCATTACTTTGAGACTCAATTAGGAAATGACATTACGAACTTGATGCATAGGATTTGACTAAGTTGTGAATTAACCCTTATGGTAAACGAGTTAGGCGATGGGTAAACAATACTTAAGGTTGTGGGGTATGAATTACGGGATTTTATTGATGTAAATTGAGTTAAAACTCTTATTTTTATTGTATGGATTACAAAATTGCTAGCCTTGCGAAAAAAAAATATGCAGTATAAGCGCCGAAAAAAAAATGCAATAAAGAGCGCTAAAAAAAAAAAGGGGGAACAATCGAGATTATACTCCGCTGGGTAAACTGCTTAGTAACTAGGAGCATTCATGTGCCCTATGTTTGACTTTTACGTAAAATGACGGTTTACACATGAGTATGGGAAACCACCCTAGGAGTCTTTGGAAAACATCCGAAGTTTACACCTAGTGGATTAATATCTCGGGAAGTCCAAGCAAAAAAAAAAATTGTTAAGAAAAAAAAAACAAAAAAAAAGGCTAGTACTTAACGTAATTTATACATGAATATAAGGGTTGCGACTTTTGATACAAATTTGAAATTTTGTGAATAAAGCCAAACACTTTGAGTAATTGCTTAACTTTAGCTAAGTGAGTTTATTGCGAAGGTTGAGGATCGATGAGGAATAATC
Organism: Rehmannia glutinosa; assembly: GCA_016081115.2. Lineage (NCBI taxonomy): Eukaryota > Viridiplantae > Streptophyta > Magnoliopsida > Lamiales > Orobanchaceae > Rehmannia > Rehmannia glutinosa. The sequence continues at coordinate 12,339,667 of CM071924.1, read as the reverse complement.
CGAGGTGGATGGAACTTGATGTCATGAAATAATCAATTTTCAAAATAAGCATTATATTTCTTGATTAAATTTATAGGCATTATTATTTGCTTGAGGACAAGCAAAAGGCTAAGTGTGGGGGAGTTGTTTTATATGTTTTTGTGTGTGAATTTTTGCGTGATTTCTATGTTTTTGTATGAATGAGTGTTCGTATTTTTGTGTCTTTTCGCCCCATTTTATATTGTCATATGTTACGTATGGTATTTCTGGTTGTTTAGTAGGTTTTCGTAAAAAGAGAACTTAAAAACGGTCGAAACGGACATTATGGGCGATTGATGGTTGGGGATGCTGAAGTTGTGCGCGCGCGCGCACCTGCGCGCGACGCGCAACGTCAAGATTGACGTAAATGCGCGCGCCACGCAACGATGCGCGGACGCGCACTCAGTTGGCGCAGCATACGGACGCAATGCGCGCGCACGCGCGCGCGCGAGGTGGCGCGCAAGACGGTCGCCGACACCCGCACAAAGGCAAGCTGCGCGGCGCGCGCAACAATGCGCGGGGGTCCTCAAGGGCCGCAACTCCATGGACGCCAAGCACTGAGATGTTTCTAGAATTTTAAATCCGATTTTCCCTTTCCTTTTTGGATTCTTCCACCTTGTATAGCTTAGGCTTATAAATAGCCCTTGGGGATCCATAATTTCGTACACTCTCATTCATAGCACTTCTATACTTTAGTTTTTTGGTATTTTTCTCTTGCTTTCAATATTGGGATTGCTTGGATTCTTCCCCTTGAAGTTATTTTTGCTTCTTAATCAAAGAGTAAGATTTCTTCATCTATTTTGTCTGATTTCAATTGTTGGGTGATTATTATTTGATCATGTTTATGATTGTTTTCTTTCCTTCAATTGAGATTATGATCCCATCCCCAAGCATGAACTAATTTCCTTGTTCTAGGATTAGGATGATTTGATTCAAACAAACAAGCATGAGTATTGATTAATTGATCTGCTTTCCTGGATAAATTGCTTTATTTGATAATTGATTGTCTGATCAACTTTTGATTGTTTTGGGAGAATAATTGAGATCGAGAGACGATATTATTCCTGAACTAAATTTATTCAGGGGGTTAGATATGAATCAAAAATGTATTATCTAACCTTAGGTTTAATGAAAATAGCAAATTATGTTGGGATAGCCCTAATCTGTGAATACGAAAGTTATCAGACCTAGGCCTAGTTTTTACATGTTTGTTATATTTGTTAACCACATGATCAATTAATTGGTATTATGCTTGCAAGTTTGATGAGATGAATCCATAATCCTTGACCTTCTTCCAAATCTTTTTCTCCAAAGTTTAATACAGCTTAGTTTTAATTTGTCTTTTTAATTGTTTTCTTTTAGTTTAAATAAATCCAACAAATCTGGTTAGAGTGTTTAGGTTTTATTTTCTGTCAATTGTGATACATAATAATTATTTGCCGGCAAAGTCTTCCTTGAGAGACGACTTGTGGTTAACTTGCTACCCTACAATTGATCTCGTTCTCTTGCGAGGATTGTTAGACTTTTATAGGTGTTTAGCGGTCGAACAATTCTCACTAAAAAAAGAATATTTCATAGTATTCTGTTTTAGTACATATTTTCATACACTGAAATTTTTAATTTAAATAAATTGTAATATTTAAAAGTAATTATGGAAGGGTGCTATGGTTTTATTATAAATGTTAAGTAAGAAATAAAAGTAAGCTAATTACAAATAAAAATTCTAAAAACGCCTTTTTAGATTTTATTGTTTAATTGTTTGGGAATTTTTGACAGTCTATATATAATTCTAAACATGGAATAATTACTCATGGTGTGTAAATATCTGGAGATTTTATGTAATAAAGGTAATTTTCAATCTAAAAATAGTCTCCAATTTAATATTTGTGTGAAAATAATAAGCAACATATACATTTTGTGAATTTTGTGTATTTTTTCTTTTGCTATTTGTCAAACTTTATATGAGTAATTATAACAGATGTAATAAATATTTTATTATTTAGAAGTTTAGATTGTGTATGGTAAATAAAAGTATTTCTTAATTATTTGTAAGTAAGTATATTATATAATTGTAATATGAATTTCAATTGATGATATTTTTCTGTTCTTTTTGTTTTCATTTCCTTGTTATTATTGCTATTATACATATCATGAGCGAAGAAAACAAAAGAAAAAGGAAATGAATTAAAGTGTAAGTACGATAAATTAAACATTTTTTGAAGAAAAAAAAATCGAGTTGGGATTTTCTAGTATTCTAAATTAATTTTTTATTAAAGTGAAATTTCACAAATATTATTATAGTAAGTGTGAGAAATAACAATAATATGAGTTGGATATTTAATCATGTCGAATCTGAAATGAATTCTCACTGATTATGAAAACCTCGTGATCGAGAAATTAAATAATGGCACATCCCTTTATACAATTTAGGTAAACGATATTTCCAGAGATTAACATTTTTTTTTCGATTCATAGTTGTAAGTAATTTCGAATTTCCAAATTCATTTTCTTTGTATTTCAGAAATATAGCACGATTATTAATGTAGAATCTGAACTTTTTTTAACTATTAGTATATAGATATCTCCAGTGGCTAAATTACAAAATTAGTCTTGTAACTAAAAGACGGTCGCAAAAAAGTCCTTCACAAGTATCAAATAACAAAATAGTCCAGTAACTATGTACGGTTTTGCAAAATAGTCCTGCAAAATGTGTGGGTTGTAAAATAGTCCTGTAAATGGTATTTGAATATCAATTTTTGTCCTAATTTCTCCAGAAATTGGAATTTACATGTGCCGCTCACGTGACCAAAATCCAGAGAAATTTCAAATTGCCATTGAAAATAGGACTAAAATTGAGACTCAAGTATAAGTTACAGGACTATTTTGCAAACTATGCAATTTGCAGGACTATATTGTAAAATCGTACATAAATAAAGGTCTATTTTGCAATTAGAGCATATTACATGACCTTTTCGCAACCGCTTTTTAGCTACAGGACTAATTTTACAATTTTGCCTATCTCCAATAGTATGCACTATTTTAACATTTATTTTGCACTATTATGGTGCATAATTTGCACTTTATCTCCAGTAGTTTGTAGTAAATTCTCACTAAAAAAAGGAATATCACATTTTAGTGCTTATTTTTTGTACACTAAAAAATAATAATTTAATACAAATATAAAAAAATAATTAGCGCAGCTATAGTGTTGCGCTATTTTTCGCACAAAACTGTCAACAACTTCAAAATGACGCAGGCTTTGGCGCAGTGCCGGAGCAAATTTTTTGCTCCAAATTGAAGATACAAACACTCTTTTGGAGATGTTCAAGAAGAAGAAAAATATAATGTATTCCTAATAATCTCCTAATTAAAAATTGAAACAATATCAATTTTAAAATTTGTGTAGAACTAAAAACACATGTTACAAATAAACTGTAATATTTAACAGTAATTAACTACAGAATCATGGAAGGGTATTATGGTTGAATTATAAATGTTAAGTAAGAAAAAAATACAAGTTGGTTACAAAAAAATTCCAAAAATGCCCTTTTAGACTTTATTGTTTAAATTTTTGGGGAATTTTGACAGTCTAGCTATAATTTAAAACATTAATTAATTACTAATCATGATGTTTAAATCTATGGACAATTTATGAAATAAAGGAAAATTTTAATCTTAAAATAGTCTCCAGTTTATAATTTGTGTGAAAATAATAAGCAAACTATACAATGTGTGAATTGAATTTTGTATATTTCTTCTTTTACTAATCGCCAAACCATATATGAGTAACTATAATAGATGTAATATATAACTATTTTGTTATTTAATAATTTAGAATGTGTACGGTAAATAAAACTATTTTGTGAATTTTTTCGTGTTGGAATTTTCTAGTGTTCTTGATTTGTTTATTTATTAATACAGAATTTCACAAATATTATAGTAATTGTGAGAAATAACAATAATCTGAGTTGGGTATTTAATTATGTCGGGTATTTAATCATGTCGAATCCGAAATGAATTCTCACTGATTATGAAAACCTCATAATCGAGAAATTAAATAATGACATATCCCTTTATAAAATTTAGGTAAACGACATTTCTGGGGATAAACATTTTTGTTGATTCATAATTGTCAGTAATTTCAAATTTCAAATTTATTTTCTTTGTATTTTAGAAATCTAGCACGATTTTTTAATGTAGAATTTGAACTTTTTTTAACTGTTAGTATATAGACATCTCCAGTAGTATGCACTATTTTAATGCATATTCTGCACTATTATGGTGCAAAACTTCTATTCCATCTCCAAAAAATGGTAATAAATTCTCACTAAAAAAAGAATATTTCATAGTATTCTGTTTTAGTACATATTTTCATACACCGAAATTTTTAATTTAAATAAATTGTAATATTTAAAAGTAATTAATTGCATAATCATGGAAGGTGCTATGGTCGGATTATAAATGTTAAGTAAGAAATAAAAGTAAGCTATTTCTGAAACGCCCTTTTAGATTTTATTGTTTAAGTTTTTGGGGATTTTTTACAGTCTATATATAATTTTAAACATGGAATAATTACTCACAGTGTGTAAATATCTGGAGATTTTATGTAATAAAGGTAATTTTCAATCTAAAAATAGTCTCCAATTTAATATTTGTGTGAAAATAATAAGCAACATATACATTTTGTGAGAACTTGATAAAGGTTTAGTGAGATTATTTTGGAGATGCGTTGATGGAATCCCAATTGTGTGCATATTGGACAAGTAGCCTGAACAAAATTCAACAACCTCTTCAGCAATATAACATTCTGCCATACAACCTTCAGGCCTGTTGCGATTTCGAACATGACCTTTCAAGATTCTCATGCATCTTTCAAATGGGTACATCCATCTATAAAAATTCGGTCCACATAACTTGACTTCCCGTACAAGATGAACGGTTAGGCGAACCATTACATCAAAAAATGAAGGGGGAAAGTACTTTTCAATTAAACACACTGTGGTGACAATATCATCTTGTATAGCATCTAACTTTGTCGGATCTATCACTTTGCTACATATTACATTGAAGAAGAAGCAAAACTTCGTAATAGCGTACCTAACATGTTTAGGCAAGACACCACGGATTGCCACTGGAAGCAATTATTGCATCAAGGTGTGACAATCGTGTGATTTGAGGCACACAAGTTTCAACTCCTTCATAGAGACAAGATTCTGAATATTGGATGAATAACCAGTGGGGACCTTCATTCCCAACAATGAATTGCAGACTTTCTTTTTTTCATCCTTACTAAGTGTATAACATGTTGGAGGTAAGAAAGTTCTCTTCTCCCCAATCTGTGGTGCCAACTCAGTTCTCACATTCATCTCTACAAGGTCTAATCTCGCCTTCACTCCATCCTTTGTTTTTCCATGGATATGGAGTAATGTACCGATAAGGCTTTCACACACATTTTTCTCAACGTGCATGACATCAAGAACATGTCGAATGTGCAGATCTTTCCAATACTCGAGTTAAAAAAAACTGATTTTTCCTTCCAATATGATTTTGAATCAACATTGCTAGACTGAGGCTTGCCACTCAATTTTCCCCAACGACAATTAACTCCATCCACAGCTTTTAAAACTTCGTACCCACTTAATGGTTTTGGTGCCTCTCTAAATTCTTGCTTCCCATCAAATGCCTTCTTTTGCTTTCGATAAAGATGACTTGCACGTAAAAACCTCCTATGGCCCTGGAATGAGATTTTCCTTCTGTGTTTCAACCATTTTGAATTCGTCTTTTCACCACAGATAGGACATGCACAATATCCTTTAACACTGCATCCTGACATGTTTCCATATGCTGGGAAGTCATTAATCGTCCATAGTAGAACAACTTTAAGCAGGAAATTTTCTTGCCGGTATGCATCATATGCTTGCACACATATTTCCCATAAGTACTTTAAGTCATCAACTAGAGGTTCCAAGTAAACATCAATATCATTCCCAGGTTGTTTAGGACCAGAAATTAACAAAGTTACCATCATAAATTTTCTCTTCATACACAACCACGGAGGAAGATTATACATAATCATCACCACTGGCCAACAACTATATGTGGAACTCATCAACTTGTGGGGATTGATCCCATCAGCAGAAATGGCCAATCTAAGATTCATAGGATCAAGTTTAAAATCTGGCCACTTATGATCCACAAACTTTCCAGCACGGTGCATCAGCTGGATGACGCATTTTTTCATCACGTACTCTTTTATCTGCGTGCCAAGTTAACTCCTTGGATATTTCCTTATTTTGAAACATTCTCATAAATCTAGGTATAGGTGGAAAGTACCAGAGGACTTTTGCAGAAATGTTTTCACGTGTCTTTCCATTTTTGCCCAGCTTCCACCGTGACACCCCACAGGTAGGGCAACTGTACACATTCTCATATTGCTTCCGATATAAGATGCAGTCATTGGGGCATGCATCAATTTTCACATAATCCATCCCCAACGAACACATAGTTTTCTTTGCTTCATACAAAGATTGAGGCAACTCATTCTTATCTGGAAGCATGTGGCTAAACAAACTAAGCAAGTCAGTAAAACTTGAGTCACTCCAACCATATTTTGCCTTCAAGTTATATAATTTCACCACTGCGGACAACTTTGTAAATTCTGTGCATCCAGGATATAAGGGTTTCTCGGCATCCTCAAGTAATTTACTAAATTCATTTGGATCATCTGCATATTCGTGTACCATGTCTACGAGTTCCTCAGCAACAAAATCTTTCTCACCTTGCCCAACTTCATCATTTTAATTGATTGAAACACCTGATTTATGTCACGCCCCAGACGGGGATGCGACGACGATCCACAACTTAAATACAAATAAACCAGACAGTCTAGACGAATGTCATCGAAAACCCAATGGAACATAGTCAAATAGCAGCGGAAATAAAGAGCAAGTACAAGTTACAACTTACAGTCCACAATATCCAAATTACATCCCCGAAATCAACTAAAGATAACAACTTAAAAGTCAAAGGGTCCTACGCCCTTCAGTTACAGACCGAAATGAAAAGAGAATAAAGGAGTCCAACAGCAAATAAAAGAAACAAGTCTAGTAACATCAACAACAGAAGATAGTAAGTCCAACAAGCGGAGTACGAGAGCTCAGTCCGTGGTCGGTTCAACATCCTCGACAAAGTCCTCATCTAAAGGTTAGAAAATAGGAGGGGATGAGACAAAAATCTCAGTGGATGGGGTGATCGTGTGCAAGTGTGGCGATATAGTTAATGCGAGAAAACAGTTGTATGAAAACACGTGATATATGATGCATGAATTCACACACAGTCCACAAGCGTCGTGATAAATATATTTAAGTAATATACTTATACAGTTTAAGAAAACAGTTCGTGGTCACACAAGCACTATGTGATTCAGGCAAGATAGGTAGGATTGCGTACGGAATGTAACGCCAATCCTATGCAAGACAAATAATGGTTGCGTACGGATTTGTAGCGCCAACCAATACAATATAAGTAGCGGTTGCGTACGGATTTGTAGCGCCAACCAATGCAATACAAGTAGAGGTTGCGTACGGATTTGTAGCGCCAACCAAATGGGTCCGATTAACTCCGGAATCGTGTGGATCAGATAGCGATTCCTTCGTTCTTCCTTGTAACTCCCGAGTAAGATGGTCCAAGACCTGTCACCTTATCGCTCCATAGGCAAAGACAAAATCCGCAGTGGAGCTAGCAAGGCTCGGATTTGTCATAATCATGATTATACCTCAAGTACTACGACCCGCTTCCCTTGGAGAAACTTCGTCCCTCAGTTGCGAGATTAGGACGATGGGGCCGGAAGAGTAGAATAGCAATGAGCTGCCTTGCCCATCCCGACATATCCATTCCGATTTGTGATCTCGACACACCAAGTTGACTCAGACAGAAAGTAAATACAAGTTCGGGTAGTCAACCAGCAAATGAGTATTATTGATTCGAAGCGATTCAGAAATTTTCAAAATCGAGAGTGGCAATTATAGCGTTGGTGGAGTTATTTGGATGAAGATGATTATCGGGAGGATAAGAAATCTTCGATATCTTGAAAGATTAGGTGGAACATAAGTCCCGTTATAGATTCAAAATCGCAATACGAGGAAGTCGCCCCGCGATCGGGTATTAATCGGTCAAGTCGATCCGATAAGTCAAGGGGTTTTTGAGAAAATAAAATATTTTAATTAAATATCAAAGTCAGAAGGTCCAGGGCTGTTTCTTTAAAAGAAAATAATTTGAGTTAGGTCCTTGATAAAAAGAAAATTTACAATTAGACCCGTTTTGTAAAAACCAATACTTTTGGGGTTAGAAATTGAATAAATAAATATTCCGACCTTGAAACATTATGAGGTCAGTTCCTAAAAACTCTAAATTGTTCAAATATTCAGGTTTTTAAAGTTTAGAGTTCGAGTTTTTATAAAATTCTCACATTGGCCCCATATTTGTTAAAATTGTCATTTCGGGCCTTAAGTTTAAAATAATCGGAACTCACAAACCGGAAGGGATTTTAATGTTATTCCAGTTGGAAAATGTTACTAAGGTTAGTAGGATATTGGGACAAAAGAAGTTTTAAAAAGAAATAAGTATAGGTCCCTTAACTTTTGAAAATCTCATTTTTATCCCATTTTGAAATAATTGCCTTTAAGGCTTTTAGGGGTCCAATTGTTATGAAATTTGAACCTTGGGTCCAAAATATAATTAAGTTATAGTTAAATTAGTATTTCCAGGCACATGGGCTGTATAAGTCCTGATATTTGCATTTGGGTCCTCAAGTTTAATCTTTTACACTTTGGTCCCTCAATTTTAGTAGAATTACTTTCCAAGCTCTAAACACTTGGATTTTTGGAATACATTTAAAATATGTCATTTCCAGTCCCTTAAGAGTTAAAATTTCAAATTTTAAAATTAAGGTCTGGTACAGTTTCGAAAATTACAAAGTAGCACTTAAACTTCTCAAATTTTACAATCTAGTCCTTGGGCTTTTAAAGGTTGATTTTATTTATCTTAAAACTCTTAAAACATTATTAAAATGTCCAAAAGTCATTTTTGAACCTGAGTACAGTCCCAAAATTCGAAATTTGCAGAGGGGTCCCTTAAATTTTATTTTCTTGCAATTAAGTCCACCAACTTTCCATTTTTGCATTTTAAGTCCAAAAGTTGAAATTTAATCAATTATGCTCGACTTGTCCAGGTTATAAGTCATACAAAACATAAATTTCAAGGATCATACACATGCATGTTCATTTCATACAAGAATTCATCAAATAGAACATTAAATTGTACATGCATGCACCTAAATTTCAATAAATAGCATTTTTGAGCAACACTTGAGAAATTTCATAACTTGATACATAAAATTGACATGCAATACATAATATATATATATATATATATATCTCAAGTGCTCATGATCAAAACACTACATGCATTTAACAAAAGCACCTACAAGTTGAAAGGATTTTTCCACCCACCTTAAATTTGGAGAGTTGTGAAATAAAAAGGATAAATTTCACAACTTGGTATGAGGTCACTTAGGTCAGCCCCTAAGTCAAGAAATATAAAAAATTTAGAGTTAGGAAAATGAGTGAAAAATTAAGAAGAAAAAGAAGAAGATAAGAAAATTGGAAATACTACACTTTACCTTTGTGTAGTAAGTGCATTGGAACTAGTTGAAGCTTCAAATTTGGGATTTTTGATTCACCTTCAAAATCATCTAAGGTCGGCCCCTATTTCTCAAAAATGAAAAAGGGGTGTTAAAATTTGAAGAAAATAGGAAGAAGAAGAGAAAAGGGCTCTAGTGTCCAAATCTTACCTTGTAGTCCAATTTCTCTAACAATTTCTCTTCAAGTCTTCTAAATTGACCACCATGCATGCATGTCTTCAAGTAGTCTTCTAAGTACCTCAAATTAAAATTTCAAACTTAAATTAAGAAGAGAAGGTGATGAGTAATAAGATATCAAGTTGAATTGAGGAATGAGATTTCTTACCTTTGAGATATGGGGGGGTTTCGAATTTTATGGTTTTAAGTAGGAAGAATGTTTGTTTTGGTTTAGATGTTTGAAGAAAGAAGGAGTGTTTGATGATAGGAAGAAGATGTTCTTGAAGGTATGAAGGTATGCTTGAAGATGTGAAGGTCTTGTGTTTGAAGATATGAAGATGTGAAGGAATGGTACTTGAAGGTTTGAAGATATGAAGAACTTGTGTTTGAAGATTTGAAGATATAAAGAGTTGGTGTTTGAAGATTTGAAGATGTGAATGATTCTTAGAGAGAGATTAAAGAGAAAGAGGAGAATTAGTTTGAAGATTAGAATGTGTTGGTGAAAATTTTTAACAAAAAGTTTGAAAAAAGGGCCTTGTGGCCGTCCACAATAGAGAGAGAGGGAGAGATTTTTTTGTTTAATTTTGTGTCTTGAATTTTGCTTCTTGCATGGGAGACAAAATGCAAGTCAAAGTATGGGCTTGAATGGTGTTGGGGAATATTGAGAAGAATGTTGGTTAAGTTGAAGAATGTTGAGAAAAATAGTAATAAAGAATTGATGTATAAGATAATATGTATAATGTTTGAATTAATGGTGTAATTATACACAAGATGACTAATATAAGGTGTAAGTGTACAAGAGTTGGGAGGTATTTCTACACCAAAAATTCCATCATTGCCGTCCACCTAGGGGTATTTTGGTAATTCCATATATATATTTTTGTCCCAAATTTGATGATAATAGATGAAATATATCAATCTCCAAAATAATTAGTGATATCCTTGATCACTTATAAGTCTCATTGTCACGCCCCAAACGAGACGCGAGAACGATTCACAACTTAAACACAAATGGACTAACAGTCCAGACAATACCAATGAGAACCCAATAAGACAGAGTCTAAATAGCAGCGGAAATAAAACAGATACAAGTTATCACTTAAAGTCCACATTCCAACATCCAAAATTACAACCCGAAATTCAACAAGGTAGTAACTTAAAGCCAAAGGGTCATACGCCCCTCAATTACAAATCCGAATTGATTAGGATACAAAAGTCCAACAACAACATAATAAGAAAAGAGTCCAATCAACAACAAGAAGCGATGAAATCCAACAAGCGTAGTACAAGGTCTCACCGAGCCGGTTCGGCATTCCCAAATAAATCCTCATCTAAGGTTAGAAAGGTGGGGATGAGACAAAAATCTCGATGGATGGGGTGATCGGTAATGCGAGTGTGGCGCAATATAGTTAATGTGAGAAAACAGATTATACTGAAAACGCGTGAGTATGATGCATGGTTTCACACACACGATTCTAAGCGTCGTGATAAAATATTTAAATAATATACTTATACGATTTAAGAAAATAGTTCATGGTCACACAGGCACTATGTGATACAAATCAAGACAGTAGGATTGCGTGCGGAAGTGTAACGCCAATCTATGCAAGGTAATTAATGGTTGCGTGCGGACTTGTAGCGCCAACCAATGCAAAACAGTTGCGATTGCGTGCGGAAATGTAACGCCAACCAATACGGGGCGATAACTCCGGAATCGTGTGGATCGAGACAGCCGATTCCTTCGTTCTTCCTTGTAACTCCCGATCGATGGTCCAAGACCGGCACCTTATCGCTCCGTAGGCAAAGACAAAAATCCCGAGTGGAGCCGGCGAGGCTCGATCTGTCATAATCATGATTATACCTCGATTACGACCCGCTTCCCTTGGACAAACTCCGTCCCTCGGTTGCGGGATTAGGGCGATGGGGCGGAAGAGTGGAATAGCAGCCAGCTGCCGGTTCCATCCCCGACGTATCCATTCCGACCGTGTGAGCTCGACACACCAAGTTGACTCGGCGGGGAAGGTAATAACAATTACGGCATACCAACCAGGCAATCAGTATTATTGATTCAGGAAGCCGTTTAGGAAAAGTTTCAAGAGCGCGGCGTAATTATGGCGTTGGTGGAGTATTGGTGAAGATGATTATCGGAAGGATAAGCAATCTTTGATATCTTGAAAGATTAGGTGGAACATGAGTCCCGTTATAGATTCAAAATCGCAAGGCGGGAAGTAAACTCCGCGATCGGGTATGTCGGTCAAATTGATCCGATAAGTCGGGGTTTTTGAGAAAAGTAAAATACTTTAATTAAATCTCAATTTCAGAGAGTCCAGGGCTATTTTAGTAAAAGAAAAATAATTTGAGTTAGGTCCTTTATAAAAGAGGAATTGTAATTTAGCCCCGTTTTATAAAAACTAACACTTTTGGGGTTAAAATTGAATAATTAAATATCCCGACCTTGAAAAATTATGAGGTCAGTTCCTAAATTCTCCAAATTGTCCAGAGATTCAGGTTTTTAAAGTTTTGAGGTCGAGTTTTTGTAAAAATCTCACATTGGCCCCAAATTTGTAAAAATTGTCAATTCGGACCTTAAGTTTTAAAAATTCGGAACTCACAAACCGGAAGGGCTTTTAATGTGATTCTAGTTGGAAAATGTCACTAAGGTTGGTAGGATATTGGGACAAAAGCAGTTTTTAAAAGCAATATGTGTAGGTCCTTCAACTTTTGAAAATATCATTTTTGTCCCATTTTAAAATAATTGCCTTTAAGGCTTTTAGGGGTCCAATTGTTATGAAATTTGAACCTTGGGTCCAAAATACAATTAATTTATAGTTAAGTTAGTATTCCCAGGTGCATGGGCTGCATAAGTCCTGGAAATTTCATTTGGGTCCTCAAGTTTAATATTTTTCACATTAGTCACTCAATTTTAGTAAAATTGTTTTCCAAGCCCTAACCACTTGGATTTTTGGAATACTTTTAAAATATGTGATTCCCAGTAACTTAAAAGTAAAAATTTCAATTTATAAAGTTTAGGTCTGGTACAGTTGTAAAAATTGCAAAGTAGCCCTTAAACTTTCAAAATTTTACAATCTAGTCCGTGGGCTTTTAAGGGTTGATTTTATTTATCTTAAAACTCTTAAAACATTATTAAAATGTCCAAAAGTCATTTTTGAACCTGAGTACAGTCCCAAAATTCGAAATTTGCAGAGGGGTCCTTTAACTTTTATTTTCTTGCAATTTAGTCCACCAACTTTCCATTTTTGCATTTTTAAGTCCAAAATTGAAATTTAATCAATTATGCTCGACTTTTCCAGGTTATAAGTCATCCAAAACATAGATTTTAAAGATCATATACATGCATGTCCAATACATACAAGAATTCATCAATTAAAGCATTAAAGTGTACATTCATGCACCTAAAATTCAATAAATAGTAATTTTGAGCAACTCTTGAGAATTTTCATGATTTGATATATAAAATTGACATGCAATACATAGATTATATATATCTCAAGGCTCATGATCAAATTTTCTACATGCATTTTAATAAAACACCTAAAAGTTGGAAAAATAATTTTCCACCCACCTTAAATTTGGAAATTGTGAAATAAAAGGATAATTTCACAATTTTTGGATGAGGCTTCTTAGGTCAGCCCCTAAGTCAAGAAAATATCAAAATTTGGAGTTAGAAAAATGAGAGAAAAATTAAGGAGAAAAGAAGGAAATAAGGAAATGAAAAGGACTACACTTTACCTTGTGTAGTAGATGTTTGGAGACTAGTTGAAGCTCAAAAATTGGAAATTTGGCTCAACTCCAAAATCTCCTAAGGTCAGCTCCTATTTCTCAAAAATGAAAAAGGGGTGTTAAAATTTGAAAAAAATAGGAAGAGTAGGGAAGAAGGGGTCTAGTACACAATTCTTACCTTGTAGTCTAGTTTTCTCTACTATTTTCTTCTTCAAGCTTGAGGTCCTTCTTCAAAATGTTGTCAAGCTCTAACCTTCAAAGTCTTCTAAATGTACCTCCAAAACCAAATTCAAACTTAAGTTAAGAAGGTGGAAGAGATGAACAATGTGATATCCAAAAATGGATTGAAGCTAAAATTTCTTACCTTGTTGTATAGTGGTTCGATTTTTATGGTGTATAAGGAGGAAAATGTTGAATTTTTTCTAAGTATGAAAGAAGAAAGTAAGAAGAAGAGTAGAGAGAAGTTGGGAGTTTTTAGAGAGAAGGAGGAGGATTTTTGCAAGACTTAGAACATGAGTTGGTGAAATGAAGAGAAATTTTGTGTAGGAAATGGCCATATGGCCGTCCACTTCAAGAGAGAGAGGGAGATAATTTTGTTCAAATTGTGTCTTGTAATTTGTCTCTTGCATGGAGACAAAATGCAAGTCAAAGTATGGGTTTGAATGGTGTTGGGGAATATTGAGAAGAATGTTGGTTAAGTGGGAATAAGTTGGGGAAAATAGTAATAAAGAATTGGTGTATAAGATGATGTGTATAATGTTTGAATTAATGATATAATTATACACAAGATGACTAATATATGGTGTATGTGTACAAGAGTTGGATGATATTTTTATCCCAAAATATCCACCATGGCCGTCCACTATGAGGGCAAAATGGTAATTCCATATATTTTTTTGTCCCAATTTTGATGATAATAGATGAAATATATCAATCTCCAAAATAATTAGTGATTCCCTTGATCACTTGTAAGTCTCATGATCACTTAAACTAAATCAAAGTCTTAATTCTATAAGGTAAAAGTCTCCAAAATAAATAGTCTCTTAAAATTCTAAGGTGACTAATAAATACAAAAATAATAATAATGATCAATCACGTGATCATAAATGAGGAATAGAATTAATTAATGATGATCATGATCACAAGTAATTAAATAAAATGAAATAAAATACAAAATGTATATATTGTTAATAATTACCCGTCAAAATGACGCGGTAAAATAGTCGATCGAAAGCTTAAACAACAATAAGGTTCAACTAATAGCTTCGGAAAAATCGGGGCTTCACACTCATGATCACTTATTCTAAATCAAATTCTTAATTCTATAAGGTAAAAGTCACTAAAATAAATAGTCTCTTAAAATTCTAAGGTGACTAATAAATACAAAAATAGTAATAATGATCAATCAAGTGATCATAAATGTGAAATAGAATTAATAATGATCATGACCACAAGTAATAAATAAAAATGAAATTAAATGCAAAATATATATATTATTAATATTTACCCGTCTAAGTGACGCGGTAAAATAGTCTATCAAATACATAGACGACAAAAAGATAAATTACATGCTCAGAAAATCGGGGGCTTCACAATTTAGATCTTTCCCCATGCCATATCCATGTATGATATGTTAGATCCATACCATTACGGCACAAATGCGCCCTTATGGTTTCAACATTTTTCTTCCATACATTACCACATTTCACACAAGGGCAAGGTATTGTATTATGATTACCAAGATTTTGCTTTGCATATTGCAAGAAACATTCTACTCCATCTTCATACTCTTAGGATAATCTATTCTTAGACATCCATTCTTTGTCCATTTTAACAATGACTAAAAACCTTCATAACAATTACAACAATAGGCCACATCAAATATACGTATAAATACAATTGATATAAATATATTCTATTAGGCTTTTCAGATAGATGCCTAAGCAAATGTAAAAGAAGTGCCGAGATATATTTATAGCTACTCTTTCAGTCCTGTTTCAATTCAGAGATAACATCATCATTAAAGTCCTAATTAACACTTAATAAAAATAAGTACAGTTTTTAGCACCAGTGTAATTGCACTTAATAAAAAGTTGCAGAACTATCATCCAAACCAAAAATCTCACACTACTCACTTAAAAATACTACTCAAAGGTTCATCCATTGTATGTTCACAAGATAATGTCATAAAATAAAAGAACAATTTCATACATCCCTCTTAGGCTGAGACATGGAATATGCTTTCTCTCATTCTTTCAACAAGAAAATAATTAAAAAACAATATGCTTTCTCTCATTCTTAATGAAATTACAAAAGGCTCCTTTCTTTTTTTCAGCCCTTTTAATCTCAAAGACCCAAAAACCCTGTTTCCCTTTTTTAAGCCACATTCTCCACTGATTGAGTTGCGAGAGGATAATACATATAGCGATGGCATAGGATTTTTGTGGCAAAACAGAAAGGTGATTAAAATGGGAATGGAGTTGCATACCCATCATTACATAAATTTTCTGATTCTTGTTTTAGGACTCAAAAAACCTAAATAAATATCTGGAATTTTCTAGCAAATGGAATTAAAACCTCTGTAATCGCACAATAATGGCATCGTGTGGGATTGAACATCAAAGCAACAAATATTCTTTACACTACAAAATCCAACTTCACATATTCACCAACAAATACAAAGTGAATTCATATCACTGCATCATAATACTTTCTCATAAACAAAAACAAAGATTAAAATAAAATCATGAGTCATGAAATTTTCCATTTAAAAATATCCTAGCAGTGCGTGTAATTTTAAGCTCCTACAAGAAATCAAAATTTGCAAGGTCTTGGCTTACCAATGATAGTCGATATTGATTATCCCAGCTACAGGGTCAGCAAATTTGTAGCAAATAAAAATACAAGCAGCGACCACGAGCAGAGGTTGACGAGCGGCGACGAGCAGAGGTAGAGGTTGGCGGAAGAGAAACAGACACTGAGGTTGGCGACCGGCGGAAGGGAGAGAGGCGACGGGCGGAGGGGAGAGAGGACGGGTGATGGCGACGGGCGAGCGGAGGGCAGAGGGGACGGGTGACGGCGACGGGCGTGCGGAGGGGAGAGGGGAAGGGTGACGGCGACGGCAGAGATGGTTTGGTGCTACTTGTTCATCTTACACTAAAAATTAAACCCTAGCTAATTAATTAGGAACAATAAAGGCACCGGTTCTAGAACCGGTGTCTAAACCCTAATTAAAAAAATAAAGACACCGGTTCTATAATCGGTATCAAAAAATGTGGTTTTAAAAATATTATAGACATCGGTTCTATAACCGGTATCAAAAAATGTGGTTTTAAAAATATTATAGACACCAGTTCTATAATCGGTGTCGAAAGATCCGGTGTCTAATCTAAAATAATTTATATAAATAGACACCGGTTTTGAAATCCGATGCCAAACCCGGTGTCTATTTGGGAAACTTTTTTACAATAGACACCGGTTTTAGTAAACCGTTGTTGTTTATTAAACGACAGCACTGATTAGACACCGTTTTTTTACAAAACCGCTGTTATATAGGAAAAGACACCAGTAAAGTCTTAAAACCGGTGTCTTTTGGGTGGTGTCTATCAGCAGTTTTCTTGTAGTGTTTAAACAATATCGAAACAACATTTATAACATATAAATCAATGTAGGAACAAAAAAAAACGGAAAAAAATGAATCAAAAACTATGCAGGAGCGTAAAAAAATAGGTACAAAAGGAAAAAAATAGGTACAAAAATAATAGAAGCGTATTGTGGTAAGTATACCAAAATCAGCGTATTCCATGTAATTTCCCAAAAAAAATGTCGAGAGTGAATTTTATTATTGCAGAAAAATTAAATTAAAATCTTCAAATTATATATGTTATATTTAGGATCATAATTGATTACACTAATGCTGGATTCGAGGCGCAATGGATCGAAGAGGTCCACCCACAACAGATTAAAACTCTGATGGATCAGGCCCAATTCAAAGATTCAAGCTTCTAAGAAAAACGACAACATATGTGATTTATTTATTTATGGAATAAGGATACAATTATCCTATTTAATATGAAAAATTCCACCAAATATGTTGGCGTCTTTCTAGACTCGAAATGGTTAATTAGATGCTACCCAATTGGGTAAAAACCAAGTCCGTTGCGATTTTGACATGTAACTAATTTTGATTTTCTTTTTTTTGAAAAAAAAAAGACTAATGCACATGTCATAGTTGGACACATGTCAAAATCAGGGGGGCCTTGGGTTCTACCCCATTGGGTACGTAGCATGGAACAAGCCACTGGAAATATGATCATGTCCTCTTTCTTCACACCAAATACGCTCTAGCATGGGATTCAGATAGTAGTCAAGTTGGCAAAACTCTCATCCCCAGACCAGACTCTGGTAGGGTTCGATTTCACTACTCTCTCCCTTCTCAAGATATGTACTAAAAAAATATATTAGTCCCGTGTAGAAAAGAGATTGTAACTCAAATTGCAATATAGATCTCAAAAAAAGTCAGAAGCAAACATGAGATTGCTGAACAAAGGGAGAAAGAAAACAAATTGCAGCAAAAAATCAGAAAAACAAAAGAGTCAAGTAGATCAACAACTTTCGATTTCAAAGGGATTATATATTTCATTGAAATTCTTTACTGTCACGCCCCAAACGGGACGCGACGAACGATCCATAACTTAAATACAATAACCAAACAGTCCAGACAAAATCAACGAGAACCCAATGGAACAGAGTCTAAATAGCAGCGGAAATAAAATAACAAGTATGAATTACATCTTAAGGTCCAACAATATCCAAATACATCTGATATAATTACCTGAATAAGTTTACAGGCCAAACTAAAATGTAAAGTACACAATATCCCAATCTTAAATATCAAAGGGTCTACGCCCTTAAATTAAAGTCAAAAAGAGAAAAGAGCAGCAGGATAAATGGGAGTCCAACATCAGCAGAAGTACATGAAATAAGTACAATCATCAGAAAAAGGATGCAAGTTCGACAAACGGGACGAGGGTCATCAATCTGTGGTCGGGTCGACATCTTCAACATAGTCCCCATCTAAAGGTTAGAATGCAGGTGGGGATGAGACAAAAATCTCAGTGGATGGGGTGATCGTGTGCAAGTGTGGCGCAATATAGTTAATGTGAGAAAACAGTTATATGAAAACGCGTGAGTATGATGCATGAATTCACACACATTCCACAAGCGTCGTGATAAATATGTTTAAGTAATATACGTATACAGTTCAAGAAAACAGTTCATGGTCACACAGGCACTATGTGATTCAGTCAAGACAGGTAGGATTGCGTACGGAAATGTAACGCCAATCCCATGCAAGGCAATTAATGGTTGCGTACGGATTTGTAGCGCCAACCAATGCAAAACAAGTAGCGGTTGCGTATGGATTTGTAGTGCTAACCAAACGGGTCCGATAACTCCGGAATCGTGTGGATCAGACAGCGATTCCTTCGTTCTTCCTTGTAACTCCCCAGGCAGGATGGTCCAAGATCGGCACCTTATCGGTCCATAGGCAAAGACAAAATCCACAGTGGAGATTGCAAGGCTCGGATCTGTCATAATCATGATTATACCTCAAGTACTACGACCCGCGTCCCTTGGACAAACTCCGTCCCTCAGTTGCGGGATTAGGACGATGGGGCCGGAAGAGTGGAATAGCAGCCGAGCTGCCCGGTTCCATCCCCGACGTATCCATTCTGACTTTGAGCTCGACACACCAAGTTAACTCAGGCAGGAAAGTAAATACAAGTACAGGCAGTCAACTAGGCAGTCGAGTATTATTGATTCAGGGAAGCAGTTCAGGAAAATTTTTGAAAATTCGCGAGTAGAACTTTTGGCGTTGATGGAGTTTTTGGATGAAGATGATTATCGGAAGGATAAGCAACCCTCGATATCTTGAAAGATTAGGTGGAACATAGGTCCCGTTATAGATTCAAAATCGCAAGGCGAGGAAGTTGCTCCGCGATCGGGTATTAGTCGGTCAAATTGATCCGATAAGTCAAGGGTTTTTGGGAAAGTAAAATACTTTAATTAAATCTCCAAGTCAGAGGTTCCAGGGCTATTTTAGTAAAAGAGAAAATAATTTGAGTTTGGTCCTTTATAAAAGAAAAATTGTAATTTACCAACACTTCTGGGGTTAAAAATTAAATAAATAAATATCCCGACCTTGAAAAATTAAGAGGTCAGTTCCTAAATTCTCCAAATTGTCCAGAGATTCAGGGTTTTAAAATTTTGAGGTCGAGATTTTGTAAAATTCTCACATTGGCCCCAAATTTGTAAAAATTGCCAATTCGGACTTTAAGTTTAAAATAATCGGAACTCACAAACCGGAAGGGCTTTTAATGTGATTCCAGTTGGAAAATGTCATTAAGATTAGTGGATATTGGGACAAAAGCAGTTTTTAAAATAAATACGTGTAGGTCCTTTAACCTTTGAAAATATCATTTTTGTCCCATTTTGAAATAATTGCCTTTAAGGCTTTTAGGGGTCCAATTGTCATGAAATTTGAACCTTGGGTCCAAAATATAATTAAGTTATAGTTAAGTTAGTATTTACAGGTGCATGGACTGCATAAGTCCTGGAAATTTTATTTGGGTCCTCAAGTTTAGTATTTTACACATTAGTCCCTCAATTTTAGTAAAATTGTTTTCTAAGCCCTAACCACTTGGATTTTTGGAATACTTTTAAAATATGTCATTCCCAGTACCTTAAGAGTAAAAATTTCAAATTTTAAAGTTTAGGTCTGGTGCAGTTTTAAAAATTGCAAAGTAGCCCTTAAACTTTCAAAATTTTACAATCTAGTCCTTGGGCTTTTAAAGGTTGATTTTATTTATCCTAAACTCTTAAAACTTTATTAAAATGTCCAAAAGTCATTTTTGAACCTGAGTGCAGTCCCAATTTTCGAAATTTGCAGAGGGGTACTTTAACTTTCATTTTCTTGCAATTTAGTCCACCAACTTTCTATTTTTACATTTTTAAGTCCAAAATTGAAATTTAATCAATTATGCTCGACTTTTCTAGGTTATAAGGCTTCCAAGACATAGATTTTAAAGATCATACACATGCATGCCCAATACATACAAGAATTCATCAATTAAAACATTAAATTGCACATGCATGTACCTAAAATTCAATAAATAGCAATTTTGAGCAATTCTTGAGAATTTTCATGATTTGATACATACAATTGACATGCAATACATATATTATACATCTCTAGGGCTCATGATCAAAATTCTACATGTATTTTAATAAAAACACCTAGAAGTTGGAAAGTATTTTTCCACCCACCTTAAAATTGGATAGTCATGAAATAAAAGGATAAATTTCACAAATTTGAATGAAAATCACTTAGGAAAGCCCCTAAGTCAAGAAATACCAAAAAAAAAGAGTTAGAAAAATGGAGAATTAAGACAAGAAGAAAGAAGAGGAAGAAGAAGGGTCAAATACTACACTTACCTTGTGTAGTGAAAATTGTGTGTTAAGTAGGAGGTCTCAAAAAATATAACTTGATCACCCTTAGCCAAGGTTTCCAAGGTCAGCCCCTAAATCCTCAAAAATGAAAATCTTGAAGTCAAAATTTCGAAATTTAGGGGAAGGAGAAAAAGGTGCTAATAACCTCAAATTCTTACCTTGTAGTTTAATATCTTTACTTAAATCTTGAAGCCCTTTCAAGATGGTCTCAACAATCTCTTAATATCCTTCAAGTTGAGAGCCTCTAAGTACCTCAAGAATGAAAAAAAAAGGGAAAAATTAGAAAATGAAAGAAGGTGTGAAGATTATAAGAGGTGATTGAACAAGAAGTAAATTTCTTACCGTTGCTTTGAATAATTTCGAATTTTATGAAGAAGTAGAAGGGGAATTCTTGTAATTTTTGTTAAGTGTTTAAGAAGAAAATAAGAAGAAGATGGAGAAATGAAGAAGATAGTAAATGAGAGTATGTTGGGGTTCTTGATAGGGATGTGTAGGAGAAGAACGAATTTTTCTCTATTTTTCTTGGTGTTGACCGATTTGGTGAAGTGAGGGAGGGAGGATGATTTGTTTTGTCTTGTGTGATGTTGTTGCATGGGGGATATTTAGGTGGTCAAAGCATGGGTTTAATTGAAAGGTATAAGAGTGTGGGGAATATTGAGGGAATTGTTTGGTTAGTGGGAATATTGTTGGGAGAAAATAATATTAAAAATTAAGGTATAAGATAATGTGTAGAAGACTTGTAATATGGTATAATTATACACAAGATGCATAATATAAGGTGTATGTGTACAAGAATTGAGAGTTATTTCTACACCAAAAATCACCACTTGGCCGTCCACCTCTAGTATATATGTGGTATCCATATATATATATATATACATATATATATATATATATATTTTGTCTCAAAGTAGATGGATGATATCAATCTCCAAAATAAATAGTGATTTCCTTGATCACTTATAAGTCTCATGATCACTTATTCTAAATCAAATTCTTATTTCTATAAGATATAAGTCTCTAAAATAAATAGTCTCTTAAAATTCTAAGGTGACTAATAAATACACAAATAGTAATAATGATCAATCAAGTGATTATTAATGTAAAGTAGAATTACTAAAGGATCATGATCACAAGTAATAATAAATGAAATTAAATACGAAATATATTTATTATTTATATTTACCCGTCAAAGTGACGCGGTAAAATAGTCAAAATAGTACAAGTCAAAAATATCAATCAAGCAATTAATTAAATTATAAAATTATTTTGAAACATATAAATTTGAAATTTCAAAATTTTTAAAATAAAAATAAATATATTATGCTAAAAGAGTTTTATTTGCTAGTCGCTCAAGAACAAGTTGAACCGATTGAAATCCCGCGTTAAAAGTCGAAAAAAATCGACAATGATTAAAGAAGTGAAAATAAGTGTCATTAACAAACACCCTAAAATATAAACAATTTCAAGTATAAATTAGTTAAATCAAGTAATAAGTAAGTTGACAAAATCAAGTATGAGACACTTGCTATTTCAATATAAAAGTTGTATTTTTGTATAAGGTAAATCTCAAGTACTATTGTTTCGAAAATATAATGTTTACTAAATGATCTTTCAAGACAAAGGTATTGTATTTTTTAAATACTAATTTAGTAGTAGATAGTTTTCAAAGATCATTAAGATGAAATAGATAACCGATGCTAAATCCATTATCATAATACGAATCGCAAAATAAATAGTAAATATAAAAATAAATTATCAGAATATTTAATACTGTATCGGAAAAATAATAATAATAATACCCGCGATCGCGTCGTCTACGATTGAAAATTTCGGGGTCTCACATCTTCCCCTCCTTAAAGGAATTTGGTCCCCAAATTCTCTTCTAAAATAATTGCTTTCAAATTCTAGATTCATACTTATTGTATCTATTCATGAAGGATCTATCCCATCCTCAATATCAAAACTTAGGCGGCCTAGAGGCGTTTATATTGGATCCAAGTTCCCATCAGTCAATTTTCAATAATCATTCTGCAAAAATATCTCTAACAACCTTAGTGGTACCCAAAATTTCTTGTCATCACCTTGTAATAGACACTATTCATAGTACCCTATTCATGTGATCCGTAACATTTGCACCACTATTCGATTATCACTTAACCAATCATTTCTACTCCACATATCATTCTAATGTACTATTCCCATAATTATTATCTCGAAACATACTTCTCATAATCCAATCCCGAATATATCCTTGCTTGTCACAGCTAGTCAATATTTCATTTACCTAAGAAAGTGATACTCATTATAATATAGTCGATTTAACTAAATAGTCGACACCTATTCATATCGTCGTATATTTTCTCGAGCAATTGGTAGTAGATTTCATCGCTAAAAGTGCAAGATCAACCCAAAATCTCCACCCATCAACATATAATAGTCGAGACCACAACAATCTTTAATAAGTCATTTCCAAAGGTAATCATAGGAGTTGCTCATACTAAAATCCTGACAGCAATTTAAATTTCCCATATCCATAAAGACTTTCATTATTTCAGATAAAGTCATGTTTCTTAAATACCTCCTATAAAGTACGAGTGTCCATTCCATCATTAGTTAATCAATACTTAAATAATTGTCAACTAAGTCACAGTCAACCAACTTAATTAATCATCCAATTCAAATATCAGTTAAGTGTCTGAATCACAATAATAGTCACAATAATCCTAGATAATCATCATCCAAAAATAGTTCGTAACTCAGACATTATAACTTACAAAATACTATGTGGCGACATCCATTCGAGGTCTTATAATATTCACATCCTTAACGTATCTTATCCGTGATACCCAAACCACAAGTCAGAGTCCCATACTTAAGCTTGTACAAGTATTTTGGATGTATAACGCAAAGGCATCATCGGTAAATCGTACTTAGTTATTCTCACACTATCATTCTTCAAAGTAATATCATTAGGCATCTAGATCCCATAATATATCATATAACCAAATCATATAATGTCAAGTGATAACCTTATATCCATTAAGTCTCATTAAACAGGGCATTAGCCTTCAAATCAAGGAATTTCTAAATCACCTACGCCCAAACCGAGAAATATATGGATATTTTAACACTATGGAAACCCAAAAGAGTTCAAATAGTCGTCCAAGATTCAACTTAGGCCATCTAGTAGTGGTACCCAATCCAAGGCAGAGGAACCTATCCTGGGTCAGCTCGGTGTAAGTTTACATCTTACTAGCCGAGCTCTGATACCACTCTAAGTGTCACGCCCCAAACGGGACGCGACGAACGATCCACAACTTAAATACAATAACCAAACAGTCCAGACAAAATCAACAAGAACCCAATGGAACAGAGTCTAAATAGCAGCGGAAATAAAATAACAAGTATGAATTACATCTTAAGGTCCAACAATATCCAAATACATCTGATATAATTACCTGAATAAGTTTACAGGCCAAACTAAAATGTAAAGTACACAATATCCCAATCTTAAATGTCAAAGGGTCTACGCCCTTAAATTACAGTCAAAGAGAGAAAAGAGCAGCAGGATAAATGGGAGTCCAACATCAGCAGAAGTACATGAAATAAGTACAATCATCAGAAAAAGGACGCAAGTTCGACAAGCGGGACGAGGGTCATCAATCTGTGGTCGGGTCGACATCTTCAACATAGTCCCCATCTAAAGGTTAGAAAATAGGTGGGGATGAGACAAAAATCTCAGTGGATGGGATGATCGTGTGCAAGTGTGGTGCAATATAGTTAATGTGAGAAAACAGTTATATGAAAACACGTGAGTATGATGCATGAATTCACACACAGTCCACAAGCGTCGTGATAAATATGTTTAAGTAATATACGTATACAGTTCAAGAAAATAGTTCATGGTCACACAGCACTATGTCATTCATCAAGACAGGATAGGATTGCGTGCGGAAATGTAACGCCAATCCCATGCAAGGCAATTAATGGTTGCGTCTTTGGTTTGTAGCGCCAACCAAACGGGTCCGATAACTCCGGAATCGTGTGGATCGAACAGCGATTCCTTCGTTCTTCCTTGTAACTCCCGCAGGATGGTCAAGACCCGGCACCTTATCGCTCCATAGGCAAAGACAAAATCCACGGTGAAGCTTGCAGGCTCGGTTTGTCATAATCATGATTATACCTCAAGTACTATGACCCGCTTCCCTTGGACAAACTCCGTCCCTCGGTTGGGGATTAGGATGATGGGGCGGAAGAGTGGAATAGCGGCCAGCTGCCCGATTCCATCCCCGACGTATCCATTCCGATTTTGTGAGCTCGACATACCAAGTTGACGAGCGGAAAAGTAAATACATGTACAAGCAGTCAACCAGGCATTCGAGTATTATTGATTCAGGGAAGCAGTTCAGGAAAAATTTTGAAAATTCGCGAGTAGAAATTTTGGCGTTGGTGGAGTTTTTGGATGAAGATGATTATCGGAAGGATAAGCAACTCTCGATATCTTGAAATATTAGGTGGAACATAGGTCCCGTTATAGATTCAAAATCGCAAGGCGAGAAAGTCGCTCCGCGATCGGGTATTAATCGGTCAAATTGATCCGATAAGTCAAGGGTTTTTGGGAAAGTAAAATACTTTAATTAAATCTCCAAGTCAGAGGGTCCAGGGCCATTTTAGTAAAAGAGAAAATAATTTGAGTTAGGTCCTTTATAAAAGAAAAATTGTAATTTAGCCCCGTTTTGTAAAAACCAAAACTTTTGAGGTTAATAATTGAATAAATAAATATCCCGACCTTGACAAATTAATAGGTCAGTTCCTAAATTCTCCAAATTGTCCATAGATTCAGGTTTTTAAAATTTTGAGGTCGAGATTTTGTAAAATTCTCACATTGGCCCCAAATATATAAAAATTGCCAATTCAGACCTTAAGTTTAAACTAATCGGAACTCACAAACCGGAAGGGATTTTAATGTGAGTCAAGTTGGAAAATGTCATTAAGATTAGTGGGATATTGGGACAAAAGCAGTTTTTAAAATAAATATGTGTAGGTCCTTTAACCTTTGAAAATATCATTTTTGTCCCATTTTGAAATAATTGCCTTTAAGGCTTTTAGGGGTCCAATTGTCATGAAATTTGAACCTTGGGTCCAAAATATAATTACGTTATAGTTAAGTTAGTATTTCCAGGTGCATGGGCTGCATAAGTCCAGGAAATTTTATTTGGGTCCGCAAGTTTAGTATTTTACATATTAGTCCCTCAATTTTAGTAAAATTGTTTTCCAAGCCCTAATCACTTGGATTTTTGGAATACTTTTAAAATATGTCATTCCCAGTACCTTAAGAGTAAAAATTTCAAATTTTAAAGTTTAGGTCTGGTGCAGTTTTAAAAATTTCAAAGTAGCCCTTAAACTTTTAAAATTTTACAATCTAGTCCTTGGGCTTTTAAAGGTTGATTTTATTTATCTTAAACTCTTAAAACTTTATTAAAATGTCCAAAAGTCATTTTTGAACCTGAGTACAGTCCCAATTTTCGAAATTTGCAGAGGGGTCCTTTAACTTTCATTTTCTTGCAATTTAGTCCACCAACTTTCCATTTTTACATTTTTAAGTCCAAAATTGAAATTTAATCAATTATGCTCGACTTTTCCAGGTTATAAGGCATCCAAGACATAGATTTTAAAGATCATACACATGCATGCCCAATACATACAAGAATTCATCAATTAAAACATTAAATTGCACATGTATGTACCTAAAATTCAATAAATAGCAATTTTGAGCAATTCTTGAGAATTTTCATGATTTGATACATAAAATTGACATGCAATACATAGATTATACATCTCGAGGGCTCATGATCAAAATTCTACATGCATTTTAATAAAAACACCTAGAAGTTGGAAAGTATTTTTCCACCCACCTTAAAATTGGATAGTCATGAAATAAAAGGATAAATTTCACAACTTTGAATGAAAATCACTTAGGAAAGCCCCTAAGTCAAGAAATACCAAAAAAAAGAGTTAGAAAAATGGAGAATTAAGACAAGAAGAAAGAAGAGGAAGAAGAAGGGTCAAATACTACACTTACCTTGTGTAGTGAAAATTGTGTGTTAAGTAGGAGGTCTCAAAAAATATAACTTGATCACCCTTAGCCAAGGTTTCCAAGGTCAGCCCCTAAATCCTCAAAAATGAAAATCTTGAAGTCAAAATTTCGAAATTTAGGGGAAGGAGAAAAAGGTGCTAATAACCTCAAATTCTTACCTTGTAGTTTAATATCTTTACTTCAATCTTGAAGCCCTTTCAAGATGGTCTCAATCTCTTAATATCCTTCAAGTTGAGAGCCTCTAAGTACCTCAAGGATGAAAAAAAATGAAAAATTAGAAAATGAAAGAAGGTGTGAAGATTATAAGAGGTGATTGAACAAGAAGTAAATTTCTTACCGTTGCTTTGAGGCCAGTCGACATAGTATCCGATAGAGACCCGAGGTTTGTATCCAGATTTTGGAAGTGCTTGCACGAGGAATCGGGTACCTCGCTAAGTTTCAAAGACAAAGAAGACATCCACAAACCGATGGACCGATCGGCGAACAACTCAAACACTTGAAGATATCTGCGAGCCCACATTGGATTTTCAAGGAAGTTGGGATTCACACTTACCATTAGCCGAGTTCGCCTACAATACTTGTTATCGAGGCCACGATTGGGATGGCACCCTACGAGGCATTATATGGGCGAAAATGTAGATCCCGCTACACTTTGGGAGATTGATGACCAATGGACTCCGAAGAGAAACGAAAGTCGCCCTCGATTCTAAAGGTCGACTTAGTTCGGAGGCCAAGGAGAAGGTCAAGCGATCAAGGAGCGGATTCACACACTCGAGCCGCCAAAAGAGTTACGCGGACAAGAGAAGAAATGATTTGGAATTTGAAGTCAGAGATGAAGTATTTCTCGGACTCTCACCACGGAAAGGATTAATCAATCCGAAGAAAGGAGGCAAGTTGAGTCCGAGATATGTTGGACCTTACAAGATTTTACGGATGATCGGAAAGTTAGCCTACCGGCTCGAGTTACCGAAGACCATATACGGGAATGCGCGATGTATTCCACGTATTGAGATTGAAGAAGTATCAACCAGATCCCGAACATATCATCACTCGTGATACTCCTCCTCTAATGGAAAATTTATCCTACACCGAGAGGCCGATTCGGATCATTGATCAGCAGATATGTCAGTTGCGTAAGAGAGAGATTCCAATGGTTAAAGTGGTGTGGCAGAACCACAACCGAGACGAAGACGCAGTGTGGGAGATGGAAGAAGACATGAGGAATCAATATCCAGAACTATTCTGAGGAGAATTTGGGGACCAAATTCTTTTAAGAAGGGGAGGATGTGAAGCCCCGATTTTTCCGAACATATAATTGATTCTTATTGTCGTATTTGTAATTGATCGACTATTTTACCGCATCATTTTGATGGGTAATTATTAATAATATATATTTGTATTTTTGTTCATTTTATTTATTACTTGTGATCATGTTAATTTATTAGTTCTATTTTGCATTTATGATCACTAGATTGATCATTATTACTATTTTTGTATTTATTAGTCACCTTAGAATTTTAAGAGACTATTTATTTTAGAGATTTGTACCTTATAGAATTAAGAATTTGATTTAGTATAAGTGATCATGAGACTTATAAGTGATCAAGGAAATCACTTATTATTTTGGAGATTGATATATTTCAACTATTATCATCAAATTTGGGACAAAAAAAATATATATATGGAATTAACATAGTACCCCTATAGTGGA
Organism: Rehmannia glutinosa; assembly: GCA_016081115.2. Classification (NCBI taxonomy): domain Eukaryota; kingdom Viridiplantae; phylum Streptophyta; class Magnoliopsida; order Lamiales; family Orobanchaceae; genus Rehmannia; species Rehmannia glutinosa. The sequence continues at coordinate 12,310,732 of CM071924.1, read as the reverse complement.
CGGCCATGGTGATGATTTTTGGAGTAGAAATATCATCCAACTCTTGTACACTTACACCTTATATTGGTCATCTTGTGTATAATTATACCATTAATTCAAACATTATACACATCATCTTATACATCAATTCTTTATTACTATTTTTCCCAACATGTTGGAGTCTTCCCAACATTCCTTCTCTTCCATACCTTGCCCATACTTTGACTAGTCTAATTGTCTCCATGCAAGAGACAATTTGCAAGACACAAAATTAATCAAAAAATCCCTCTCTTCCTCCCCCAATGTGGACGGCCACATTGAGAAAAAATGAACAAATTTTGTTCATTTCATTAAACACATTCTAATTCTCAAGCTAATTCTCCTCCTTCTCTCTAACCTCTCTCTAAAAATTATTCACATCTTCAAATCTTCAAACACAAAATCATTCACATCTTCAAACCTTCAAACACCAATTCTTCACATCTTCAAATATTCAAACACAAGTCCTTCACATCTTCAAACCCATCTTCATATCTTCAAGAACATCTTCTTCCTAACATCAAACATACTTTCTTTCTTCAAACATCTAAACCAAAACAAACAATCTTACCACTTAAACACCAAAAATTCGAACACCCCATATCTCAAGGTAAGAAATTTCACTCCTCAATTCAACTTAAAATCTTACTACTCAGCACCTTCTCTTTTTAATTTAAGTTTATATTTTGGATTTTGAGGTACTTAGAAGACCACTTGGAGACATGCATGCATGGTGGTGAAATTAGAAGACTTGAAGAAGAACTAGTAGAGAAATTTGGACTACAAGTTAAGAATTGGACACTAGAACCCTTCTTTCTTCTTCTTTCTATTTTTTTCAAATTTTAACACCCCTTTTTCATTTTTGAGAAATAGGGGCTGAATGATTCGAGAGTGGGAATCATTAGAAGAGCTGAGCAATTGGAATCTAACGAGTACCAATACTCAGATTTCATGTGCTAACATTTCGGTTAAACCCGATCTGCTGAATGAGATCAAAGAAGCACAAGGGAAAGATGCACATCTTCAGAAACTGAGAGAGAAGATACTTAAAGGAGAAAGATCAGAATTCTCGGTACCTGAAGATGGAGTTATCAGATTTCGGAATCGAGTGTGTGTACCGAATGACGAGCAGATCAAGAATAAAATCCTAGCAGAGGCACACCGATCAAAATACACTATACATCCTGGAGGAAACAAGATGTATAAGGATTTGAAATGGAGTTATTGGTGGGTAAACATGAAGAACCAGGTAGCAGAGTTCGTTGCGAGATGTTTAACTTGTCAACGAGTGAAAGCGGAACACCAACGACCATCTGGTTTACTACAACCATTGAGAATTCCCGAGTGGAAATGGGAACACATAACGATGGACTTCGTGACGGATCTACCAAGGACCAGAGGAGGCCATGATGCTATTTGGGTGGTTGTAGACCGACTCACGAAATCTGCACACTTTTTACCCATCAAGAAAACTGATAGCTTGCAGAAACTTGCACGGATTTATATCCGAGAAATCATTTGACTACATGGAGTACCAGTCGACATAGTATCCGATAGAGACCCGAGGTTTGTATCCAGATTTTGGAAGTGCTTGCACGAGGAATTGGGTACCTCGCTAAGTTTAAAGACAAAGAAGACATCCACAAACCGATGGGCCGATCCGAGCGAACAACTCAAACCCTTGAAGATATCTTTGCGAGCAGCCGCACATTGGATTTTCAAGGAAGTTGGGATTCACACTTACCATTAGCCGAGTTCGCCTACAATAATAGTTATCGGGGCCACGATTGGGATGGCACCCTACGAGGCATTATATGGGCGAAAATGTAGATCCCCGCTACACTGGGAGATTGATGACCAATGGACTCCGAAAGAGAAATGAAAGTCGCCCTCGATTCTAAAGGTCGACTTAGTTCAGGAGGCCAAGGAGAAGGTCAAGATGATCAAGGAGCGGATTCACACAGCTCAGAGCTGCCAAAAGAGTTACGCGGACAAGAGAAGAAATGATTTGGAAATTGAAGTTGGAGATGAAGTATTTCTCAGACTCTCACCACGGAAAGGATTAATCAATCCGAAGAAAGGAGGCAAGTTGAGTCCGAGATATGTTGGACCTTACAAGATTTTACAGATGATCGGAAAGTTAGCCTACCGACTCGAGTTACCAGCACCATATATGGGAATGCATGATGTATTCCACGTATCGAGATTGAAGAAGTATCAATCAGATCTCGAACATATCATCACTCGAGATACTCCTCCTCTAATGGAAAATTTATCCTACACCGAGAGGCCGATCCGGATCATTGATTAGCAGATACATCAGTTGCGTAAGAGAGAGATTCTGATGGTTAAAGTGGTGTGGCAGAACCACAACCGAGATGAAGACGCAACATGGGAGATGGAAGAAGACATGAGTAATCAATATCCAGAACTATTCTGAGGAGAATTTGGGGACCAAATTCTTTTAAGAAGGGGAGGATGTGAAGCCCCGATTTTTCCGAACATATAATTGATTCTTATTGTCGTCTTTGTAATTGATCGACTATTTTACCGCATCATTTTGACGGGTAATTATTAATAATATATATTTGTATTTTAGTTCATTTTATTTATTACTTGTGATCATGATAATTTATTAGTTCTATTTTGCATTTATGATCACTAGATTGATCATTATTACTATTTTTGTATTTATTAGTCACCTTAGAATTTTAAGAGACTATTTATTTTAGAGATTTTTACTTTATAGAATTAAGAATTTGATTTAGTATAAGTGATCATGAGACTTATAAGTGATCAAGGAAATCACTAATTATTTTGGAGATTGATATATTTCAACTATTATCATCAAATTTGGGATAAAAAAAAATATATGGAATTACCATAGTACCCCTATAGTGGACGGCCATGGTGATGATTTTTGGAGTAGAAATATCATCCAACTCTTGTACACTTACACCTTATATTAGTCATCTTGTGTATAATTATACCATTAATTCAAACATTATACACATCATCTTATACATCAATTCTTTATTACTATTTTTCCCAAGATGTTGGAGTCTTCCCAACATTCCTTCTCTTCCATACCTTGCCCATGCTTTGACTAGTCTAATTGTCTCCATGCAAGAGACAATTTGCAAGACACAAAATTAATCAAAATATCCCTCTCTTCCCCCCCCCCCCAAATGTGGACGGCCACATGGAGATAAAATGAACAAATTTTGTTCATTTCATTAAACACATTCTAATTCTCAAGCTAATTCTCCTCCTTCTCTCTAACCTCTCTCTAAAAATTATTCACATCTTCAAATCTTCAAACACAAAATCATTCACATCTTCAAACCTTCAAACACCAATTCTTCACATCTTCAAATATTCAAACACAAGTCCTTCACATCTTCAAACCCATCTTCATATCTTCAAGAACATCTTCTTCCTAACATCAAACATACTTTCTTTCTTCAAACATCTAAACCAAAACAAACAATCTTACCACTTACACACCAAAAATTCGGACACCCCAATCTCAAGGTAAGAAATTTCACTCCTCAATTCAACTTAAAATCTTACTACTCATCACCTTCTCTTTTTAATTTAAGTTTATATTTTGGATTTTGAGGTACTTAGAAGACCACTTGGAGACATGCATGCATGGTGGTGAAATTAGAAGACTTGAAGAAGAACTAGTAGAGAAATTTGGACTACAAGTTAAGAATTGGACACCAGAACCCTTCTTTCTTCTTCTTTCTATTTTTTTTCAAATTTTAACACCCCTTTTTCATTTTTGAGAAATAGGGGCTGACCTTAGGTGATTTTGGAGTTGAACCAAAAATTCCGAATTTGAAGCTTCAACTAGTCTCCAATCACCTACTACACAAGGTAAGTGTAGTCTTTCCAATTTTCTTATCTCCTTCTTTTTCTCCTTAATTTTTCTCTTATTTTTCTAACTCCAAATTTTTGATATTTCTTGACTTAGGGGCTGACCTAAGTGACCTCATCCAAAGTTGTGAAATTTATCCTTTTATTTCACAACTTTCCAATTTTAAGGTGGGTGGAAAAATACTTTCCAACTTCTAGGTGTTTTTATTAAAATGCATGTAGAATTTTGATCATGAGCTCTTGAGATATATAATCTATGTATTGCATGTCAATTTTATGTATCAAATCATGAAAATTCTCAAGAGTTGCTCAAAATTGCTATCTATTGAATTTTAGGTGCATGCATGTACAATTTAATGTTCTATTTGATGAATTCTTGTATGTATTGGACATGCATGTGTATGATCTTTGAAATCCATGTTTTGGATGACTTATAACCTGGACAAGTCGAGCATAATTGATTAAATTCCAATTTTGGACTTAAAAATGCAAAAATGGAAAATTGGTGGACTAAATTGCAAGAAAATGAAAGTTAAAGGACCCCTCTGTAAATTTCAATTTTTCGGACTGTACTCAGGTTCAAAAATGACTTTTGGACATTTTAATAAAGTTTTAAGAGTTTTAAGATAAATAAAATCAACCTTTAAAAGCCCAAGGACTAGATTGTAAAATTTTAAAAGTTTAAGGGCTACTTTGCAAATTTTGAAACTGTACCAGACCTTAATTTTAAAATTTTAAATTTTCACTCTTAAGGTACTGGAAATGACATATTTTAAATGTATTCCAAAAATCCAAGTGTTTAGGGCTTGGAAAGTAATTTTTCTAAAATTGAGGGAGAATTTAGGAACTGACCTCATAATTTTTCTCAAAACTTTAAAAATCTGAATCTCTGGACAATTAGGAGAATTTAGGAACTGACCTCATAATTTTTCAAGGTCGGGATATTTATTTATTCAATTTTTAACCCCAAAAGTTTTGGTTTTTACAAAACGGGGCTAAATTGTAGTTTTTCTTTTATATAGGACCTAACTCAAACTATTTTTTCTTTTACTAAAATAGCCCTGAACCCTGTGACTTGGAGATTTAATTAAAGTATCTTATTTTCTCAAAAACCCTTGACTTATCGGACCGATTCGACCGATCAATACCCGATTGAGGGGCGACTTCCTCGTCTTGCGGTTTTGAATCTATAACGGGACTTATGTTCCACCTAATCTTTCAAGATATCGAAGATTGCTTATCCTTCCGATAATCATCTTCATCCAAATAACTCCACCAACGCCATATTGCTACACGTGAATTTTCAAAAAATTTCCTAAACTGCTTCCCTGAATCAATAATACTCGACTGCCTGGTTGACTGCATGTACTTGTATTTACTTTCCTGCCTGAGTCAACTTGGTGTGTCGAGCTCACGGTCGGAATGGATACGTCGGGGATGGAACCGAAGCGGCTGATTGCTATTCCACTCTTCCGGCCCCATCGTCCTAATCCCGCAACTGAGGGACGGAGTGTCCAAGGGAAGCGGGTCGTAGTACTTGAGGTATAATCATGATTATGACAAATCCGAGCCTTGCAAGCTCCACTGTGGATTTTGTCTTTGCCTACGAAGCGATAAGGTGACAGGTCTTGGACCATCTTGCCCGGGGAGTTACAAGGAAAAACGAAGGAATCGCTGTTTGATCCACACGATTCTGGAGTTATTGGACCCATTGGTTGGCGCTACAAAACCGTACGCAACCGCTACTTGTTTTGCATTGGTTGCCGCTACAAATTCGTACGCAACCGCTATTTGTCTTGCATGGGATTGGCGTTACATTCCGTACGCAATCCTACCTGTCTTGACTGAATCACATAGTGCATGTGTGACCATGAACTGTTTTCTTGAACTGTATAAGTATATTACTTAAATATATTTATCACGACGCTTGTGGACTGTGTGTGAATTCATGCATCATACTCACGCGTTTTCATATAACTGTTTTCTTGGATTAACTATATATATCGCCACACTTGCACACGATCACCCCATCCACTGAGATTTCTGTCTCATTTCCCACCTGTTTTCTAACCTTAGATGAGGACTTCGTTGAAGATGCTGAACCGACCACGGATTGAGCCCTTGTACTCCGCTTGTTGGATTTACTATCTTTTGTTGTTGATGTCGCTGGACTTGTTACTATTATTTGCTGTTGGACTTACTACTTCTTGTTGTTGTTGTTGGACTCTTTTCTTGTGTTTGTTGTTGGACTCTCGTATTTCTTTTCATTCCGGTTTGTAACTGAATGGCGTAGGACCCTTTGACTTTTAAGTTGTTATCTTTAGATCATATCGGGGATGTAATTTGGATAATGGATATTATGGACTGTAAGTTGTAATGTGTTTCTTTATTTCCGCCGCTCTTTAGACTCTGTTCCATTGGGTTTTGATGATATTCGTCTATAATGTTTGGTTTACTTGTATTTAAGTTGTGGATCGTCGTCGCGTCCCATTTGGGGTGTGACAGTTAGAGTGGTATCAGAGCTTGGTTAGTAAAATGGAAACTTACACCGAGCTGACCCCAGGATAGGACCCTCGATGCGTGTTTTGGGTAATCTGCGACTTGACCAATTAAGTGTGAAATCGATTTCAAATTGGCATAGAACCGTCTTATTGATGTTTGAACTAAGATTAGAACGCATATTTTGAGGTTCCATAGTCATACTTGTCTTGACTTAGTTGATTCTTGACTGACTTTCTTTATTCATTCTTTCCTTATTCTCTTCTTATCTTTCCTCTACCTTTGGTCCGCCTTAGTTTTGTTTGATCGGATGGAGCCGGCGCCACCTTAATGGTGGGGCGTTTTTCATGCCCGTCTTTGGCGAGAGTACTACCGGCACCGATGATTCACCGGCACCGGAGAGTGATCGGCGACCTCGTAGCTATCCGAGGAGCGCCCGATTAACGAGGACTGACACGGCGCTTGGCAAGGAGCCAAGATGAAAAGAAGCGCGAGTTGACCACTATCATTAAGGACCGCGACAACACCATACGAGCGCGGGAGGATTAGATACAGAATATCCAGGAGCGCCTGGATAATGTGCGAGAGAAAATGAAGAGGGCAAGTGACGACCGCAAGAAATGGGAGATTAACGCCCGCCTATCTCGCAACACCGTTGAGCGCTTGGAGGAGACCCTCATCAAGCATATGACAGTGATAGAGGACCTTACACAGGCCCTAGCTCAGAGAGACGCCGCTCGGAGGTCGCTCGGCGGCTAATGCCGCCCATTGCCTCCACCCGAGGAGGAGCCGTACCCGACGCTGAGGAGGACCCCGAGAAGGATCCAGTCGAGGTCGGAGAGCCTGAGGCACTTGAGGCTGCTCCACTTGATGATGCACAGGGATTCGAGCAGTGGTTGGATTTTGTTAATTGGCCTGAGGTCGAGGTGCCACCTCAGCTCGACCAGGCCCAGATTATGGACATAGCTGCGAGTGACGATGATGGCGATCTCACTGATTAGTTAGCTTGATTGTCAGTTTGTACTTTCGTTGTTGTAGACGCTTATTCCATTATGTTGTACCTTACTCTGTATCGTATTAGATTCAGTTGTATTTTGGTTCCGGTGTAGCTTTGACTCAGTGTTACTATTGTTGTACTATGGGTGTATTCAATTTTATATTAATGGATATGCCTTTTACAATTTATTCAGTTTCTTGTGTTTGTTGTTACTTTCCCTACGATATAACTTGCCTTACGCGAATAATTATTATATTCATTTACTCGTGGATCGCAACTAACACTTCAAGATACAGAATGGCTGAACATCGTGGACGTGGGAGACCTCGCCGCGTTTCCCGAGGGAATGACCATGTACCCAGGAACCAGGTACCCTCCCCTGAATTACCACCGCCTCCTCCACCTGCTGCAGGAGACAACTTGATCACGCGCAGCCCCGCAACAAATTGGTTTTCATGAGGCAACAAGCGAGCCTCAACCCCGTGCCCCGAACCCGCCGAGAGGCGAACGATCGCACGTTGGAGCGATTTCTATGGTTCGACCCACCGGCTTTCTTAGGAGAGCCAGATGATTTAAAGCGAGAAGAATGAATAGAGAAATTGGAGAATATCTTCAATGCTCTCCAATATTCGAGATGAGCGAGAAAGTCACACTCGCCGTATTTAAATGCGGAATCGGGCTGCTGAGACCGTGGAGGGCAATTGAAAGAAGGTGGGAACAGACCGGGTAGCCGAACATGGGGAACTTTCTTGGTCGAGTTCAATGAACAAGACATTCCACAAAGTTGTGAAAGAGGCGCGTCGGGATGAATTCCACAGTTGAGGCGGGGAACATGACGTAGCTTAGTACGAGTATGAATTTCATCGATTGTCCAAATATGCTCGGGGACAATCGATCAAGAGGATAAGCTTTACAAGTTCACTCGAGGATTGAAACTAGAACTTGAAACAATCGCTGATTGTTGAATTGACAACCTACTCAACCGCGTAAAGCGGCTCTCGCATTGAGTCGGGATCAACCGTATTGGATAGATTCAGCAGAGTAGGCCATCAAACACTCTTAAGAGAACAAACCAGGGGACACCCATCTAAACAACTTTGCTAAGTTTCGAAGGGACCATTAATAAGAGAGATAGAGGAAGGGACCAAGATAAGGAAAGCGGGTCAAGTGTGTGCACATTGCCGTAAAACCGGGACATACCGCCAATGACTATTGGCGTAAACAAGGAAGGTGTTTGCGCTGTGGTAATGTCGACCAGGTGAAACATTGCCAAGTACGATTACACGAACCAAACAGACGCAGCCTTGTTGCAGAAGCCGAAATGGCCAGGGTAATAGGGCGAGATGCTGCCGAGCATTTGCACTCGCGGACATGAGGCTCCGGGAGGCAACAGCGTGGTGAAAGGTACGCTTCTAGTATCTAACCACTACGCTAAAATACTATTTGACCCTGGATCAACGCATTCATTTGTTGCACCGCATTTTGTACACAAACTGCATGCATGCATGGAACATATACCTATATGTCTAGAAGTGTCAACTCCTATGGGTGCAAGTCAGATAACAGATATTATCTATAATGCATGCGAAGTTAAGATTGATGAGATAAACTTTCTGCCCCGATCTAATCCTATTACCTATATCCGAATACGACGTGATATTGGGAACGAATCGTTGTTGTCGCACACCATGCACAAATGGACTGTGATAACAAGTCCATTAAGCTATGTGAACCTGGAAAACCCGAAGTGGAAATTTCGGGAAGGGCACGAGTTAAGATTGCCCCGATCATTGCAGCAATGAAAGCGAGGAAGGCGATCACTAGAGGGGCTCGAGGGTACTTGGCGTTTGTAATTAACAAACCCACGATTGAGACACAAATTAACCAAGTACCTATAGTATCAGAATACACGGATATATTTCCACAAGAACTCACCACCGAGGTGTTACCAGAGACTGCCCCGATTGCCAGAAAACCATATAGAATGGCTCCTCTTGAGTTACAAGAGCTGAAAATGCAATTACAGAAACTGATGGATGTGGGATTTATCCGACCGAGTACGTCTCCCTGAGGAGCACCTGTGCTGTTTGTCAAAAAGAAAGATGGCACATTAAGACTGTGTATAGATTATCGTGGTCTTAATAGCGTGACAATCAAGAACAAATATCCCCTCCCGAGGATAGACGAACTATTTGATCAACTTCAAGGAGCGACGGTGTACTCGAAGTTTGATTTACAACAAGGATATTACCAACTGAAGATCCACGAAGGAGACATTTCCAAAACCGAATTTCAAACCCGATATGGACACTACGAGTTTGTAGTGATGCCTTTCGGTCTGACGAATGCACCAGCAGCATTTATGGATCTGATGCATCGAGTCTTTCATCCTTATTTGGATCAATTCGTAGTGATATTCATTGATGACATACTCGTATACTCTAAGTCTAGAGAAGAGCATGAACGTCATCTGAAAATCATTTTGGAGACACTATGAGAGCATAAGTTGTATGCCAAATTCAGCAAGTGCGAATTTTGGCTTAGTGAAGTCGCGTTCTTGGGACACATAGTATCCGGCACCGGGTTCGCCATAGATCCTTCGAAGGTACAGACAGTGGTTGAATGGAAACAACCCGAGTCTGTAACGAAAATCAGGAGTTTTCTAGGATTAGCTGGATATTATCGAAGATTTCTCCAAGATTTCTCCAAGATAGCTGGACCACTCACTCGACTAACCCAGAAGTAAGTCAAGTTTGAGTGGAATGACAAATGCGAGGCGAGTTTCCAAGAGCTGAAGAAATGACTTACTACAGCTCCAGTCTTAGCCCTTCTAAAGGGAAACGAAAACTTTGTCGTCTATAGTGATGTATCAAAGGAAGGACTAGGAGCAGTACTCGTGCAGGAAGGAAAAGTCGTCGCTTATGCATCACGAAAGTTCAAGCCTATGAAGCCAATTATCCAACGCATGACTTGGAATTGGCAGCGATAGTTTTGCTTTAAAGAAATGGAGACACTATCTCTATGGAGCAACATTCACGGTTTTCACGGATTATAAGAGCTTGAAGTATCTATTCTCCCAGAAAGACCTCAATCTGAGGCAACGGAGATGGATGGAGTTGATTGAGGACTATCACTTTGATATTCAATACCATCCCGGGAAAGCTAACGTCGTAGCAGACGCCCTAAGTAGAAAGGCGAGCTTAGCCAGACTTATGATTCGAGAGTGGGAATCATTAGAAGAGCTGAGCAATTGGAATCTAACGAGAACCAATACTCAGATTTCATGTGCTAACATTTTGGTTAAACCCGATCTGCTGAAAGAGATCAAAGAAGCAAGGAAAGATGCACATCTTCGAAACGAGAGAGAAGATACTTAAAGGAGAAAGATCGAATTCTCGGTACTGAAGATGGAGTTACTAGATTTCTAATCGAGTGTGTGTACCGAATGACGAAAGCGGATCAAGAATAAAATCTAGCAGAGGCACACCGATCAAAATACACTATACATCTTGGAGGAAACAAGATGTATAAGGATTTGAAACGGAGTTATTGGTGGGTAAACATGAAGAACCAGGTAGCAGAGTTCGTTGCGAGATGTTTAACTTGTCAACGAGTGAAAGCGGAACACCAACGACCATCTGGTTTACTACAACCATTGAGAATTCCCGAGTGAAAATGGGAACACATAACGATGGACTTCGTGACGGATCTACCAAGGACCAGAGGAGGCCATGATGCTATTTGGGTGGTTGTAGATCGACTCACGAAATCTGCACACTTTTCACCCATCAAGAAAACTCGATAGCTTGCGGCGTGCGGATTTATATCAGAAATCATTCGATTGCATGGAGTGCCACATAGTATCCGAAGAGACCCGAGGTTTGTATCCGCATTTTGGAAGTGCTTGCACGAGGAATTGGGTACCTCGCTAAGTTTCAAAGATAGCAAAGACATCCACAAACCGATGGACAGATCGGAGCGAATAATTCAAACCCTTGAAGATATCTTTGCGAGCTACACATTGGATTTTCAAGGAAGTTGGGATTCGCACATACCATTAGCCAAGTTCGCCTACAATAACAGCTTATCGTGGCACGATTGGGATGGCACCCTACGAGGCATTATATGGGCGAAAATGTAGATCCCCACTACACCGGGAGATTGATGACCAATGGACTCCGAAAGAAAACGAAAGTCGCCTCGATTCCAAAGGTCGACTTAGTTCGAGGCCATGGAGAAGGTCAAGCTGATCAAGGAGCAGATTTGTACAGCTCAGAGCCGCCAAAAAAGTTACGCGAACAAGAGAAGAAAGGATTTGGAATTTGAAGTCGGAGATGAAGTATTTCTCAGACTCTCACCACGGAAAGGATTAATCAATCCGAAGAAAGGAGGCAAGTTGAGTCCGAGATATGTTGGACCTTACAAGATTTTACAGATGATCGGGAAGTTAGCCTACCGACTCGAGTTACCAGCACCATATACGGGAATGCACGATGTATTCCACGTATCGAGATTGAAGAAGTATCAACCAGATCCCGAACATATCATCACTCGTGATACTCCTTCTCTAATGGAAAATTTATCCTACACCGAGAGGCCGATCCAGATCATTGATCAGCAGATATGTCAGCTGCGTAAGAGAGAGATTCCAATGGTTAAAGTGGTGTGGCAGAACCACAACCGAGACGAAGACGCAACGTGGGAGATGGAAGAAGACATGAGGAATCAATATCCAGAACTATTCTGAGGAGAATTTGGGGACCAAATTCTTTTAAGAAGGGGAGGATGTGAAGCCCTGATTTTTTCGAACATATAATTGATTCTTATTGTCGTCTTTGTAATTGATCGACTATTTTACCGCGTCACTTTGACGGGTAATTATTAATGATATATATTTGTATTTTAGTTCATTTTATTTATTACTTGTGATCATGATCATTTATTAGTTCTATTTTGCATTTACGATCACTAGATTGATCATTATTACTATTTTTGTATTTATTAGTCACCTTAGAATTTTAAGAGACTATTTATTTTAGAGATTTTTACCTTATAGAATTAAGAATTTGATTTAGTATAAGTGATCATGAGACTTATAAGTGATCAAGGAAATCACTAATTATTTTGGAGATTGATATATTTCAACTATTATTGTGAAGCCCCGATTTTTCCGAAGATATTAATTGATCCTTATTGTCGTTTATACTTTTGATCGACTATTTTACCGCGTCATTTTGACGGGTAATTATTAATAATATATACATTTTATATTTTATTTCATTTTATTTATTTACTTGTGATCATGACCTTTATTAATTCTATGCCTCATTTATGATCACTTGATTGATCATTATTACTATTTTTGTATTTATTAGTCACCTTAGAATTTTAGGAGACTATTTATTTTAGAGACTTTTACCTTATAGAATTAAGATTTTTGATTTAGATTAAGTGATCATGAGACTTACAAGTGATCAAGGAAATCACTAAATATTTTGGAGATTGATATATTTCATCTATTATCATCAAATTTGGGACAAAAAAAATATATGGAATTACCATAATACCCTTGAAGTGGACGGCCAACATGGATATTTTTGGAGAAAAAAAAAATATCATCCAACTCTTGTACACCTACACCTTATATTAGTCATCTTGTGTATAATTATACCATTAATTCAAACATTATACACATCATCTTATACCACAATTGTTTTTTTTATCATTAATTCTCCAACATATTCCCACTCACATTTAACTATTCCATTCAAACCTCCCATCTTGTGCCCATGCCTTTGACTAGCATTTTGCCTCCCATGCAAGGAGCAAGATACAAGCTTGAAATTGTTTTCCTCCCTCTCACTCCTATCACACGGCCATATGGCCTAAATGACCAAAAATTTGGTTCATTTTCACCAACAACTCTCTCTCTCTTGTTAACAATCCTCCAACTATTTTCTACATTTCTTCCTCTTCTTTCTTATACACTTAGAAAATTTCAAGACTTCTTTCTTTCTTCATCCAAAAAATTCGAACCAAACCTATACTACAACGTAAGAAATTTTATCTTCAATCCATTTTTGATATCACATTGTTCATCTCTTCCACCTTCTTAACTTAAGTTTGAATTTGGTTTGGAGGTACATATAGAAGAACTTGAAGATTAGAGCTTGACAACATTTTTGAAGAAGGACCTCAAGCTTGAAGAAGAAATAGTAGAGAAAATTAGACTACAAGGTAAGAATTGAGTACTAGACACCTTCTTTCCTACTCTTTCTATTTTTTTCAAATTTTAACACCCCTTTTTCATTTTTGAGAAATAGGGGCTGGCCTTAGGTGATTTTGGAGTTGAGCCAAAATTTCCAATTTTCAAGCTTCAACTAGTCTCCAAACACCTACTACACAAGGTAAAGTGTAGTCCTTCTCCTTTCCTTATTTCCTTCTTTTTATCCTTAATTTTTCTCCCATATTTCTAATTTCAAATTTTTGATATTTCTTGACTTAGGGGCTGACCTAAGAAGCCTCATCCAAAAAATTGTGAAATTATCCTTTTATTTCACAATTTCCAAATTTAAGGTGGGTGGAAAAATATTTTCCAACTTTTAGGTGTTTTGATTAAATGCATGTAGCAAATTTGATCATGATCCTTGAGCTATATATAATCTATGTATTGCATGTCAATGTTATGTATCAAGTCATGAAAATTCTCAAGAGTTGCTCAAATTTGCTATTTATTGAATTTTAGGTGCATGCATGTGCAATTTAATGTTTTAATTGATGAATTCTTGTATGTATTGGTCATGCATGTGTATGATCTTTAAAATCTATGTTTTGGATGCCTTATAACCTGGAAAAGTCGAGCATAATTGATTAAATTTCAATTTTGGACTTAAAAATGTAAAAATGGAAAGTTAGTGGACTAAATTGCAAGAAAATGAAAATTAAAGGACCCCTCTGCAAATTTCGAAAATTGGGACTGTAATCAGGTTCAAAAATAACTTTTGGACATTTTAATAAAGTTTTAAGAGTTTTAAGATAAATAAAATCAACCTTTAAAAGCCCAAAGACTAGATTGTAAAATTTTGAAAGTTTAAGGGCTACTTTGCAATTTTTAAAACTGTACCAGACCTTAACTTTAAAATGTGAAATTTTTACTCTTAAGGTACTGGGAATTATATATTTTAAAAGTATTCCAAAAATCCAAGTGGTTAGGGCTTGGAAAACAATTTTTCTAAAATTGAGGGACTAATGTGTAAAATACTAAACTTGAGGACCCAAATTAAATTTTCAGGACTTATGCAGCCCATGTACCTGGAAATACTGACTTAACTATAGCTTAATTATATTTTGGACCCAAAGTTCAAATTTCATAACAATTGGACCCCTAAAAGCTTTAAAGGCAATTATTTCAAAATGGGACAAAAATGATATTTTCAAAAGTTAAAGGACCTACACATATTTCTTTTAAAAACTGCTTTTGTCCCAATATCCTACTAATCTTAGTGACATTTTCCAACTGGAATCACATTAAAAGCCCTTCCAGTTTGTGAGTTCCGAATTTTTAAAACTTAAGGTCCGAATTGGCAATCTTTACAAATTTGGGGCCAATGTGAGAATTTTACAAAATATCGACTTCAAAATTTTAAAAACCTGAATCTCCGGACAATTTGGAGAATTTAGGACTGACCTCTTAATTTTTCAAAGTCGGGATATTTATTTATTCAATTTTTAACCCCAAAAGTGTTAGTTTTTACAAAACGGGGCTAAATTACAATTTTTCTTATATAAAGGACCTAACTCAAATTATTTTCTCTTTTACTAAAATAGCCCTAGACCCTCTGACTTGGAGATTTAATTAAAGTATTTTATTTTCTCAAAACCCTTGACTTATCGGATCAATTTGACCGATTAATACCCGATCGCGGAGCGACTTCCTCGCCTTGCGATTTTGAATCTATAACGGGACTTATGTTCCACCTAATCTTTCAAGATATCGAAGATTGTTTATCCTTCCGATGATCATCTTCATCCAAATACTCCACCAACGCCATAATTGCCACTCGCGTTTTTCAAAAAAATTTCTAAAACTGCTTCCCCTCTGAATCAATAATACTCGATTGCCTGTTGATCGCTGTACTTTGTAATTACTTTCTGCCGAGTCAACTTGGTGTGTCGAGCTCACGCGATCGGAATGGATACGTCGGGGATGGAACCGGCAGCCGGCTGCTATTCCACTCTTCCTACCCCATCGCCCTAATCCCGCAACGAGGGACGGAGTTTGTCCAAGGGGAAGCGGGTCGTAGTGCGAGGTATAATCATGATTATGACGGATCTCGAGCCTTGCAAGCTCCACTTTGTGGATTTTGTCTTTGCCTACGGAGCGATAACGTCACGGTCTTGGACCATACCGACCGGGAGTTACAAGTAAGAACGAAGGAATCACTGTCTAATCCACACGATTCGGAGTTATCGGACCCGCTTTTGGTTGGCGTTACATTTCCGCACGCAACCGCTACCATTTTGCATTGGTTGGCGCTACAAACCGTGCGCAACCATTATTTGCCTTGCATTGGGATTGGCGTTACACTTCCGCAAATCTACCGTCTTGACAATCACATAGTGCCTCGTGTGACCATGAATCTGCTTCCTTGAATCGTATAAGTATATTATTTAAATATTTTATCACGACGCTTATGAATCGTGTGAATCCATGCATCATACTCACGCGTTTTCATATAATCAAGTTTTCTCACATTAACTATATATCAGCGCCACACTCGCATTACGATCACCCCATCCACCGAGATTTATGTCTCATCCCCACCTATTTTCTAACCTTAGATGAGGATTTCGTTGAGGATGCGGAACCGGCTCGGGATTGAGACCTTGTACTACGCTTGTTGGATTCGTTGCTTCTTCTTGTTGTTGATTGGAGTCTTATCTTATGTTGTTGTTGGACTATTGTATTTCTTTCTATTCGGGTTTGTAACTAAAGGGCGTAGGACCCTTTGACTTTAAGTTACTATTTTGTTGATTTTCGGGTTGTAATTTGGATGATGGATTGTAGACTTTAAGTTGTACTTGTACTTGTTATTTATTCCGCTGCTATTTAGACTCTATCTCTTTGGGTTCTCGTTGATATTTGTCTGGACTGTTTGGTTATGGTACTTAAGTTGTGGATCGTTCGTCGCGTCCCATTTGGGGCGTGACAGTTGGAGTGGTATCAGAGCTCGGCTAGTAAGATGGAAACTTACACCGAGCTGACCCAGGATAGGACCCTCGGTCTGTGTTTTGGGTATTACCGCGACTTGACCAATTAAGTGTGAAATTGATTTCAAATTGGCATAGAACCGTCTTATTGATGTTCGAACTAAGTTAGAACGCATACTTTGAGATTTCATAGTCATACTTGTTTTGACTTAGTTGATTCTTGACTGATTTTCCTTATTCATTCTTCCTTATTCTCTTCTTATCTTTCCTCTACCTTTGACTGATCCGCCTTAGTTTTGTTTGATCAGGATGGAGCCGACGCCGCCTACATGGTGGGATGTATTCCATGCCCGTGCTGAGCGGGAATATTACCGGCACGATGATTCATTGGCACCGGGCAAGTGAACGCGACCCGCGTAAACTAGCCCAGCGCGCAACGCACATAGGGACTGACTCGCCGCTTGGCGATGAGCCAAGATGAGAAGAACGAGCCGACCATCATCAAGGACCGCGATAACACCATAAGAGCGCGGGAGGACCAAATACAGAGTATCCAGGAGTGCCTAGATAACATGCGGGAGAAGATGAAGAGGACAAGTGACGGCCGCTAGAAATGGGAGATTGACGCCCGCCTATCCCGTGGCACCGTCGAGCGCTTGGAGAGACCTCATCAAGCGGATGACGATCCACAGAGGACCTTACATGTGCCCTAGCTCGAGAGACGCCGCACTAGAGGCGCTTTAGCGCTAATGCTCGCCCATTGCCACCGCCCGAGGCGAGCCTCGTGACTGACGCCGAGAGGACCCCAAGGAGGATCCCGAGGATGATCCCGAGGAGGATCCAGTCGACATTGGAGAGCCGGAGGCACTCGAGACTGCTCCACTCGATGAGGCTCAGGGATTCGAGCAGTGGTTGGACTTCGTGGATTGGCCCGAGGTTGAGGCGCCACCTCAGCCCGACCCAGCCCCGATTATGGACATAGTTGTGAGTGACGATGATGGCGATCTCACGATTAGTTAGCAAATTGTCAGTTTGTACTTTTGTTGTTGTAGCCGTGTATTCCAGTGTTGTACCTTACTTTCTTTTGTACTAGATTCGGATGTATTTTGGTTCCGATGTATCTGACTTAGTATTCTGCTGTTGTACTTTGGGTGTATTCAGATTTTACATTAATGGATATGCCTTTTGCTATTTATTCAGTGTCTTGTGTTTGATGTTACTTTCCTTGCGATATTCCTTGCTTTACGCGAATAATTATTGTATTCATTTACTCGCGAATCGCAACTAACGCTTCAAGATACAGAATGGCAGAACATCGAGGACGTTGGAGACCTCGTCGTGTTCCACGAGGAGACGATGATGTACCCAGGGATCGGGTACCCTCTCCGAATTACCACCACCTCATCCACTGCTGCCGCAGAGACAATCGACCGCATGCCTTACAAAGAAATCTTTGGTTTTTATGAGGCAACAGGCGAGCCTCAACCCCGTGCTCCCGAACCCGCCAGAGAGGCGAACGATCGCACGTTGGAGCGATTCTCGCGGTTCGACCCACCAACTTTCTTGGGAGAGCCGGACGATGTGAAAGCGAAGAATGGATAGAGAAGTCGGAGAATATCTTCAATGCTCTTTAATACTCCGACGAGCAGTGTCACACTCGGCCGTATTTCGTCCGAATCGGCTGCTAGAGACTGGTGGAGGGCGCTTGAAAGGAGATGGAACAGACCGAGTAGTAAAAACATGGGGAAATTTCTTGGGCCGAGTTCAATGAACAAGATATTCCACAAAGGTTGTGAAAGAAGCACGCCGAGATGAATTTCACAGATTGAGGCAAGGAATATGACAGTAGCTCGATTTAGTCCGAGTTTCACCGATTGTCCAAGTATGCTGGGGACAATCGATCTTTTGAAAAGGATAAGCTTTACAAGTTCACTCGAGGATTGAAATCGGAACTTCGAAATGTACTGCTGATCGTTGAATCGCAACCTACTCGGCCGCGAAAAGGCGGCTCTCCGCATTGAGTCGGGATCAACCGTATTGGGCGATGATTCAGAGAATAGGCCATCGAATAGTCTTAAGAGGACAACAGGGGATGCCCGTCTAAACCGCCCGCTAAGTTTCGAAGGACCAGATTAATAAAACAGACAAGGGAAAGAGACTTGTGCAAGGAAAGCCGGGTCAAGAGTGTGCACATTGCCAGAAACCGGGACATACTGCCAACAACTGTTGGCGTAAACAAGGAAGGTGTTTGCGTTGTGGTAGTAATCAGCACCAGCTGTAAGATTGCCCGAAGTACGATGACCGAACTAAACAGACGCAACCGCAGAAGCCGGGAAATGGCCATGGTAATCGGGCAAGGATGCCCGCTCGAGCATTTGCACTAGCTGGACAGGAGGCTCCGGAGGCAACATACGTGGTGGAAGGTACGCTTCTAGTATCTAACCACTACGCTAAAATATTGTTCGACCCTGGATCAACGCATTCATTTGTTGCACCGCATTTTGTACACAAACTGCATGCATGCATGGAATATATGCCTATATGCTTAGAAGTGTCAACTCCTATGGGTGCAAGTCAAATAACAGATATTATCTATAATGCATGCGAAGTTAAGATTGCTGAGATAAACTTTCTTGCCGATTTGATCTTATTACCTATATCCGAATACGACGTGATATTGGGAATGAACTGGTTATCTGCACACCATGCACAAATGGACTGCCATAACAAGTCCATTAAGCTATGTGAACCCGGAAAACCCGAAGTGGAGATTTCGAGAAGGGCACGAGTTAAGATTGCCCCAATCATTTCAACAATAAAAGCGAGAAGGGCGATCACTAGAGGGGCTCAGGGGTACTTGGCGTTTGTAATTAACAAACCCAAGGTTGAGACACAAATCAACCAAGTACCTATAGTATCAGCATATACAGATGTATTTCCACAAGAACTCACCACTATCCCTCCGGATAGGGAAGTCCAGTTCACCATCGAGGTGTTGCCAAGGACTACACCGATTGCCAGAACACCGTATAGAATGGCTCCTCTTGAGTTACAGGAGTTAAAAACGCAATT
This sequence comes from Rehmannia glutinosa, assembly GCA_016081115.2. Lineage (NCBI taxonomy): Eukaryota > Viridiplantae > Streptophyta > Magnoliopsida > Lamiales > Orobanchaceae > Rehmannia > Rehmannia glutinosa. Next base: position 12,291,054 of record CM071924.1, on the reverse strand, counting down.
ACAAAAACTGATGGATATGGGATTTATCCGAACGAGTACGTCTCCGTGGGAAGCACCTGTGCTGTTCGTCAAAAAGAAGGATGGTACATTAAGACTATGTATAGATTATCGTGGTCTTAATAGTGTGACCATCAAGAACAAATATCCCCTCCCGAGGATAGACGAACTATTTGATCAACTTCAAGGAGCAATGGTGTACTCGAAGTTTGATTTACAATAAGGATATTACCAACTGAAGATCCGCGAAGGAGACATTTCCAAAACTGCATTTCAAACTCGATATGGACACTATGAGTTTGTAGTAATGCCTTTTCGGTCCCGAATGCACCAGCAGCATTTATGGACCTGATGCATCGAGTCTTCCAACCTTATTTGGATCAATTCGTAGTGATATTCATTGATGACATACTCGTATACTCTAAGTCTAGAGAAGAGCACGAACGTCATCTGAAAATTGTTTTAGAGACACTACGAGCATAAGTCGTATGCCAAATTCAAATAGCAAGTGCGAATTTTGCTTAGTGAAGTCGCGTTCTTGGGACACATAGTATCCGGCACTAAGATTGCAAAGGATCCTTCAAGGTGCGAGATAGTGGTTGAATGGAAACAACCCGAGTCGTAATGAAATCGAAGTTTCCTAGACTAGTGGATATTATCGAAGATTTATCCAGGACTTCTCCAAGATAGCCGGACCACTCACTCGACTAACCTGAAGCAAGTCAAATTTGAGTGGAATGACAAGTGCGAGGCGAGTTTCAAGAGTTGAAGAAACGACTTACTACACTCGATCTTAGCCCTTCCAAAGGGAACCGAAAACTTTGTCGCCTACAAAGATGCATCAAAAGAAGGACTAGAAGCAAGTCTTGCAGAAGGAAAAGTTATCGCTTATGCATCACGAAAGCTCAAGCCGTATGAGGCCAATTATCCAACGCATGACTTGGAATTGGCAGCAATAGTGTTCGCGTTGAAGAAATGTAGACACTATCTCTACGGAGCAACATTCACGGTTTTCACGGACCATAAGAGCTTGAAGTATCTATTCTCCTGAAAAGACCTCGATCCGAGGCAACGGAGATGGATGGATTTGATTGAGGATTATCACTTTGATATTCAATACCATCCCGGAAAGCTAACGTCGAGCGGATGCTCTAAGCGGCGAAAGCGAGCTTAGCCGACTTATGATTCGAGAGTGGGAATCATTAGAAGAGCGAGCAATTGGAATCGACGAGAACCAAGATTTCGGATTTCATGTGCCAACCTTTCATCAAACCCGAATCACAAAAGAAATCAAAGAAGCACAAGAGAAAGATACACATCTTCAAAAACTCAAGGAGAATATACTTAAAGGAGAAAGATCGAGAATTCTCGCACCAAGATGGAGTTATCGGTTCCTAATCGAGTGTGTGTACCAAATGACGAAAGCATTAGGAATAAAATCCTAACAGAGGCACACCGTTCAAAATACACTATACATCCTGGAGGAAACAAGATGTATAAGGATTTGAAAAGGAGTTATTGGTGGGTAAACATGAAAAACCAGTGTAGCGAATTCGTTGCGAGATGTTTGACTTGTCAACAAGTAAAAGAAGAACACCAACGACCATCTGGTTTACTACAACCGTTGAGAATTCCCGAGTGGAAATGGGAACATATAACGATGGACTTCGTGACGGATCTACCAAGACCGTAGGAGGCCATGATGCTATTTGGGTAGTTGTAGACCGACTCACGAAATCTGCACACTTTTTACCCATCAAGAAAACTGATAGCTTGCAGAAACTTGCATAGACTTATATCCGAGAAATCATTTGACTACATGGAGTACCAGTCGATATAGTATCCGACAGAGACCCGAGGTTTGTCTCCGGATTTTGGAAGTGCTTGCACGAGGAATTGGGTACCTCACTAAGTTTCAAAGACAAAGAACACATCCACAAACCGATGGACACCGAGCGAACAATTCAAACCCTTGAAGATATGTTGCGAGCCCGCACTGATTTTCAAGGAAGTTGGGATTCGCACTTACCATTAGCCGAGTTCGCCTACAATAATGATTATCGGCCACGATTGGGATGGCACCCTACGAGGCATTGTATGGGCGAAAATGTAGATCCCCACTACACTGGGAGATTGATGACCAATGGACTCCAAAGGTCGCCCTCGATTCCAAAGGTCGACTTAGTTCAGGAGGCCATGGAGAAAGTCAAGCTGATCAAGGAGCGGATTCGCACAGCTCAGAGCCGCCAAAAGAGTTACGTGGACAAGAGAAGAAAGGATTTGGAATTTGAAGTCGGTGATGAAGTATTTCTCAGACTCTCACCACGGAAAGGATTGATCAATCCGAAGAAAGGAGGCAAGTTGAGTCCGAGATATGTTGGACCTTACAAGATTTTACAAAGGATCGGGAAGTTAGCCTACAAACTCGAAAGTTACCAAAGCACCATATGCGGGAATGCACGATGTATTCCACGTGTCGAGGCCAAGAAGTATCAACCGATCCCGAGCATAACATCACTCGAGATACTCCTCCTCTAATGGAAAATCTATCCTACACCGAGAGGCCAATCCGGATCATTGATCAGCAGATACGACAGTTGCGTAAGAGAGAAATTCCGATGGTTAAAGTGGTGTGGCAGAACCACAACCGAGACGAAGACGCAACATCGGAGATGGAAGAAGACATGAGGAATCAATATCCAGAACTATTCTGAAGAGAATTTGGGGACCAAATTCTTTTAAGGAGGGGAGGATGTGAAGTCCCGATTTTTCCGAAGATATTAATTGATCCTTATTGTCGTTTATACTTTTGATCGACTATTTTACCGCGTCATTTTGACAGGTAATTATTAATAATATATACATTTTATATTTTATTTCATTTTATTTATTTACTTGTGATCATGATCTTTATTAATTCTATGCCTCATTTATGATCACTTGATTGATCATTATTACTATTTTTGTATTTATTAGTCACCTTAGAATTTTAGGAGACTATTTATTTTAGAGACTTTTACCGTATAGAATTAAGATTTTTGATTTAGATTAAGTTATCATGAGACTTACAAGTGATCAAGGAAATCACTAAATATTTTGGAGATTGATATATTTCATCTATTATCATCAAATTTGGGATAAAAAAAAATATATGGAATTACCATAATACCCTTGAAGTGGACGGCCAACATGGATATTTTTGGAGAAAAAAAAATAGCATCCAACTCTTGTACACCTACACCTTATATTAGTCATCTTGTGTATTATTATACCATTAATTCAAACATTATACACATCATCTTATACCACAATTTTTTTTTTATCATTAATTTCCCAACATATTCCCACTCACATTTAACTATTCCATTCAAATATTCCATTCAAACCACCCATCTTGTGCCCATGCCTTTGACTAGCATTTTGCCTCCCATGCAAGGAGCAAGATACAAGCTTGAAATTTTTTTCCTCCTATCACATGGCCATATGGCCTAAATGACCAAAAATTTGGTTCATTTTCACCAACAACTCTCTCTCTCTTGTTAACAATCCTCCAACTCTTTTCTACCTTTCTTCCTCTTCTTTCTTATACACTTAGAAAATTTCAAGACTTCTTTCTTTCTTCATCCAAATAATTCGAACCAAACCTATACTACAAGGTAAGAAATTTTATGTTCAATCCATTTTTGATATGACATTGTTCATCTCTTCCACCTTCTTAACTTAAGTTTGAATTTGGTTTGGAGGTACATTTAGAAGAACTTGAAGATTAGAGCTTGACAACATTTTTGAAGAAGGACCTCAAGCTTGAAGAAGAAATAGTAGAGAAAATTAGACTACAAGGTAAGAATTGAGTACTAGACCCCTTCTTTCCCACTCTTTCTATTTTTTTCAAATTTTAACACCCCTTTTTCATTTTTGAGAAATAGGGGCTGACCTTAGGTGATTTTGGAGTTGAGCCAAAATTTCCAATTTTCAAGCTTCAACTAGTCTCCAAACACCTACTACACAAGGTAAAGTGTAGTCCTTCTCCTTTCCTTATTTCCTTCTTTTTATCCTTAATTTTTCTCTCATTTTTCTAACTTCAAATTTTTGATATTTCTTGACTTAGGGGCTGACCTAAGAAGCCTCATCCAAAACATTGTGAAATTATCCTTTTATTTCACAATTTCCAAATTTAAGGTGGGTGGAAAAATATTTTCCAACTTTTAGGTGTTTTGATTAAATGCATGTAGAAAATTTGATCATGAGCCTGGAGATATATATAATCTATGTATTGCATGTCAATTTTAAGTATCAAGTCATGAAAATTCTCAAGAGTTGCTCAAATTTGCTATTTATTGAATTTTAGGTGCATGCATGTGCAATTTAATGTTTTAATTGATGAATTCTTGTATGTATTGGACATGCATGTGTATGATCTTTAAAATCTATGTTTTGGATGCCTTATAACCTGGAAAAGTCGAGCATAATTGATTAAATTTCAATTTTGGACTTAAAAATGTAAAAATGGAAAGTTGGTGGACTAAATTGCAAGAAAATGAAAATTAAAGGACCCCTCTGCAAATTTCAAAAATTGGGACTGTACTCAGGTTCAAAAATGACTTTTGGACATTTTAATTAAGTTTTAAGAGTTTTAAGATAAATAAAATCAACCTTTAAAAGCCCAAGGACTAGATTGTAAAATTTTGAAAGTTTAAGAGCTACTTTGCAATTTTTAAAACTGTACCAGACCTTAACTTTAAAATGTGAAATTTTTACTCTTAAGGTACTGGGAATTACATATTTTAAAAGTATTCCAAAAATCCAAGTGGTTAGGGCTTGTAAAACAATTTTTCAAAAATTGAGGGACTAATGTGTAAAATACTAAACTTGAGGACCCAAATGAAATTTCCAGGACTTATGAAGCCCATGAACCTGGAAATACTAACTTAACTATAACTTAATTATATTTTGGACCCAAGGTTCAAATTTCATAACAATTGGACCCCTAAAAGCCTTAAAGGCAATTATTTCAAAATGGGACAAAAATGATATTTTCAAAGGTTAAAGGACCTACACATATTTCTTTTAAAAACTGCTTTTTTCCCAATATCCTACTAACCTTAGTGACATTTTCCAACTGGAATCACATTAAAAGCCCTTCCGGTTTGTGAGTTCCGAATTTTTAAAACTTAAGGTCCGAATTGACAATTTTTACAAATTTGGGGCCAATGTGAGAATTTTACAAAATCTCGACTTCAAAATTTTAAAAACCTGAATCTCTGGACAATTTGGAGAATTTAGGAACTGACCTCTTAATTTTTCAAAGTCGGGATATTTATTTATTCAATTTTTAACCCCAAAAGTGTTAGTTTTTACAAAACGGGGCTAAATTACAGTTTTTCTTATATAAAGGACCTAACTCAAATTATTTTCTCTTTTACTAAAATATCCCTAGACCCTCTGACTTGGAGATTTAATTAAAGTATTTTATTTTCTCAAAATCCTTGACTTATCGGATCAATTTGACCGATTAATACCCGATCGCGGAGCGACTTCCTCGCCTTGCGATTTTGAATCTATAACGGGACTTATGTTCCACCTAATCTTTCAAGATATCGAAGATTGCTTATCCTTCCGATGATCATCTTCATCCAAATACTCCACCAACGCCATATTTGCCACTCGCGTTTTTCAAATTTTTTTCTAAAACTGCTTCCCTGAATCAATAATACTCGACTGCCTGGTTGACTACCTGTACTTGTAATTACTTTCCTGCCTGAGTCAACTTGGTGTGTCGAGCTCACAGTCAGAATGGATACGTCGGGGATGGAACCGGGCAGCTCGGCCGCTATTCCACTCTTCCGGCCCCATCGTCCTAATCCCACAACTGAGGGACGGAGTTTGTCCAAGGGAAGCGGGTCGTAGTACTGAGGTATAATCATGATTATGACGAATCCGAGCCTTGCAAGCTCCACTGTGGATTTTGTCTTTGCCTACGGAGCGATAAGGTGCCGGTCTTGGACCATACTGACTGGGGAGTTTCAAGGAAGAACGAAGGAATGCTGTCTGATCCACACGATTCCGGAGTTATCGGACCCGTTTTGGTTGGCGTTACATTTCCGTACGCAACCGCTACCTATTTTGCATTGGTTGGCGCTACAAATTTGTACGCAACCATTATTTGCCTTACATTGGGATTGGCGTTACACTTCTGTATGCAATCATACCTGTCTTGACTGAATCACATAGTGCCTGTGTGACCATGAACTGTTTTCTTGAACTGTATAAGTATATTATTTAAATATTTTATCACGACGCTTGCGAACTGTGTGTGAATCCATGCATCATACTCACGCGTTTTCATATAACTATTTTCTCACATTAACTATATATTGCGCCACACTCGCACACGATCACCCCATCCACTGAGATTTATGTATCATCCCCACCTATTTTCTAACCTTAGATGAGGATTTCGTTGAGGATGCGGAACCGGCTCGGGATTGAGACCTTGTACTACGCTTGTTGGATTCGTTGCTTCTTCTTGTTGTTGATTGGAGTCTTATCTTATGTTGTTGTTGGACTATTGTATTTCTTTCTATTCGAGTTTGTAACTAAAGGGCGTAGGACCCTTTGACTTTAAGTTACTATTTTGTTGATTTTTGGGTTGTAATTTGGATGATGGATTGTAGACTTTAAGTTGTACTTGTACTTGTTATTTATTCCGCTGCTATTTAGACTCTGTCTCTTTGGGTTGTCGTAGATATTTGTCTGGACTGTTTGGTTATGGTACTTAAGTTGTGGATCGTTCGTCGCGTCCCGTTTTGGGCGTGACAATTATCATCAAATTTGGGACAAAAAAATATATATATGGAATTACCATAGTACCCCTATAGTGGACGGCCATGGTGATGATTTTTGGAGTAGAAATATCATCCAACTCTTGTACACTTACACCTTATATTAGTCATCTTGTGTATAATTATACCATTAATTCAAACATTATACACATCATCTTATACATCAATTCTTTATTACTATTTTTCTCAATATGTTGGAGTCTTCCCAACATTCCTTCTCTTCCATACCTTGCCCATACTTTGACTAGTCTAATTGTCTCCATGCAAGAGACAATTTGCAAGACACAAAATTAATCAAAAAATCCCTCTCTTCCCACCCCCCCCCCCCAATGTGGACGGCCACATTGAGAAAAAATGAACAAATTTTGTTCATTTCATTAAACACATTCTAATTCTCAAGCTAATTCTCCTCCTTCTCTCTAACCTCTCTCTAAAAATTATTCACATCTTCAAATCTTCAAACATAAAATCATTCACATCTTCAAACCTTCAAACACCAATTCTTCACATCTTCAAATATTCAAACACAAGTCCTTCACATCTTCAAACCCATCTTCATATCTTCAAGAACATCTTCTTCCTAACATCAAACATACTTTCTTTCTTCAAACATCTAAACCAAAACAAACAATCTTACCACTTAAACACCAAAAATTCGAACACCCCCTATCTCAAGGTAAGAAATTTCACTCCTCAATTCAACGTAAAATCTTACTACTCATCACCTTCTCTTTTTAATTTAAGTTTATATTTTGGATTTTGAGGTACTTATAAGACCACTTGGAGACATGCATGCATGGTGGTGAAATTAGAAGACTTGAAGAAGAACTAGTAGAGAAATTTGGACTACAAGATAAGAATTGGACACTAGAACCCTTCTTTCTTCTTCTTTCTATTTTTTTCAAATTTTAACACCCCTTTTTCATTTTTGAGAAATAGGGGCTGACCTTAGGTGATTTTGGAGTTGAACCAAAAATTCCAAATTTGAAGCTTCAACTAGTCTCCAATCACCTACTACACAAGGTAAAGTGTAGTCTTTCCAACTTCTAGATGTTTTTATTAAAATGCATGTAGAATTTTGATCATGAGCCCTTTAGATATATAATCTATGTATTGCATGTCAATTGTATGTATCAAATCATGAAAATTCTCAAGAGTTGCTCAAAATTGCTATTTACTGAATTTAGGTGCATGAATGTACAATTTAATGTTCTATTTGATGAATTCTTGTATGTATTGGACATGCATGTGTATGATCTTTGAAATCCATATTTTGGATGACTTATAACCTGGACAAGTTGAGCATAATTGATTAAATTCCAATTTTGGACTTAAAAATGCAAAAATGGAAAATTGGTGGACTAAATTGCAAGAAAATGAAAGTTAAAGGACCTCTCTGTAAATTTTGATTTTTGGGACTGTACTCAGGTTCAAAAATGACTTTTGGACATTTTAATAAAGTTTTAAGAGTTTTAAGATAAATAAAATCAACCTTTAAAAGCCCAAGGACTAGACTGTAAAATTTTAAAAGTTTAAGGGCTACTTTGCAAATTTTAAAACTGTACCAGACCTTAATTTTAAAATTTGAAATTTTCACTCTTAAGGTACTGGAAATGACATATTTTAAATGTATTCCAAAAATCCAAGTGTTTAGGGCTTGGAAAGTATTTTTTCTAAAATTGAGGGACTAAAGTGTAAAAGACTAAACTTGAGGACCCAAATGAAATTTCCAGTACTTATGCAGCCCATGCACCTGGAAATACTAACTTAACTATAACTTAAATATATTTTGGACCCAAGGTTCAAATTTCATAACAATTGGACCCCTAAAAGTCTTAAAGGCAATTATTTCAAAATGGGACAAAAATGATATTTTCAAAAGTTAAAGGACCTAAACATATTTCTTTTAAAAACTGCTTTTGTCCCAATATCCTACTAACCTTAGTGACATTTTCCAACTGGAATCACATTAAAAACCCTTCCAGTTTGTGAGTTCCAATTATGTTAAACTAAGGGCCTGAATGACAATTTTTACAAATTTGGGGCCAATGTGAGAATTTTATAAAAAATCGACCTCAAAACTTTAAAAAACTAAATCTCTGGACAATTTGGAGAATTTAAGAACTGACTTCATAATTTGTCAAGGTCGGGATATTTATTTATTCAATTTTTAACCCCAAAAGTTTTGGTTTTTACAAAACGGGGCTAAATTGTAATTTTTCTTTTATAAAGGACCTAACTCAAACTATTTTTCCTTTTACTAAAATAGCCCTGGACCCTCTGACTTGGAGATTTAATTAAATTATCTTATTTTCTCAAAAACCCTTGACTTATCGGACCGATTCGACCAATCAATACCCGATTGCGGGGCGACTTCCTCATCTTGCGGTTTTGAATCTATAACGGGACTTATGTTCCACCTAATCTTTCAAGATACCGAAGATTGCTTATCCTTCTGATAATCATCTTCATCCAAATAACTCCACCAACGCCAACTACACGTGAATTTTCAAAAATTTTCCTGAACTGCTTCCCTGAATCAATAATACTCGACTGCCTGGTTGACTGCCTGTACTTGTATTTACTTTCCTGCCCGAGTCAACTTGGTGTGTCGAGCTCACAGTCAGAATGGATACGTCGGGGATGGAACCGGGCAGCTCGGTTGCTATTCCACTCTTCCGGCCCCATCGTCCTAATCCCGCAACTGAGGGACGGAGTGTCCAAGGGAAGCAAGTCGTAATACTTGAGGTATAATCATGATTATGACAAATCCGAGCCTTGCAAGCTCCACTGTGGATTTTGTCTTTGCCTACGGAGCGATAAGGTGACAGGTCTTGGACCATCTTGTATGGGGAGTTACAAGGAAGAACGAAGGAATCGCTGTCTGATCCACATGATTCTGGAGTTATCGGACCCATTTGGTTGCCGCTACAAATCCGTACGCAACCGCTACTTGTTTTGCATTGGTTAGAGCTACAAATCATACGCAACCGCTACTTGTTTTGCATTGATTGGCGCTACAAATCCGTACGCAACCATTATTTGTCTTGCATGGGATTGGCGTTACATTTCGTACGCAATCCTACCTGTCTTGACTTAATCACATAGTGCCTGTGTGACCATGAACTGTTTTCTTGAACTGTATAAGTGTATTACTTAAATATATTTATCACGACGCTTGTGGACTGTGTGTGAATTCATGCATCATACTCACGCGTTTTCATATAACTATTTTCTCGCATTAACTATATATCGCCATACTTGCACACGATCACCTCATCCACTAAGATTTTTGTCTCATTCCCCACCTGTTTTCTAACCTTAGATGAGGAATTCGTTGAAGATGCTGAACCGACAACGGATTGAGCCCTTGTACTCTGCTTGTTGGATTTACTATCTTTTGTTGTTGATGTCGCTGGACTTGTTACTATTATTTGCTGTTGGACTTACTACTTGTTGTTGTTGTTGGACTCTTTTCTTGTGTTTGTTGTTGGACTCTCGTGTTTCTTTTCATTCCGGTTTGTAACTGAAGGGCGTAGGACCCTTTGACTTTTAAGTTGTTATCTTTAGATCATATCGGGGATGTAATTTGGATTATGGATATTATGGACTGTAAGTTGTAACGTGTTTCTTTATTTCCGCTGCTATTTAGACTCTGTTCCATTGGGTTTTGATGATATTTGTCTAGAATGTTTGATTTACTTGTATTTAAATTGTGGATCGTCGTCGTGTCCCGTTTGGGGCGTGACAAAGGCCACCTCTGAAAATTCAAAATATTAGACCCAATAATATGTAAATTTCATATATAAAGTAACTTGAAAGATTTGGACCCCTTACGGGCAAGAAAATACAATAAGGAACAAGTTTGATATCAAAATGTAAAATTGTAAAACTTAAAGGACAAAATTGTAATTTTCGAAACAGGGGCAGTCAAGGTATCTCGAAAACTTGCAGATTTATTTTATATGATATTTTAAATCTTTAGTTCAAATTTCATAATCATCCGACTTGAAACGAGCCTTTAACGACAAAAAATCGATTTTGGGCCAAAATTGTAATTTTTGAAAATGAGGTACCTAACTTTTGAATTTTTCACAAATATTTTTAACCACAACTTATTACTATTCTAAGAAGTATTTGAAAATTAGAATCATCTCAAAATCCTTCCCGGTTTAAGAGTTACCAAATTTTCAAAATATCAAGTCAAAAATCAAAATTTTCGGAAACTAGAAGACGAATCTGTAAATTTTTTAACTCAGTTACCTTATAAATATTTTAAGAGATATTTCATACTTATTGAATAAAAATATCGAGCTTGAACGTAATGCGCCGAACCGAATATTAAAACCGGCTAGATTATCCGCCCGATAACTAGACCGCGAGTTTTGTTTTGAAATAAATATCGGATATTATGTGACCAAGATCACTCAGGACTTGCTAACTGATTTTATTAATTTTTTTTCGAACGAGCAAGATAGTACTTGGATGAGAAATCTTGAAGTGAAAATTTAAGTGAACGTGAAGTGGAATTAAATGAAGTGAAGTGAAACTTGAAGTGAAATGTGAAGTGAAGTGAAAATTGAAGTGAAATGTGAAGTGGAGTGAAATGTAGAGTGAAATGTGAAGTGAAATGATAAGTGGAAGGGAAAATATGAATGAAAATGAAAACTAAAGTGAAAATTTAAAGTAATTTGTTTCGACTTTATCCAAGTGACGTGGGATAATTTGCTTCGGCTTTATCCGAGTGGGATAATTTGCTTCGGCTTTATCCAAGTGATGTGGGATAATTTGCTTCGGCTTTATCCAAGTGATGTGGATAATTTGCTTCGGCTTTATCCAAGTGACGTGGGATAATTTGCTTCTACTTTATCCAAGTGATGTGGGATAATTTGCTTCGGCTTTATCCATGTGAAGTGGGATAATTTGCTTCGGCTTTATCCAACTGATGTGGGATAATTTGTTTCGGCTTTATCCAAGTGTCGTGGGATAATTTGCTTTGGCTTTATCCAAGGGAAGTGGGATAATTTGCTTCGACTTTATCCGATTGAAAGTGGAAGTAAATTTAATAAAATAATAATAATGCTTGACTGATTCTGACCAATCTAACATAATGGTTAATGGAAATCTTTATACAAACAACGAGACAAAGTCATATGCACTTCATGCATTGATTTTCATGAAACCATTTTCCGTGCATAAAAACCAGCCACACTCGCACACCGGCACCCACCCACCGAAGATTTTTGTTCTCACCCCACCTCTTTTATCAACCAGAAGATAAAGGACTGTCAGGACGCTGGTGACGACGGATCCCAAGACGTAGCCTAGTTCTGTATTGTATTATGGATTTTATTAAGACGATGGATTTTATGTGTGATGATTTAGACCTTGGACTTATTTGTTGTAATAGCATGGCGTAGGACCCTGAGAATCAAGTATTGTATTGTATTTTATTTCTTTGGATTCCGCTGTAACCATACTCTGACTTAGTTATTCCTATATGTATGCATTATATTAAATGTATGTTGGAGGATAGTTAAGCCGGATTGGTAAACCGGTATAAGTTTGGTAAATTGTGTCACGGCTTCTGTTTTGGGGCGTGACAAAATAATATGTAATATTTAAAAGTAATTAATTGTATAATCATGGAAGGGTGCTATGGTTGCATTATAAATGTTAAATAAGAAATAAAAGTAAGCTAATTGCAAATAAAATTCTAAAAATGCCCTTTTAGATTTTATTGTCTAATTTTTAGGGGAATTTTGACAGTCTGTCTAATTATAAACATGGAATAATTACAAATCAGGGTGTGTAAATATCTGAAGATTTTATGAAAAAAGGCAATTTTTAATCTATAGTCTCCAATTTAATATTTGTGTGAAAATAATAAGCAAAACATACAGTTTGTGAATTTTGCATATATTATAGTAATTGTGAAATAACAATAATCTGAGTTGGATATTTAATCATGTCGAATCCGAAATGAATTCTCACTGATTATGAAAACCTCATAATCGAGAAATTAAATAATGGCATATCCCTTTATACAATTTAGGTAAACGACATTAACAGGGATAAAACTTTTTGTCGATTCATAGCGCTGTAAGTAAATTAGAATTTCCAATTTCTTTTCTTTGTATTTCAGAAATATAGCACGATTATTAATGTAGAATTTGAATTTTTTAACTATTCGTGTATAGAAATCTCCAGTAGTATGTAGAAATCTCCAGTAGTATGCAATATTTTAATGTATATTTTGCACTATTATGGTGCAAAATTTGCACTCCATCTCTAGAAGTTTGTAGTAAATTCTCACTATAAAGGGAATATCTCGTTTTAGTGTTTTTTTTAATACACTAAAATTATTAATTTAAGACCAAAGTGAAAAATAATTAGCGCAGCTACAGTGTTGCGCTATTTTTTGCACAAAATTGTTAACAACATCAAAATGACGCAGGCTTTGGCGCAATGATGAAGAAAATATTTGCTCCAAATTGAAAACACTCTCTTTTAGATTTTCAAGAAAAAATAATGATATATTCCTAATAATCTCCTAATTAGAAAATGAAACAATATCAATTTTAAAATTTGTTTAGAACTTAAAAAACATGTTACAAATACTGTAATATTTAAAATTAATTAACTGCAGAATCATGGAAAGGTATTACGGTTGAATTATAAATGTTAAGTAAGAAATAAAAAAAGTTTGTTACCAAAAGTTCCAAAAATGCTCTTTTAGACTTTATTGTTTAATTTTAAGGCGAATTTTGACGGTCTAGCTTTAATTCAAAACAATAATTAATTACTAATCATGATATTTAAACCTTTGGATATTTTATGAAATAAAGGAAAACTTTAATCTAAAAAGAGTCCCCAACTTATTATTTGTGTGAAAATAATAAGCAAAATATACAATGTGTGAATTTTGTATGATAAATAAAAGTATTTCTTAATTATTCGTATGCAAATATATTATATAATTGTAATTAATATGAATTTTAATTGATGATATATTTCTTGTTCTTTTTATTTTCATTTCGTTGTTATTATTGTTATTATACTTATCATGAGTCAATAAAAAAAGGAAAATAAATGAATTCAGGCGTAAGTACGATAAATTAAACATTTTGTGAAATTTTTTTCGAGTTGGAATTTTCTAGTATTCTTGATTTATTTTTTTAGTAATGTAGAATTTCACAAATATTATAGTAATTTTGAGAAATAACAGTAATTTGAGTTGGATATTTAATCATGTCCAATTCGAAATGATTTCTCACTGAATATTTTTTCAAATAAAATCTCATTGTTATTATTGTTATTATGCTTATCATAAGCGAAAAAAAGGAAAGAAATTAATTAAGGCGTAAGTATGATAAATTAGACATTTTGTGAATTTTTTTCGAGTTGGGACTTTTTAGTATTATGGATTTATGTTTTATTAATTTTTTCCCTGCCTAACCCCAAACCAAGAACTTTGTCAGCCCAGCACAACCAATCCCACCACCAACCGTTTATCTGGGTTGGCCGAAACATTGATATTTTTGGTAAATATTCCACTTTCGGGCGACCAAATGACAAAAATCGAGAGTTTTGTTTTGAAAATTATAATATATTCTTGCAAAAGTTATTTGCGAGGCTATTGTTGTCAACCCACTATACAATGGCGGAGATAGGGGTAGAGATATCAATTTCGTCCCGACCCAGTAAAAATAATGGATTGGGTTGCATATTTAGATGCTTGAAATAGGCCCGCCCTATTTGGCCTGGCCCATTCACTCCGACAAACTGGGCCGGCCCGATTAACCCGATTTTTACTGTATTTTCATGGGCAAGGCCAAGTTAATTGGGCTCCAAAAATAGCGACCCAATCACTATTTGGCTGGGTTTGGCCCGATTTTTGCTCTTGGCCCAGCGGACCAGCATTGTGTTAGCCCAGCCATCCCATTTGACAGCTCTAGATAGAGGACCACCCAGAGGCCTGGGTCCCCCCATTTTTATTTGTCTCACTAAATTTTATTAAAAAATAAAAAAATTAAGTTATTTTAACATAAAATATGCAATATAGACCACAAGATGAAACTAAAACCGCTTCCCAATTCAAATAGATCATACCCAAATTCAACATGATGTATAGTTCAAAATTCGAATACATAAAATACAACAATGGGCCATGATGAGCCTGTAAGTTTAAAGCCATTTTATCACGTTTCTACAACACAAAAGAAACATGTATGCGGAAGCTAAAATAGATTCACATACCTCCAGCCATTGCCTTTTCTAAAGTTGAATTGCGAATTGTTTCCACTGGATTTCACTTGTCTTCTCTATTGAATAGATGGTGTATTCTTCTTATGTTAGTGTGACAAGAGGACCCATGGGATATCTCTTTATATATAGTTATTTTTCCATAAAAAATAACACCTCACATGTAACCACTTACATTAATATTGCACCATTTATGAACATTTAGTTGCATTAATATAACAATGCATCAACATGGGTTTGTAACCCATGTTGCATTAATGTTATAATTTGTAACTCATAATACTTAAATGTTACATTCTCCCACTTGGTGCAAACATAATTAAGAAATAAAATACATGAATCATAGAGATATGTCCTCTATATGCGAGTAATATCAACTATGCATTATTATGCATTTTTATTTCTCAATTTCTTTATGTGGTTACAAAACTTAATGAATAAACCCTATGTTTATTCTAGGTCCAAACAATATTAATGATATTTTTCAAAACAAATGTGCACACAAAATCAAATGAAAAATATCAGCTGAATAAGAGTTCCAATAAATTACATTACGGAACTAAGTCCCATTCGTACTACATGATCCTTAAAACTCTTTGGTGGCATGCCTTTAGTTAAAGGATCGGCAACCATCAATTCAGTGCTAACGTGTTCAATGACCACTTTCTTCTCTTTAACACGTTCTCTAACGGCTAAGTACTTGATGTCGATGTGTTTACTTCGACTACCACTTTTATTGTTCTTAGCCATAAATACCGCAGCTGAATTATCACAGTACAATCTTAATGTCCTAGAAATAGAGTCCACAACTTTAAGCCCAGTTATGAAACTCTTCAACCATACACCATGACTAGCAGCTTCAAAACATGATGCAAACTCAGCTTCCATGGTAGAAGTAGCAGTCAAGGTCTGCTTTGCACTTCTCCAAGATATAGCTCCACTGGCAAGCATGAAAATATATCCAGATGTTGACCTTCGTGAATCAACACAACCAGCAAAGTCCGCATCAGAGTAGCCAATCACTTCCAAAGTATCGGTCCGTCTATATATGAGCATGTAATCTTTTGTCCCTTGAAGGTATCTCAACACCTTTTTTGCAGCTCTCCAGTGGTCAAGACCTGGGTTACTCTGATATCTTCCTAATATTCCAACAGCAAATGCAATGTCCAAATGACCGCATGCACTGGCATACATAAGGCTTCCAATAGCTGAAGCATATGGAATGGTTTTCATTTGTTCCCGTTCAAGCTCATTTTTCGGACATTGATCCAAATTAAATTTATCACCTTTCACAATAGGTGCTACATTTGGTGAACAATCCTTCATATTGGAATCTCTCTAGAACTTTATTGATGTAGGTCTCCTGAGACAAATCCGAAATGCCTCGAGATCTATCTCTATGGATCTTGATGCCAATGACATAAGATGTTTCCATATCTTTCATATCAAAGTTCTTTGAGAGAAATTGTTTCACCTCATATAGCAAACCTTTATCATTAGTAGCAAGTGAAATGTCATCCACATATAGCACTAGAAAATAAATCTTGCTCCCACTAACCTTCTGATATATACATTCATCCATGATGTTCTCTTTAAAGCCAGATGAAGTGATAACTTCATGGAACTTAAAATACCACTGACGGGAGGCTTGTTTCAGTCCATATATGGATTTATTAAGCTTGCAAACTAATTGCTCACCTTTACTAGAGGAGAAACCTTCAGGTTGTTTCATATAAACAACCTCCTCTAGGTCACCATTGAGGAACGCTGCTTTCACATCCATTTGATGCAATTCATAATCAAAATGGGCTACTAATGTCATAATTATTCGAAGGAAATCTTTCTTAGATACATGAGAAAAAGTCTCTGTATAATCAATTCCTTCTCTTTGAGTGAATCCCTTGGCAACAAGTCTTGCTTTATATCTCTCTATGTTACCTTTTGAGTCTTTCTTAGTTTTGAAGACCCACTTACAACCGATGGTTTTCACACCATCAGGCAACTTGACGAGATCCCAGACTTTGGTAGATGCCATAGAATCCATCTCATCTTTCATGGCATTGTACCATAAGGTTAATTCCTTAGAACTCATGGCCTGTGAAAAAGTTTCAGGATCATTTTCGGCTCCAATATTGTAGTCACACTCTTGTAGATACACAACATAGTCACTTGGAATTGATGACCTCCTTATTCTAGTAGATCTCCTAGACCTTTCATCAACATTCTCCTGAATATCAGGATTCTGTTGTTCAACTGGTTGTTCAACAGGTTCAGGTATATGTTGAACTTCAGGATCTACAAGATTTGGTTCAACATATTGTGGAATATCCAGGACCGGTTGCTCAACATGTGCTTGATCTTGAGGCGCATTATTAACAACAATGATCACTCCATTACTTGAAGTAGGATAATGAGTATACGAATGATCTTTCTCGGAACTGATATCCAGAAACTGACCACTCCCACTGATCAAGTCATTTTCAAGAAATTTTGCATTTCTTGATTCCACAAATCTAGTGCTATGTGATGGACAATAGAATATGTATCCCTTAGACCTCTCGGCATATCCAACCAAATATCCGCTTATGCTCCTCGGGTCCAACTTCCTTTCTTGAGGATTATAAACTCTTACTTCAGATGGACATCCCCAAACGCGTTTAATATGTACACTGCCGTTTTAAGAGCTTCAGTCCATAAGGACTTCGGAAGTTTGGAGCTAGCAAGCATACTTCGTACCATGTCTATTAATGTTCGATTTCTTCTTTCAGCTACACCATTTTGGTCCGGAGAACCAGGCATAGTATATTGGGCAACAATCCCATTCTCTTGAAGAAATCTTGCAAATGGAACGGATGCTTGTCCACTCTCAGTGTATCTACCATAGTACTCACCACCTCTATCTGATCTCACGATCTTAATTTGTTTTCCACATTGTTTCTCTACCTCAGCTTTAAAGATCTTAAAAGCATCTAGTGCTTCATTCTTATTATTGAGTAAGTAGAGATACATATAACGTGAGTAATCATCTATGAAGGTAATAAAATACTTATCACGATACGCATCTATATCTGGACTACAAATATTTGTGTGAATAATTTCCAATATTTCAGAACTCCTCTTAGCACCCTTCTTTGACTTGTTAGTCTGCTTGCCTTTAATGCAGTCTATACAAGTAACAAAATCGAAAAAATCTAGAGTACTAAGTACCCCATCATTTACCAATCGTTTAACTCTATCAATGGAGATGTGTCCCAATCTCCGGTGCCACAACATTGAGGATTTTTCATTCATAACACATCGCTTAATACCAACATTATCATGAATGTGCAAAGCAGTACAGTTGTCATCATTTTGCAAATTAAGACGAAAAAGACCATCAGACATAATACCGCATCCAATATTATCAGATCTACAAGATAAACTAAAATAAGAATCTGAAAAGTTAAAGGAATAGCCAGATGATACCAGTCTTGAAACAGAAATCAAATTCCTAGCAAAACTAGGAATATAAAAAGTGTTTTCCAAAAGCAAAATAAAACCACTGCGTAAAACTAGTTTGCACGTTCCTACTGTTTCCACATGTGAGGGCATCTTATTTCTGGAGTAGATGCTTTGCTCACTTCCCACTGGTTTCCGCAGGTTTTGCAATCCCTGCAAGGAATTCGTAACATGGATTGTTGAACCGAATCAATCCACCATGTGTTATGATTAACATCAATCATATTGGATTCATAACAAACAAATGAAAGTTGAGTACCTTTCTTTTCAAGCCACTTCAAGAATTTAGGGCAATTCTTCTTTATGTGCCCTTTCTTTTTGCAAAAGTAGCACTTGCCTTCTTTCTTGATGCCCTTGTGGGAAGGAATCTTGTCCTTTCCCTTATCATTGGCCTGATTTTGCTTTTTCTTTCGTGATGTTATTGCCATATTCACTTTCTCACCCTCCTCCATAGCCAATCGTCCCTCATCCTGAACACACATGGTCATAAGTTCATTTATTGACCATTTGTCTTTATGTGTGTTGTAGGAGATCTTAAAAGGACCATAATGTGGAGGGAGAGTGCACAAAATAAAGTGAACCTGGAAAGAATCTGACATCTCAACTTCCAATGCTTTCAGCTGAGCCGCTATGTCCCTCATTCGCATGATATGCTCGCGCACACCTCGAATCCCGGTAAGCTTTATGGATGAGAACTGCATTATTAGGGTGCTAGCCAATGCTTTGTCAGAAGACACAAACTGATCATCAATTGCCTTCAACAAGGCACGAACATTGTCATATTGTTCGATTGAGCCCCTAATCCCATTAGATATTTTGGTCTTTATGAACATAACACAGAGACGATTAGATCGCTCCCATTTGTCATAAAGATCAACTTCATCTGGGATGCTATTTTCAGTTATAGCAGGGGGTTCATCTTTCCTGATGGCATAATCAATGTCCATCCACCCCAAATGGAGAAG
The DNA here is from genome assembly GCA_016081115.2 of Rehmannia glutinosa. Lineage (NCBI taxonomy): Eukaryota > Viridiplantae > Streptophyta > Magnoliopsida > Lamiales > Orobanchaceae > Rehmannia > Rehmannia glutinosa. The sequence goes on along the minus strand of CM071924.1, from coordinate 12,271,487 downwards.
AATTCTCTCCTTCCAAATCTTATAATTGTCCCCATTGAGCTCAGGAACATCAAATTTCATATCAGAGAAGTTAGCAGGTTGAATAACTGCATATAACATAAACATACTCATATTATCAAATTTGAAGCTATTTTAAACCATATAACATGTTTTACCAATGCAAATCATGTTGAAACATGAATCTAGAGACAAAAAAACTTGCATGTGGGCTAAAGTTTTAACTCAATTAGATTCATTTTAACTTGATGGCAAAACTATCAAATTATATCCATTTTCTAATCCCTGTGGGTCAATTAGAAAATCTAATTTGATATTTATCCTGGTCAATTATATAAATACAATAAAATTTCCTGTGGGATAAATTTTATCATATTACATATAATTTCCACAATTTATGTCTAAATCCACATGTGATCATAAATACCAACTTAATATATAATTTTTATTTATAAAAGATGTTGTGGCTACTCTTTAATCAATAAAATTTATATTAACCACTTAGACATTTATCTTAATGAGAATTAGATTTTACAAATTCCAGCAATATCCAAGTCAAAATGATATGCAAAAATTTGTAATTAAATTCTCATGAAAAAAACATAAATTGCATGATTATACAAAATATCATGCACTTAAATAATTTATATGCATTAAAACATTAAGCATATATGAACATTAATAATATTCCGTAATATTACAAAAAGAAAATATTTAATTGTGCATCAAAATAATTCGGATTAAGTTCACATTATTTATGCCCAAACCGATCCGAGGCCGTTATATGTATCATAAAATGAAAGACATTGATGAATTATATTGACAAAGACATTGGTTATAATGCATAAGTCGGTCCCGACCACCAGGTTCGAATCGATTCCAAAGATGACCACCGATTTATTTTTCAAAAATTCTTCCTTTTTTTAGATGGCGGTCCAAACACAAGAGATAACATAAATATTAATCGAGACCTTTAACGAAAAAAACAAAAACGCCTTACTTGTTAAGGTATGCAAACGAATTCATGCTCACCTAGGTTCGAATCTTGGGCAGAGCATACAATTTTCATTTTTTTCTTCTTCTTTACTCCTCCAATACAAATCCGAAATAAAAACTCGAGTTGGGTAAGCCTCATTTTTAACATAGCAAATCATGTGATTTATAACCCAAAATTCATGGAAAAAACACTAGATAATATTTGAGGTACCAACAACCCAAAAATGGATTTACATATATTTACAAATCCAATTCGAACCGATGAAATCGATTTATACGACTAAAAATTCGAACATATGAACAAAAAAACAAAAACCATATATTCGAACAAGCAAGGCAGGAGGCATAACATGCTCTGATACCAAATGTAAGTTTAAAGCTATTTTATCACGTTTCTACATCATAAAAGAAACATGTATGCGGAAGCTAAAATAGATTCACATACCTCCAGTCATTGCCTTTTCTAAAGTCGAACTTCGAATTGTTTCCACTGGATTTCACTTGTCTTCTCTATTGAATAGATGGTGTATTCTTCTTATGTTAGTGTGACAAGAGGACCCATGGGATATCTCTTTATATATAGTTATTTTTCCATCAAAAATAACACCTCACATGTAACCACTTACATTAATATTGCACCATTTATGAACATTTAGTTGCATTAATGTAACAATGCATCAACATGGGTTTGTAACCCATGTTGCATTAATTTTACAATTAGTAACTCATAATACTTAAATGTTACAGAGCCCCCCAAAAGTACAACAAAAAACCATAACTAGTAAAAACTTAAAAAACGTCACCCAAACGTACGACACTAATTGTTTTTACTTCAAACTTGAGAACACATAATAATAAGTTACAAAAATCCATTCATTCCTTAATCAGTAGCAACTCCAGCTTCAACAACAGAGGGCGTAACATGTTCCGATTCAACAGGCTGAGGAGAAGACACATTGCTCACATTAGGGTCCTTTACGACCGCTAGATCATTTACCACCGGATCATCAGCACGGACGGGCGAACCACTTGCTACAACATTAACTTCAGCACTTGTAGCTTGTTCACTATTTTTGGCTTGTGGTGGAGCAGTGACTGTGCCTTTGTCAGGCTGTGGAGTTTCAAGGCGTTGTGGCCTCACAGTCAGTTGCTTCCTCAACTTTTGTTTGAATGTAGCAATAATAAGCTGGAAAAAAAAAAAGAAAGAGGAAATGTGATGCAATGTTAGTGAATTTCAAACTGGAAGATTGAAAAGAGAATGAAGTTTCAAACAAATTCCTATCGCAAATTAAAATTATAAATAATTACAAAACTTCCTCAAGGTTTGGGCTAACTACAAAACAAAAACCTCATACATATATGATTCTATCTTAAATTTAATAATATCTTTTTATGTAATTATCCCTTAAACTAAGTGTCAATGTATTTTGAGCCCTAAACCGCCTTTGGTACAAATTTTCTCGATTCATGCCCCATTAAGTGGGGGGGGGGGGAGGTTCTAGAGTGGGACCCCTGCCTCAACAGGCTTTGTTAGCAACCATTATCATATTCGTCCTCAATTTGCGAAGATAGTTAACACAAGTTGTTAGAATAGTCTATTGCATCCACTTATAAACCACTCAAGACATCGATCATCTCTCAACCTACAGTGGATAGGGGTGTCAATTTGGGTTGGGTCCGGGTTCACAGGTTCGCGTGTCAGAAACAGTCGATCGGAATCCGACATGTTTAATTATTCGTGTCAAAATCTTGAACCCGGACCCGACCCGCGTAACCCGTCTAATAAAATTACTTTTATATACATTTCATAGTTTTAATTGAATAAATTTATTTTTTTTAAAATCAATCACTATCATACACTATTCAATCAATAAAAAATATCACAATTCACAACATACAAAAAGAAATAACATAATTGCATAAATAACATAACATACCAATCATATTTTAAGGACAATATTAAAAAAGACATGCATAATAATAACAAATGCATAATTAAGGAAGTTTTATCATTTAAGTTTTAAGGATATGTCTTTTTTGTTGTTTTTTCTTACAATTAATTATTTACTTAATTTTCTTTTAAATTTACAAACGGGTTAGACGGGTTAAATGGGTCATAGTAGGTTGACCCGAACCCGATCTGTTTAATTGGCAGGTTATTCGGGTTCGACCCAATTTCGACCCGGACCCACGTAGCCTGAACCCATACATGTTAGGTTCGTGTCGGGTTTGCGTGTCGGGTCCAAAATTGACAACCCTAATAGTGGATATCACAATAACTTCCCGCAGGACATGCACATCCTCGTTACATTCCTTCATAATTCTGGATAGGCCCATGTACACATCAGATTGGACCTTCAGCGCTAATAATACCCTAAGGGTGTATTTGGATGGGAGGATTTGGGAGGGGATTTGGGAGGAGGGATTTGAAATCAATAGCTAAATCTACACCCATGTTTAGCATATAAATCGAAATAAATGGATTTCAAATATCTCTTTAAGTTTTAGTTCATTTTCCAAGGATTTCAAATCCCTTCCAAAACCTAGTCATTTAAAATCTATTCTTTTTTTTTTCTTTTTATGCTCACTTGCATATTCACACACACTTACATACACTGCACACATTTACACATACTACACATACATTTACACACTACACACATTTACACATACTGCGCACACTACACACTACACACATTTACACACACTACACACACATTTACACACACTACTCACACATTTATACATATTTACACACACATTGCACACATATTTACACACTCATACATATTCTCCTCACATACGCACACCCATTATCATCACACATATTCAGATAAAATTGTAATTGTTTATAAAATAATAAGATTATATCTTTTATTTTTATTTATTAAATATCAATTAAGAAAATAAATAGAGCTTCTAAATATTTTTATCAAAACTTACGATGGATTTGAAATCCTTACACAAATCCACATCATCCAAATAAGAGGTGGATTTCAAATTCAATGACTTTGAGATCCATTCATTTAAAATCCCTTGGAATTTCAAATCCCTCCATCCAAATGGGCCCTAAGGGCCATGATACCAATTGTCACCCTACTGACCCACTCTATGGGTATGGGCGTGACGAAAAGAAAATAAACTTTGACAATTGTAGAAAGAAATTATGTACAATGCATTATAAAAACTAAAGTTTCCCGGATAAAAGCTAAATGGAAACAAAATGTCATCTATATCTGGAGGAAAATTTGAACTTACCGTAGTTGGCCCTCGAGCAATTAGTGAGCCTGCAACAGCACCACCATAAAACCGCCCTTCAGGGTTAGCCAGTTGAACACTAAGAAGACAAATTTTCCCGCCCCTTTTCTCATCATACGTATGCGATCCATTGAGATAAACAATTGAAAACTCGCCCTGGAGTAGGAGAATTAATATATAATGAGAGATATAGGAACTACAGATAATCCCTTTTAATATGTTAATCAAATCTAACTCTAGCATAGCAGCATCCATATATATATGGTAGATATACATGAGCAACAACTTACATTCAAGGTTCTATTTTTTTTTTTTTTTTGGTCGTAAGTTGTGTGTCTGATTACATCAAAGTGAAAAGTACGAAAAATAGTCTTGTCGACAAAAGTAAATAATAACTAACATGGAAAAAACAAAATGGAAAAACATCCCAGTTTCAAGTGAAAAACAAGCAGACAGAAGACGGATCAATAAATTTTCCAACATTTAATTTGAATGAAACAAGAGAAAAATCAAGGGATAGAAATTCACATTATATTATGGACAAAAATACTTATGAAAAAAAACTAAGAGATAATAAATCCTAGTTTCAATAGCAAATCAATATAGGCAAATTTGCAATATTGGTTATGTAACTCTAGGGTAGCAAAAAGGTCCTCCACAAATCACATTTTGCGAAAAAAGTTATATAACTATAGAAAACACTTAATGTTGGTCCTGCAAGATGCACGTTTTGCAAAATAACCCTGTAATTATATGAAAATCTCAGTTACTAATTTCGATGGAATTCAATCAAGTGAACTGCACATTTAATTCTCAATTCTGGTGAAATTAAGACCAAATTTCAGATTTTCATACAGTTACTTGACTATTTTGCAAATTGTGCATATTTTGCACGACAAAAATTGATATGTTTATAAAAATTACATGTTCCTTTTTGCAAAACGTGATGTTTATAACAAACACTAACAATAAGTTATTTTTCTGCAAAACTGCCTCATAATGGGATTAGAAGAAGCAAATCTGGTGCACGAAAGACACATAAAAATCATTAAGCAGACAAATACCATGGAAATGGAATAAAAGTCCAGGTAGAAGCATATATATACCAAATTAAATTTCTTGAAAGTGCAGCAAATTAAGCCAAACAAACATATTTTGTTTCTTTTTTCAGGCATAACATCAAATAAAGAAAATAATTAGAATTTTGAAATTGAGATCATACCTCATATCTTATAACACCTCCACGTGAAGCTGGGATGTAAAGTTCTGCACTGGAGATTGCACCTGAAGCAGATAGAATGCAAATGGATTCTGGAATCTTTTGAGAAAAAGACCAGATCCTTTGAACAATGTTCTGCATGAACAATGAAGGATATAAATAACTTATTCTTATTATATCGAACAAAAACAAATTAGAGAAACACAAACACAAAACTAATTAATTAAGAGCATATCTAGCAGCACCACTTTAGTGCACATTATGTAGTATTTATCTCTAGCAGTTTGCACACTTCTTGCACTGAAAAGGAATATTACATAATATTCTTTATTTTATTCATTTAATATTGATTTTGACGACTTTATAATTTATAAAAATATTACATATCTAATTTTATGTATCATTGTTTTATAATGTAATTGTATTCAAGTTTTATAATTTTGTGTAGTATTTTAAATCTCATAGTACTTATAAATTTATATGTTGTTATTCAAATTGCACATCATGTTATTTAAAAAAAAATATCACATATAATTGAATTAATTTTGATATAGTTTAAAAAAGATTAATATTGATATTATTTTCTATTAGATCAAATGAAATACAAAATTAATTACAATATTATTTTTACGAAACCGATAAATTATAATATTCAAAATTAATAAAAACATATATAACAAATGAAAGATACAAAATAGCCAAAAAAAAATAAATTAGTGCCAAAACAATGCAGAGAGCATCTCCAAAAGAGTGATCTCTCTTCAATTTAGAGCAAAAACGTTTTCTAACATTGTGCCAAAGTCTGAGCTTTTTTGAAAATATGAATAGTTCTGCGCCAAAAATTGTTCAACACCGTAGTTGCGCTAATATTTTTCTTTCTATTTTTTGGTTTTCAATTGCTGATTAATTTAGTGTATTAAAATATGCAATAAAATATAATATTGTATAATAGTCATTTGTGGTGTAGATCTAGTATAAACTGCTAAAGATGGTCTCAGAAATACCATTGCACTGTACAAAACCCAAGATAGGGCCATAAAGTGGTGCACTGTTGGAGAAGAAATTCCAGCGCCCAGCGTCACTTACGTGGGTTGCTGGATATATTATCTAACAAAAGGTTCACTATCTCTCCTTCTTGAATTGCAATTGTGTAAGGAGTAAAGTTGCTTCTAGTTGTGTCCTTAACATTCAAAATTATATATTATTATTATTATTATTATTATTATTATTCAAATTACACATCATATTATTTTCAAAAATTATCACATATAATTTGAATAATTTTAATATGTTTTTCTATTAGATTAAATGAAATATTAAATTAATTACAATATTATTTTTTCAAAACCAATTAATTACAATATTCAAAATTAATAAAATTATATAAACAAATTAAAGAAACAAAATAACCAAAAATAAAAAAGTAGTGCCATACTAGTGAAAAACTTTAGAGAACCTCCAAAAGAGTGTTCTATCTTCAATTAAGATCAAAAACTTTCTACTGGCACTGTGTTAAACTTTGCATGATTTCAAAGATGTGAATAGTTTTGCGCCAAAAATAGAGCAACTATGTAGTTGTGCTAAAAAAATCTATTTTGTTTTAAACTATTAGCTTTAGTGTCTTACAATATCCACTTAAATAGAATATTATGAAATATTCCTTTTTGATGCAAAATTTAGTACAAGCTGTTGGAGATGTGCTGCAAATTTTGCACTAAAAAGTGCAAAATCTACATTCAAATGGTGGAAACTATTAGAGATGATCTTACAATTTACGTTTCACTGTGGAAAACCCAAACTAGCACCACAAAGTGGCGCATCACCGAGAAGAAGTTTCAAGACTAACGCCACTTACGTGGGTTGCTGGATATATGGTCTAAGAAAATGTTAACTATATCTCCATCTTGAATTGCAATTGTGTAAGGAGTGAAGTCGCTTCTAGCTATGTCTCCAACATTTAAAGTTATATATTATTACTAAAATTTCACATTATATTATTTATATAATTATCACATAATTGAATTAATTGTAATATTATTTTCTATTAGATAAAATGAAATACAAAATATTCTTTTTTTCAAAAACAATTAATTACAATATAATGTTTTTATAACAAATTAAAGAAACAAAATAAAAAAAAGTAGTGCAAAAATAGTGCAACTTTCGAGCATCTCTAAAAGAGTGTTTTATCTTCAATTTGGAGTAAAACTTGATTCAACATTGTGCCAAAGTCTACGATTTTGAAGATGTGGATAGTATTACGCCAGAAATGGCGCAACATTGTAGCTAGGGGTGGCAATTTTGGACCTGATACACAAACCCGATGCGAACATAACACGAAATCAAATGGGTATGGGTCCAGGCTTCATGGGTCCCGATCGAACATGAATAATTGAATGGTTCGGGTCCGACCCCCGAATCCATGGATTCGAACCCAACTCAAATTGACACCCTTAATTGTAGTTGCGCTACATCTTAACTATTTTGTGTTTTATAATAATAGTTTTAGTGTATTATGAAATATTCCATTTTTGTACAAAATTTAGTGTATATTGTTGTAGATAGTATGAGAAATGTTGGTGCACTATGCAAAATACAAACTTTGCCACTTGTGTGTGGAGCTGGCAAAGTTGGTCCAGCCCAGTGGACCGGCCCAGCCAGTCTGCATATAGGCTGGGTTGGACTTCAATTTAAAAGGACCAAAAAGAACTTAACCTACGTTGGCCCAGCCAAATGGGTCCAAAGATCGACAAGCCCAACAAAAATAGTATTTGTCTGGGCTAGGCCACAAGAATTGCGGTCCAACAAAATTTTGGATCGGCCCTATCCAGCTCAATTTTATGTCATGGTCTATCGGGCTTGGGTTGGGCCGTTCATGCCAAGTCCATTGTTAGCTCCACTTATAGTCTAACATAAATATTAATTACCTCTCCTTCATTAATCGCAATTGTGTACGGGGTGAAGTCGCTTCCGGCTGTATCCCCAATAGTCCCACCTTCATGAAAAAAAATGAAATATTTAATGATAATAATTATAATGAATATAGAATATCTCTTACTGAATTAAGTTTGTTGTTTTTTTCAATCTAAAATTAATAGTGAATTTGTTGTTAAAGCTAAGAAAATGATGAGTATAGTCCATAAAGATTATTAATTGAAAACAGACAAAAAAAAATGTTTTGAGAATATTTGGCCTTTGAGAGGACCTACACCTCTCTATAATTACCAGAAAATTCTCAAATTCAATTTCTGGAGCACGAATACCAAAGAAAAGCTTGACCCTTTTAAGTTGTAACTGAAACCTTCTTTGATACATTCATCCTTTCCCAAAAAAATAAATATAAAAATAAAACAAAAGATAAAAATAAAATAAAATGCATGATTTTCACTGAATAAAATTAAAGCAAAAACTTATGTAAGACGGTGAAACACATGATGATTTAAAAGTATCACGGTCTCACACCGTTTCACAAGAGACCTGTTGAATTAATTAACAAATTAAAAATGTTTAAATGCTCAGAAACATATTAGAAATCCCAAAAAAAAATTCCAAGTTATAACGTACACCAATCATACATTCAAAATTATATATGATATGTTATCAAAAGAACCATTTTACATGATCTTCACAAAAACATTACAAAAACTCCAAAAAAAAGGCATCGTTGTATAGAAAAACAGGATCTTAGATTTTGTACAGAATAAATCCAATCAATAATTAAAAGAAAATCCCATGTGTAAAGACCCAAATATTTCAAGATTTATTATTACTTCTTTAAAACAAATTTGAACCAATAAATGGATTCATTGAAAGTTACCTAAAGAGGCAGCCAAGATTTGCCACTTGCCGGAACCCCTTGGGCGGCCTCGTCCCCGCTTTTGTGGTAGAATGGCGGAATATTCCGGCATCAACATAAAAGCTCCGCGCATTTCCACAGGTTGTTTTCTCGGCCGCCCTCTCTTTCTTTTAACCCCAGACTCAGATCCCACTCTGCTAGCAAAGTTGGCCGTTACGGCTACCACCCCTCCACCAGCATTTTCTATAGCCTCAGGAACGTCATGAACATCCAAAACCTCTGGTTCAGAGGCTGCAACAACGGTTGCATGCTTTGGTGTGGTGTTTCCGGTGTTTTGGTCCTCCATTTTTTATCCTGAAATGCAACAAGTGTGAATATTAAGATTTGATTCATGCATGTAAGAAAACACACACAAACACATGCTAATGTTGTATAACGCGTATGTTTATGCGCATATATATATATATATATATATATATATAAGCAAAAACCATTTTTCTGATGAAGAAGAAGGAAAAAAAGGCAAGAATGTTTTTGGGTTTTAGAGTTCTTACAGTATTTTCAATCGGAATGATGAGAAATAAAATCAAGAAATGGATGTTTCTGTTGTTGGTAGTATGTGTATTTTATAGAGAATATTTTTTTATGAAATTCCAAAAATGACCTTTTTATTTTATTGTTTAATTTAATTTAAGCTTGTCAAGAAAATCATTTTAAAGCTTATCAAGAAAATTATTTTAAATATGGAATATTTACTAATCATGATATTTAAACCTCTAGCGATTTTAAGAAATAATTAAGGGCACTTTTAAATCTAAAAATAATATTTAGTTTATTATTTGAGTGAAAATAATAAGCAAAATATACATGTGTGCATTTTCTATGTTTCTTCTTTTGCTATTCGTCAAACATTATATAGTAACAATAATGTTTTATTATTTAAAAGTTTAGAATGTGTATGGTGATAAAATTATTTTTAATTATTCGTATGTAAGTAAGAATAATTTTTCTTGTTCTTTTTATTTTCACTTCATATTGTCATTATTGTTATGATTATTATTATTATTATTATTATTATTATTATTATTATTATTATTATTATTATTATTATTATTATTGAAAAGTCCTCTTATTGTTAATGTTATTAATGTATTATGCTTCTCATGAAGGGAAAAAGGGAAAAATAAAGGAATTAAGGCGCGAGTATGATAAATTAAATATTTTATGATTTTTTTTAGTTCGAATTTTCTAATTTTTTGGATTTATTTTTATTAATTTAGAATTTCACCATATTATAGTAATTGTGAAAAATAACGATGTCTGATTTGGATATTTAATCATGTCGAATCCGAAATAAATTCTTATAAAAACCTCAAAACAGAGAAAATAAATGGTGTTATATCCCTTAATACAATTTAGGTAAACGACATGTGTAGGGATAAATATTTTGTCGATTCATAGTTGTAAATAATTTTGAATTTCAAAGTTATTTATTTTATTTGGATTTTGGAAATCTAGCACGATTATTGAATGTAGAATCTGAATTTGTTTTAACTATTATTATATTAAGAAGAGAAAAATACGATATACTCCTAATAATCTCATAATTGAAAAATAAACCAATTTACTTAATAAAATCTCAGTAGAATAACAAACATGTCACAAATAAATTGTAATATCCAAAAGTAATTAATTGCATAATCATGGAAGGGTGTTATGGTTGAATTATAAATGTTAAATAAGAAATAAAAGTAAGCTAATTACAAATAAAAATCCAAAAATGCCTTTTAGATTTTATTGTTTAATTTTGGGGAATTTTGATAGTCTAGATATAATTTTAAACATGGAATAATTACTAATCGGGATATTTAAATACCGGAGATTTTATGAAATAAAGGTAGTTTTTAATCTAAAGATAATCTTCAATTTAATATTTGTGTAAAATAATAAGCAAAATATACATTTTGTGAATTTGGTGAATTTCTTCTTTTGTATTCACAAATCTTATATGAGTAACTATAATAGATGTAATAAATATGTTATTATTTAATAGTTTAGAATGTGTATGGTAAATAAGAGTATTTCTTAATTATTCGTATGTAAGTATATTGTGTAATTGTAATACGAATTTTAATTGATGATATTTTTTTGTTCCTTTTATTTTTATTTCCTTGTTTATTATTGTTATTATACATATCATGAGCGGAGAAACGAAAAAGAAATAAAGAAATGAACTAAAATGTAAGTGCGATAAATTAAATATTTTATGAATTTTTTTCGAGTTGGTATTTTTTTGTATTCGGATTTATCTTTTTATTAATGCGAGAATTTAAAATATTATAGTAATTGTGAGAAATAACAATAATCGAGTTGGATATTTAATCATGTCGAATCTGAAATAATTCTCACTGATTATGAAAACCTCATAATCGAGAAATTAAATAATGACATATCCCTTTATACAATTTAGGTAAACGACATTTCTGGGGATAAACATTTTTGTTGATTCATAATTGTAAGTAATTTCAAATTTAAAATTTATTTTATTTGTATTTTAGAAATCTAGCACGATTTTTGAATGTAGAATTTGAACTTTTTTTAACTGTTAGTATATAGACATCTCCAGTAGTATGCACTATTTTAATGCATATTTTGCACTATTATGGTGCAAAACTTGTATTCCATCTCCAACAAATTATAATAAATTCTCACTAAAAAAAGAATATTCCAAAGTATTCTGTTTTAGTACATATTTTCATACACTGAAATTTTTAATTTAAATAAATTGTAATATTTAAAAGTAATTAATTGCATAATCATGGAAGGGTGATATGGTTGAATTATGAATGTTAAGAAAGAAATAAAAGTAAGCTAATTACAAATAAAAATTCTAGAAACGCCCTTTTAGATTTTATTGTTTAATTTTTTTGGGGATTTTTGACAGTCTGTATATAATTTTAAACATGGAATAATTACTCATGGTGTGTAAATACCTAGAGATTTTATGTAATAAAGGTAATTTTCAATCTAAAAATATTCTCCAATTTAATATTTGTGTGAAAATAATAAGCAACATATACATTTTGTGAATTTTGTGTATTGTTTCTTTTGCTATCCGTCAAACTTTATATGAGTAACTATAACAGATGTAATAAATATTTTATTATTTAGAAGTTTAGATTGTGTATAGTAAATAAAAGTATTTCTTAATTATTTGTAAGTAAGTATATTATATAATTGTAATATGAATTTCAATTGATGATATTTTTATGTTCTTTTTGTTTTCATTTCCTTGTTATTATTACTATTATACATATCATGAGCGAAGAAAACAAAAGAAAAAGTAATAATTAATGTGTAAGTGCAATAAATTAAACATTTTATGAAAAAAAATCGAGTTGGGATTTTCTAATTAATTTTTTATTAAAGTGAAATTTCACAAATATTATTATAGTAAGTGTGAGAAATAACAATAATATGAGTTGGATATTTAATCATGTCGAATCTGAAATGAATTCTCACTGATTATGAAAATCTCGTGATCGAGAAATTAAGTAATGGCACATCCCTTTATACAATTTAGGTAAATGATATTTCTAGAGAGAAACATTTTCGTCGATTCATAGTTGTAAGTAACTTCGAATTTCAAATTCATTTTCTTTGTATTTCAGAAATATAGCATGATTGTTAATGTAGAATCTGAACTTTTTTTTAACTATTAGTTTATAGATAGGTAAATTGCAAAATTAGTTCTGTAACTATAGGGCGGTAGCAAAAACGTCCTGTAAAAATTAAGTTTTGCAAAAAGATCCAGTATCTATATAAATATCTCAATTTTAGTCCTGCAAAATGCACGGATTACAAAATAGTCCTGTAACTGTATGAAAATATCAAATTTGGTCCTAATGTCATCGGAAGTTTGGGAGTTACATGTGCCGCTCATGTGATTAATGTAAGTCCAAGCGGCTACGATAATCTAGAGGGGGGTGAATAGATTATCTCCATCTTTTCGATTTTACCCTCTTTTTCGAACCGAATGCTCAAAGACAATAATAAAGGTGCGGAATGTAAACAACACACGTTGATTTAAAGAGGTTCAACCCACCTAGGGCCTAATCCTCTACCACCCCAGTATATCCGGGATGGATTTCAAAAAGAAAAAGAATTTTATTAATTACCAAAATTAATACAAATTCAACTTACAAAGACCTTGAAGAGCACCACACTCTTCTTCAACATCACCTTTGGAGATTACCACAATCTCACTTTGAAGATTACCACAATCTTCCTTCAACGCACCTTGTGAAGATTACCACAATCTTCAACCTTGAAGAATACCAAATTCTTCAACACCTCATAAGAAGATCACCACAATCTTCTTCACCTATCACCTAGATCATCCAAGTGTGTTCTTTCCACAAGAACACTCACAAGGATATCTTGTGTTTGAATGATAACCAAAATCAAGATTACAACTCAATAATGAATGTTACAATTTGAGTGCGAAATGTAATCAAGAATAGCCTAGACCTCAAAGATGTGAAAGTGATAAGCTAGGCAATTTTACAACAAGAATAATAACAATGAAAGACCAAGTGTTTGCTTGAAGTGTATCTTGTTGTGTTGTATCACAATTGTTATGTTGGTTGCTCCAAAACTTCCTCTATTTATACGAGATGATTGATCAAGCATAGGCTCCTCTTGGGGATTGAAAATCTACAGAAAAATACAATTAAAATCAAGAATATAGTCTGTTAGAAATCAATCCCACAATTTAAGGAAATGTGTCTCATTGTCAAACGGTCATATTTTTGTTTGTCAATACAGGCGGCCCGGTCGCATGCGAAATACGAGAAATAAGAACACTTTGAAAAATACAACAGGCAGGCGGCCGGTCGACTGTCTCAACCGGTCCCCTAATCAAAAAAACGAAGAGGTTTTGTTCGTTTCAAAATGAAACTTGCAGTGCACTGGCCGACCACCGGCGGCCGGCCGACCTGCTTGTTTTTACTTCCGTCTCATTTTCTGTTTCTAAAAACATCTTCAGTGCGGGTTGCCCTATAAAGCGGCCGGTCGACCACGAGACAGAAATGTTGTCCAATTTTTGTCGAAAATAAAACTCAAGAAATACTCCGAAAATTTAGTAAAAACATTTTAAACCGATCGAGAGTATTTAGACAACATTTAGGAACCTGTTATAGGAGTAAAAACACATTGATATAAAATCAATAAAAGTGTTGTCCATTATTAACAAATATATAAATGACCTACATTGAAAATAAATGCTTGAAGACTCATTTTGCAATTAAGACACAATTTAAAAACATGCATAGAATTAAAGTGCATATATGAATGGAGAGATACGGTTTACCAATTATGCCGTTTCCATGGGTTGTGTCTTTCCCATTCTTGATGATATATTCCCCTTGAGAAGTCACTTTGTTGATGATGACTTCTTTGATTACTCCATTTCCAAAGTTGGTTACCTTCCCATTGTTGATGGTTTCTTCTTCTTTGAAAATCATCTTGTTGATGATGTCTTTGCCATTTCCAAGGATTGTGTTCTTCCCATTTTTGATTATATGCTCTTCTTAGAAATTGGCTTTGTTGAGAATAGTTTCTCCTTCTTTGATCAAATGAAACGTTCATTTGATGTTTTCTTGGTGGCATGAATTTTCTCCGATTATTACTTCGCCGGGTACCTAATAACACATTATTTTGTGGTACCCTCATGTGTTTGGGTCCTTTAGGATTAGCTTTGAGACTTTTAGGTCTCCAACAATAATTAGAGCTATTTCTAGCCCGACAAGAATTAGCCGTATGACCCTTTTTGCCACAATAAAAACAAGTAATAAATCTAGGAACATAATGACCAATATGCATAGTGACTTGATCTTTTTTATATGATTAACAACATTAGGCTTATGATCAAGTCCTTTATCACAATTATGAATATCAACAATATTGGACATTTTATTGGTACTCAAGTTGGATTTTAATAAATCCTTTTTCATGCAATCAATATTCTCAACAAGAGTACTATTTTCTTTTTCAAGGTTTCTAACCTTGTCAAGAGTGGTGGTGTGAGCACATGATAGTGATTCATAGGAAGTGAATAAACTATCCTTATCATTTTTCAAAATATTGAATTCCTTTTTCAAATTTTTGTATCTAACAAGTAAGCTTTGGAATTCATTTTGAAGTTCATCATAATCATTTTGTAAATCACTATAATCATTTTGAACGACAATATCATAGGAAGCAGAGGGTTTAAGACATACCTCGTTTTCTTCATTTATGCCCATAAAATAATATTCAACTTCTTCATAGTTGGAAGTTGTAGGAGGCTTGTTCCTTAGATTTGACCTTGTATGACCTTGAGAAGTAGATGCTTTTGTTTGACTTCTTTCATTTGCAAGTACTCCATAGATGGCTTCTAATTTTTGCCATACTTCATGTGCCGACTTTATTCCTACAATATGTTCATATTCTAAATTAGTAAATGAACAATACAAAATATTTAAAGCCTTACCGTTTAAGGAGATGGTTTTCTTTTCTTCATCATTGAGTTTTTTGAAGCCTTTTGAGGTGTGTGGTGTATCTTTCATCGGAATGGATTCTCCGTTCATGACGGTGTTCCAAATGTCGAACCCGCAACCTTGTAAGTAGCATTCCATTCTTTCTTTCCAAAAATTAAAATTTTTGGAATCAAATAGTGGTGGCTTGGTGGTGGAGGTGCCGGATAGATGAGCTTCGTTTGTAGCCGTCGATCGTTTCTCTTCACTCGCGATGTGAAACGAGCTTGCCAAAGAGTTTGGCTCTGATACCACTTGTAAGTCCAAGCGGCTATGATAATGTAGAGGGGGGGTGAATAGATTATCTCCATCTTTTCGATTTTACCCTCTTTTTCGAACCGAATGCTCAAAGACAATAATAAAGGTGCGGAATGTAAACAACACACGTTGATTTAAAGAGGTTCAACCCACCTAGGGCATAATCCTCTACCACCCCAGTATATCCGAGATGGATTTCAAAAAGAAAAAGAATTTTATTAATTACCAAAATTAATACAAATTCAACTTACAACACCTTGAAGAGCACCACACTCTTCTTCAACACCACCTTTGGAGATTACCACAATCTCACTTTGAAGATTACCACAATCTTCCTTCAACGGCACCTTGTGAAGATTACCACAATCTTCAACCTTGAAGAATACCAAATTCTTCAACACCTCAATAAGAAGATCACCACAATCTTCTTCACCTATCACCTAGATCATCCAAGTGTGTTCTTTCCACAAGAACACTCACAAGGATATCTTGTGTTTGAATGATAACCAAAATCAAGATTACAACTCAATAATGAATGTTACAATTTGAGTGCGAAGTGTAATCAAGAATAGCCTAGACCTCAAAGATGTGAAAGTGATAAGCTAGGCAATTTTACAACAAGAATAATAACAATGAAAGACCAAGTGTTTCCTTGAAGTGTATCTTGTTGTGTTGTATCACAATTGTTATGTTGGTTGCTCCAAAACTTCCTCTATTTATACGAGATGATTGATCAAGCATAGGCTCCTCTTGGGGATTGAAAATCTACAGAAAAATACAATTAAAATCAAGAATATAGCTGTTAGAAATCAATCCCACAATTTAAGGAAATGTGTCTGTTTGTCAAACGGTCATATTTTTTCTTTAATACACAGGCGGCCGCATTTAAATACGAGAAATAAGAACACTTTGAAAAATACTACAGGCGGCCGGTCGACGTAGGCTTGACCGGTCGACCCCTGCCTCAACCGGTCCCCTAATCAAAAACGAAGAGGTTTTGTTCTGTTTCAAAATGAAACTTAGCGGTGCCGCCGACCATCGGCGGCCAGGCGGCCGACCGACCGACCGGCCGACGCCTTGATGCACGGCCGACCTGCTTGTTTTTACTTCCGTCTCATTTTCTGTTTCTAAAAACATCTTCAGTACGGGTTGCCTTAGAGGGCGGCCGACCACGAGACAAAAACGTTGTCCAATTTTTGTCGAAAATAAAACTCAAGAAATACTCCGAAAATTTAGTAAAAACATTTTAAACCGATCGAGAGTATTTAGACAACATTTAGGAACATGTTATAGGAGTAAAAACACATTGATATAAAATCAATAAAAGTGTTGTCCATTATTAACAAAAATAAACTTGAGGAAATACTCCTAAAATATTAAAACCATTTTAAATTATTTTGGAGTATTTGGACAACCTTTAAAAACATTATTTTGGTGATAAAATAAAATCATCAAAATTAAGATAAAAACATGTATCAAACAATCTCCCCATTTTTGATGATTACAAACCAAAACAATTTTTACACAAACTAAGAGAGCAATTTTAGAAATGATTTTTCGGTAAAAACATTTGACCGCTTTGGAAGCAACCAAAATTTCCAAAAATATTAAAGCAACCAAATAGGGTAAATATTTTCAATAATAAGCACAAGCTCCCCTATCAACAAGCATATCAAGAATAATGTAAAAGCAATTTTCCATAAGCTAAAAGCTTTAGCTTTTACAATTTGTTCAAGAGCTTATAAGCTCCCCTATCACAAAACATCATTAAACAATTATATAAGTCCATCAAGCAACAATTGGACTAAAAACAAATCACAACTTATGGCTTTTATGAGCCATAGCTTATAGCTTTTACAATTTGTTCAAGAGCTTATAAGCTCCCCCTGTCACAAAACATCATTAAACAATTATATAAGTCCATCAAGCAACAATTGGACTAAAAACAAATCACAACTTATGGCTTTTATGAGCCATAGCTTATAGCTTTTATGACAAGCTTTTATTAGCTTCTTTGAGGTAATGAGCCAATATCCTGTTTCTCCCCCTTTGGAATCATCAAAAAGAATGTTAGGATGGTGGAAACACCATACAATAATATCAAAGCACGCCAAAGGGACGGTTTAATAACCGTTTGAGCAATTAAAGCATAATAATCCAAGGAAAATGGGAGAAATGTAATATGAAGAGTTCATACGCTTGTTTTGTTTGTCAAAACATGATCTCAATAAGTATAGAAAACTTTTGAAAGCAAGAGAATCATGTAGAAGTTGAAAGTTTCATTGCGACATTTCAACAAACACCTTGTGTGCGTGAAAAATAAAAGAGGTTGTATGTAGTCCTTGTAAAGGTTTCAAGCCAAAAATTTTCATATCATCAATCAACCTCATTCCAAAGCTCAAAAAGATCATATACAACATATGTTCATCAAATAAGAAGCTCAAAATAGATTCTCAAGGGTTCAAACCAATTGAGATAAGCTAAGAATGATCAAGGCATTACAAGTGCCAAAAATTAGAACATCTACCAAGTAATAAGTCATGCCTTAACCAATACATGTATCAAATGTCAAAAGTCCCAACATATCCAACTAAGCATAATGATCAAAGCATTAAGAGAAGCACTTTTACCATAAAGTACTCCATACCAATTATCAAACAATGCTTTAGAGTATTTTTACCATCAAATACTCCATCAAAGTCATGATCATCCACAAGTCATTATCAACTTGCAATTTTAACCCTTTTTAAGAAAGACAAGCAAATATCATTAGTACAAATGAGTTTTACAAAAGTTTATCAAAATACAAAGCAACATTAATGAAAATGCTAGAAGGTAAAGGGGGTGGGGACATCATTCCTCATCCGAGGAGAAGCAAGATCCGGG
Organism: Rehmannia glutinosa; assembly: GCA_016081115.2. Taxonomy (NCBI): domain Eukaryota; kingdom Viridiplantae; phylum Streptophyta; class Magnoliopsida; order Lamiales; family Orobanchaceae; genus Rehmannia; species Rehmannia glutinosa. The sequence continues at coordinate 12,252,502 of CM071924.1, read as the reverse complement.
AATAAAATCCATGATAAATTTCTTCAATTTGCCGATAGACTTTTGCATTTTGGAGGTCTTTTGCTCCAAAGCCTCATATCTCGTCTCATGAAAAGCCCTCATCTCATCAAATTCGGCTTGAGTATACCTCCTAGGTGGTTGAGCACCGGTATTACCCTCTGGATTGCTCGGTTCGCCCTCTTCCGCCAATCTTGCGGCCTCGGCGTCATCAAAGTAGTCATTAGGATCGGGGGACTCTTGACCTCTTCCTCTAGCCATTTTGGTTGGTCGGATGTCCATATTCTTGCGCATCGTGACCATTTGGGAGATATTATCAATGTCAAAGTCATTTTGAAATACTTCCGAGTTACACTCCGACGAAGGAAGTCCCGATTGAATAAGAAGTTTACAAATCCAATTTCCCATAACTAACTTCTTATTACCTTGAGTGATGGACTCGATTAGACATTGAATAAGTATGGCACCAAAGTTAAGTGGTTCCCTCCTAGCAATCTTATACGTCAAAAAGTAATCCATGTTGCTAGGCATCTTTCCCGACTTACCACAAATGCAATATGCGACAATGACCGACAAAATACGATGCTCAAGTGTCATTGCCAACAAAGGGTACTTTGGCCATACTCCCAAATACGTCTTCACTTCCTTCATTGACACCCCCAACATTTCATCATTCCAAGTCCCACAAGAGAAATAATCCCAACCACCTTCTCTAACACGTAAAAACCGGCAAATGTCATTGGGAGTCCATCTAAAATGTCGTCCCCTTATAAGAGAATTTACGGCTATAGGCTTCCTTTCAACATCATATTCGACCCACATATTGGCATAAAAGAGTTGGATAATATCATCATCATACAACACATAAGCATGCTCCCATAAATACATCCAACCTTGCTCCTCAAAAAATCCTCTTATAGTAGGATACTCATTTGTAAATGAACTAAAACGACACATTTTAGTCCGAGCAATAGATTTTCCACCCATTCCCGAATCCTCATAATACCATTCCGCATACTTATTGATGAAATTAAGAACATTGTGGGAATTAGGGGCTTGAGTAACAAAGGATTTTTTACCTTTCGCCCAACGGCAATTTTGGAGCGAAATAGTTCCGCGTAGCTCGGTAATTTGGGCCCGAAAGAGAATGGGATTTTGAACATCATCACCTTCTTGAGCCACGTTTCTTTGAGCGGCTCAAATATCCCTTTGTTCGGCTTATTCTTGCCGATTTCTTGACGAACCCTCTCCGCCCCTTCTACGCTTGGAGATGGGATTTCGACCGGTGGAATTCTTTGGGGGAGCCATATATGTAAGATTCTTGTGAAAATAAGAAGATTAGCAACAAGAATCGTGAAAAATGATGAAGAATTGAAGATTTTGGAAGAAAGGGGGTGATATTCTCGCTGTATAAGGGTTTGAGAGAAATAGCACGTCTGTTTTGAAATGAAGAACAGAACGATTTTAAGTTGTGATTTTGTACTGGGCGACCGGTCGAGGTAGGGTGCGACCGGTCGAGGTGCAGGGCGACCGGTCGCCCCTTCTTTGACCGTCCCAGTGCAATTTTTTTTTCCCAGAGTTTTCCAAAATTCGATTTTTCACCCCAAAAGTTTTAAAATTTTGCAAAAAGATAGTTTTGGATCAAGTCCAACAAATATGGGTTTCGAGAAAACATATAAACGATAAAATCGAGACTTAACAAGTAGTGCCCTTTTTTAGAAAATATTTGCAAAATCATTTAGGGGCACTTAAGGGGTTAAAAAGAAATATCTTAAAAGATATGTGCATAATATTGAGTTCTAAGAAAATTACGAGTGAACGTACCTCGATAGTTTAAGGAACTTGATGACGTAATAGCCAATGAATATGAGATACATATCCTACACAATTCTTAGACAAAATTTGCACAAAAAATACAAGTGTAGGCAAGTAATAGGAGATATCAAAAAGAGCTTATGCTAAAGATTTCATAAGAGATAATAAGCCACATAAGTCTAATTAAATGCTCAAAAGTTTTAGAAAATCATGCAAGGTCTTCTTTGAAAAATATTGAAACTCACAAATATATAAATGACATACATTGAAAATAAATGCTTGAAGACTCATTTTGCAATTAAGACACAATTTAAAAACATGCATAGAATTAAAGTGCATATATGAATGGAGAGATACGGTTTACCAATTATGCCGTTTCCATGGGTTGTGTCTTTCCCATTCTTGATGATATCTTCCCCTTGAGAAGTCACTTTGTTGATGATGACTTCTTTGATTACTCCATTTCCAAAGTTGGTTACCTTCCCATTGTTGATGGTTTCTTCTTCTTTGAAAATCATCTTGTTGATGATGTCTTTGCTATTTCCAAGGATTGTGTTCTTCCCATTTTTGATTATATGCTCTTCTTAGAAATCGGCTTTGTTGAGAATAGTTTCTCCTTCTTTGATCAAATGAAACGTTCATTTGATGTTTTCTTGGTGGCATGAATTTTCTCCGATTACTTAGGGTACCTAATAACACATTATTTTGTGGTACCCTCATGTGTTTGGGTCCTTTAGGATTAGCTTTGAGACTTTTAGGTCTCCAACAATAATTAGAGCTATTTCTAGCCCGACAAGAATTAGCCGTATGACCCTTTTTGCCACAATAAAAACAAGTAATAAATCTAGGAGCATAATGACCAATATGCATAGTGACTTGATCTTTTTTTATATGATTAACAACATTAGGCTTATGATCAAGTCCTTTATCACAATTATGAATATCAACAATATTGGACATTTTATTGGTACTCAAGTTGGATTTTAATAAATCCTTTTTCATGCAATCAATATTCTCAACAAGAGTACTATTTTCTTTTTTTCAAGGTTTCTAACCTTGTCAAGAGTGGTGGTGTGAGCACATGATAGTGATTCATAGGAAGTGAATAAACTATCCTTATCATTTTTCAAAATATTGAATTCCTTTTTCAAATTTTTGTATCTAACAAGTAAGCTTTGGAATTCATTTTGAAGTTCATCATAATCATTTTGTAAATCACTATAATCATTTTGAACGACAATATCATAGGAAGTAGAGGGTTTAAGACATACCTCGTTTTCTTCATTTATGCCCATAAAACAATATTCAACTTCTTCATAGTTGGAAGTTGTAGGAGGCTTGTTCCTTAGATTTGAGCTTGTATGACCTTGAGAAGTAGATGCTTTTGTTTGACTCCTTTCATTTGCAAGTACTCCATAGATGGCTTCTAATTTTTGCCATACTTCATGTGCCGACTTTATTCCTACAATATGTTCATATTCTAAATTAGTAAATGAACAATACAAAATATTTAAAGCCTTACCGTTTAAGGAGATGGTTTTCTTTTCTTCATCATTGAGCTTTTTGAAGCCTTTTGAGGTGTGTGGTGTATCTTTCATCGGAATGGATTCTCCGTTCATGACGGTGTTCCAAATGTCGAACCCGAACCTTGTAAGTAGCATTCCATTCTTTCTTTCCAAAAATTAAAATCTTTGGAATCAAATAGTGGTGGCTTGGTGGTGGAGGTGCCGGATAGATGAGCTTCGTTTGTAGCCATCGATCGTTTCTCTTCACTCGCGATGTGAAACGAGCTTGCCAAAGAGTTTGGCTCGATACCATTTGTAAGTCCAGCGCTACGATAATCTAGAGGGGGTGAATAGATTATCTCCATCTTTTCGATTTTACCCTCTTTTTCGAACCGAATGCTCAAAGACAATAATAAAGGTGCGGAATGTAAACAACACACGTTGATTTAAAGAGGTTCAACCCACCTAGGGCCTAATCCTCTACCACCCCAGTATATCCGAGATGGATTTCAAAAAGAAAAAGAATTTTATTAATTACCAAAATTAATACAAATTCAACTTACAACACCTTGAAGAGCACCACACTCTTCTTCAACGCCACCTTTGGAGATTACCACAATCTCACTTTGAAGATTACCACAATCTTCCTTCAACGGCACCTTGTGAAGATTACCACAATCTTCAACCTTGAAGAATACCAAATTCTTCAACACCTCAATAAGAAGATCACCACAATCTTCTTCACCTATCACCTAGATCATCCAAGTGTGTTCTTTCCACAAGAACACTCACAAGGATATCTTGTGTTTGAATGATAACCAAAATCAAGATTACAACTCAATAATGAATGTTACAATTTGAGTGCGAACTGTAATCAAGAATAGCCTAGACCTCAAAGATGTGAAAGTGATAAGCTAGGCAATTTTACAACAAGAATAATAACAATGAAAGACCAAGTGTTTGCTTGAAGTGTATCTTGTTGTGTTGTATCACAATTGTTATGTTGGTTGCTTCAAAACTTCCTCTATTTATACGAGATGATTGATCAAGCATAGGCTCCTCTTGGGGATTGAAAATCTACAGAAAAATACAATTAAAATCAAGAATATAACTGTTAGAAATCAATCCCACAATTTAAGGAAATGTGTCTGCGTCAAACGGTCATATTTTTCTTAATACAATATACAGGCGGCCGCATTTAAATACGAGAAATAAGAACACTTTGAAAAATACTATGGGCGGCCAGGTCGACGTGAGGCTTCGGCCGGTCGACCCACTGCCTCAACCGGTCCCCTAATCAAAAACGAAGAGGTTTTGTTCTGTTTCAAAATGAAACTTGCAGTGCACCGGTCGACCACTCATGGCGGCGGCCGGCCACCGGACCGGCGACGCGCCGATGCGACCGGCCGACCTGCTTTTTTTACTTCCGTCTCATTTTCTGTTTCTAAAAACATCTTCGTGCGGGTTGCCCTATAGGGGCGGCCGGTCGACTACGAGACAAAAATGTTGTCCAATTTTTGTCGAAAATAAAACTCAAGAAATACTCCGAAAATTTAGTAAAAACATTTTAAACCGATCGAGAGTATTTAGACAACATTTAGGAACCTGTTATAGGAGTAAAAACACATTGATATAAAATCAATAAAAGTGTTGTGCATTATTAACAAAAATAAACTTGAGGAAATACTCCGGAAAATATTAAAACCATTTTAAATCATTTTGGAGTATTTGGACAACCTTTAAAAACATTGTTTTGGTGATAAAATAAAATCATCAAAATTAAGATAAAAACATGTATCAAACAATCTCCCCCTTTTTGATGATTACAAACCAAAACAATTTTTACACAAACTAAGAGAGCAATTTTAGAAATGATTTTTCGGTAAAAACATTTGACCGTTTGGAAGCAACCAAAATTTCCAAAAAATATTAAAGCAACCAAGTAGGGAGTAAATATTTTCAATAATAAGCACAAGCTCCCCCTATCAACAAGCATATCAAGAATAATGTAAAAGCAATTTTCCATAAGCTAAAAGCTTTAGCTTTTACAATTTGTTCAAGAGCTTATAAGCTCCCCCTATCACAAAACGTCATTAAACAATTATATAAGTCCATCAAGCAACAATTGGACTAAAAACAAATCACAACTTATGGCTTTTATGAGCCATAGCTTATAGCTTTTACAATTTGTTCAAGAGCTTATAAGCTCCCCCTGTCACAAAACATCATTAAACAATTATATAAGTCCATCAAGCAACAATTGGACTAAAAACAAATCACAAATTATGGCTTTTATGAGCCATAGCTTATAGCTTTTATGACAAGCTTTTATTAGCTTCTTTGAGGTAATGAGCCAATATCCTGTTTCTCCCCCTTTGGAATCATCAAAAAGAATGTTAGGATGGTGGAAACACCATACAATAATATCAAAGCACGCCAAAGGGACGGTTTAATAACCGTTTGAGCAATTAAAGCATAATAATCCAAGGAAAATGGGAGAAATGTAATATGAAGAGTTCATACGCTTGTTTTGTTTGTCAAAACATGATCTCAATAAGTATAGAAAACTTTTGAAAGCAAGAGAATCATGTAGAAGTTGAAAGTTTCATTGCGACATTTCAACAAACACCTTGTGTGCGTGAAAAATAAAAGAGGTTGTATGTAGTCCTTGTAAAGGTTTCAAGCCAAAAATTTTCATATCATCAATCAACCTCATTCCAAAGCTCAAAAAGATCATATGCAACATATGTTCATCAAATAAGAAGCTCAAAATAGATTCTCAAGGGTTCAAACCAATTGAGATAAGCTAAGAATGATCAAGGCATTACAAGTGCCAAAAATTAGAACATCTACCAAGTAATAAGTCATGCCTTAACCAATACATGTATCAAATGTCAAAAGTCCCAACATATCCAACTAAGCATAATGATCAAAGCATTAAGAGAAGCACTTTTACCATCAAGTACTTCATACCAATTATCAAACAATGCTTTAGAGTATTTTTACCATCAAATACTCCATCAAAGTCATGATCATCCACAAGTCATTATCAACTTGCAATTTTAACCCTTTTTAAGAAAGACAAGCAAATATCATTAGTACAAATGAGTTTTACAAAAGTTTATCAAAATACAAAGCAACATTAATGAAAATGCTAGAAGGTAAAGGGGGTGGGGACATCATTCCTCATCCGAGGAGAAGCAAGATCCGGGAATAAAATCCTTGATAAATTTCTTCAATTTGCCGATAGACTTTTGCATTTTGGAGGTCTTTTGCTCCAAAGCCTCATATCTCGTCTCATGAAAAGCCCTCATCTCATCAAATTCGGCTTGAGTATACCTCTGGCGGTTGAGCACCTGTGGTATTACCCTCCGGATTGCTCGGTTCGCCCTCTTCCGCCAATCTTGCGGCCTCGGCGTCATCAAAGTAGTCATTAGGATTGGGGGACTCTTGACCTCTTCCTCTAGCCATTTTGGTTGGTCGGATGTCCATATTCTTGCGCATCGTGACCATTTGGGAGATATTATCAATGTCAAAGTCATTTTGAAATACTTCCGAGTTACACTCAAGACGAAGGAAGTCCCGATTGAATAAGAAGTTTACAAATCCAATTTCTCATAACTAACTTCTTATTACCTTGAGTGATGGACTCGATTAGACATTGAATAAGTATGGCACCAAAGTTAAGTGGTTCCCTCCTAGCAATCTTATACGTCAAAAAGTAATCCATGTTGCTAGGCATCTTTCCCGACTTACCACAAATGCAATATGCGACAATGACCGACAAAATACGATGCTCAAGTGTCATTGCCAACAAAGGGTACTTTGGCCATACTCCCAAATACGTCTTCACTTCCTTCATTGACACCCCCAACATTTCATCATTCCAAGTCCCACAAGAGAAATAATCCCAACCACCTTCTCTAACACGTAAAAACCGGCAAATGTCATTGGGAGTCCATCTAAAATGTCGTCCCCTTATAAGAGAATTTACGGCTATAGGCTTCCTTTCAATATCATATTCGACCCAGATATTGGCATAAAAGAGTTGGATAATATCATCATCATACAACACATAAGCATGCTCCCATAAATACATCCAACCTTGCTCCTCAAAAAATCCTCTTATAGTAGGATACTCATTTGTAAATGAACTAAAACGACACATTTTAGTCCGAGCAATAGATTTTCCACCCATTCCCGAATCCTCATAATACCATTCCGCATACTTATTGATGAAATTAAGAACATTGTGGGAATTAGGGGCTTGAGTAACAAAGGATTTTTTACCTTTCGCCCAACGGCAATTTTAGAGCGAAATAGTTCCGCGTAGCTCGGTAATTTGGGCCCGAAAGAGAATGGGATTTTGAACATCATCACCTTCTTGAGCCACGTTTCTTTGAGCGGCTCAAATATCCCTTTGTTCGGCTTCTTCTTGCCGATTTCTTGACGAACCCTCTCCGCCCCTTCTACGCTTGGAGATGGGATTTCGACCGTGGAATTCTTTGGGGAGCCATATATGTAAGATTCTTGTGAAAATAAGAAGATTAGCAACAAGAATCGTGAAAAATGATGAAGAATTGAAGATTTTGGAAGAAAGGGGGTGATATTCTCGCTGTATAAGGGTTTGAGAGAAATAGCTCGTCTGTTTTGAAATGAAGAACGAGCGATTTTAAGTTGTGATTTTGTCTTCATGCGGCCGGTCGAGGTAGGGTGCGACCGGTCGAGGTGCGGCGACCGTCGCCGCCTGCAGCTGGCACCAAGTGCAATTTTGTTTTTCCTAGAGTTTTCCAAAATTTGATTTTTCACCCCAAAAGTTTTAAAACTTTGCAAAAAGATAGTTTTGGATCAAGTCCAACAAATATGGGTTTCAAGAAAACATATAAACGATAAAATCGAGACTTAACAAGTAGTGCCCTTTTTTAGAAAATATTTGCAAAATCATTTAGGGGCACTTAAGGGGTTAAAAAGAAATATCTTAAAAGATATGTGCATAATATTGAGTTCTAAGAAAATTACGAGTGAACGTACCTCGATAGTTTAAGGAACTTGATGACGTAATAGCCAATGAATATGAGATACATATCCTACACAATTCTTAGACAAAATTTGCACAAACAATACAAGTGTAGGCAAGTAATAGGAGATATCAAAAAGAGCTTATGCTAAAGATTTCATAAGAGATAATAAGCCACATAAGTCTAATTAAATGCTCAAAAGTTTTAGAAAATCATGCAAGGTCTTCTTTTAAAAATATTGAAACTCACAAATATATAAATGACCTACATTGAAAATAAATGCTTGAAGACTCATTTTGCAATTAAGACACAATTTAAAAACATGCATAGAATTAAAGTGCATATATGAATGGAGAGATACGGTTTACCAATTATGCCGTTTCCATGGGTTGTGTCTTTCCCATTCTTGTTGATATCTTCCCCTTGAGAAGTCACTTTGTTGATGATGACTTCTTTGATTACTCCATTTCCAAAGTTGGTTACCTTCCCATTGTTGATGGTTTCTTCTTCTTTGAAAATCATCTTGTTGATGATGTCTTTGCCATTTCCAAGGATTGTGTTCTTCCCATTTTTGATTATATGCTCTTCTTAGAAATTGGCTTTGTTGAGAATAGTTTCTCCTTCTTTGATCAAATGAAACGTTCATTTGATGTTTTCTTGGTGGCATGAATTTTCTCCGATTATTACTTCGCCGGGTACCTAATAACACATTATTTTGTGGTACCCTCATGTGTTTGGGTCCTTTAGGATTAGCTTTGAGACTTTTAGGTCTCCAACAATAATTAGAGCTATTTCTAGCCCGACAAGAATTAGCCGTATGACCCTTTTTGCCACAATAAAAACAAGTAATAAATCTAGGAGCATAATGACCAATATGCATAGTGACTTGATCTTTTTTTATATGATTAACAACATTAGGCTTATGATCAAGTCCTTTATCACAATTATGAATATCAACAATATTGGACATTTTATTGGTACTCAAGTTGGATTTTAATAAATCCTTTTTCATGCAATCAATATTCTCAACAAGAGTACTATTTTCTTTTTCAAGGTTTCTAACCTTGTCAAGAGTGGTGGTGTGAGCACATGATAGTGATTCATAGGAAGTGAATAAACTATCCTTATCATTTTTCAAAATATTGAATTCCTTTTTCAAATTTTTGTATCTAACAAGTAAGCTTTGGAATTCATTTTGAAGTTCATCATAATCATTTTGTAAATCACTATAATCATTTTGAACGACAATATCATAGGAAGTAGAGGGTTTAAGACATACCTCGTTTTCTTCATTTATGCCCATAAAACAATATTCAACTTCTTCATAGTTGGAAGTTGTAGGAGGCTTGTTCCTTAGATTTGAGCTTGTATGACCTTGAGAAGTAGATGCTTTTGTTTGACTCCTTTCATTTGCAAGTACTCCATAGATGGCTTCTAATTTTTGCCATACTTCATGTGCCGACTTTATTCCTACAATATGTTCATATTCTAAATTAGTAAATGAACAATACAAAATATTTAAAGCCTTCTTTTTAAGGAGATGGTTTTCTTTTCTTCATCATTGAGCTTTTTGAAGCCTTTTGAGGTGTGTGGTGTATCTTTCATCGGAATGGATTCTCCGTTCATGACGGTGTTCCAAATGTCGAACCCGCAACCTTGTAAGTAGCATTCCATTCTTTCTTTCCAAAAATTAAAATTTTTGGAATCAAATAGTGGTGGCTTGGTGGTGGAGTGCGGATAGATGAGCTTCGTTTGTAGCCGTCGATCGTTTCTCTTCACTCGCGATGTGAAACGAGCTTGCCAAAGAGTTTGGCTCACGATACCACTTGTAAGTCCAAGCGCTCACGATAATCTAGAGGGGGGGTGAATAGATTATCTCCATCTTTTCGATTTTACCCTCTTTTTCGAACCGAATGCTCAAAGACAATAATAAAGGTGCGGAATGTAAACAACACACGTTGATTTAAAGAGGTTCAACCCACCTAGGGCCTAATCCTCTACCACCCCAGTATATCCGAGATGGATTTCAAAAAGAAAAAGAATTTTATTAATTACCAAAATTAATACAAATTCAACTTACAACACCTTGAAGAGCACCACACTCTTCTTCAACACCACCTTTGGAGATTACCACAATCTCACTTTGAAGATTACCACAATCTTCCTTCAACGGCACCTTGTGAAGATTACCACAATCTTCAACCTTGAAGAATACCAAATTCTTCAACACCTCAATAAAAAGATCACCACAATCTTCTTCACCTATCACCTAGATCATCCAAGTGTGTTCTTTCCACAAGAACACTCACAAGGATATCTTGTGTTTGAATGATAACCAAAATCAAGATTACAACTCAATAATGAATGTTACAATTTGAGTGCGAAGTGTAATCAAGAATAGCCTAGACCTCAAAGATGTGAAAGTGATAAGCTAGGCAATTTTACAACAAAAATAATAACAATGAAAGACCAAGTGTTTGCTTGAAGTGTATCTTGTTGTGTTGTATCACAATTGTTATGTTGGTTGCTCCAAAACTTCCTCTATTTATACGAGATGATTGATCAAGCATAGGATCCTCTTGGGGATTGAAAATCTACAGAAAAATACAATTAAAATCAAGACGTAGGCTTCGACCGGTCGACCCCTGTCTCAACCGGTCCCCCTAATCAAAAAACGAAGAGGTTTTGTTCTGTTTCAAAATTAAACTTGCAGTGCGGTCGACCATCGGGCGGCCGGCCGACCGGGACCGGCCGACGCCTGAGCGACACGGCGACCGCTTGTTTTTACAACATTTAAGAACATGTTATAGGAGTAAAAACACATTGATATAAAATCAATAAAAGTGTTGTCCATTATTAACAAAAATAAACTTGAGGAAATACTCCGGAAAATATTAAAACCATTTTAAATCATTTTGGAGTATTTGGACAACCTTTAAAAACATTGTTTTGGTGATAAAATAAAATCATCAAAATTAAGATAAAAACATGTATCAAACAATTAAATCCGGTGAAATTAGTACCAAAATTGAGATTTTCATATAGCTACAAGACTATTTTGCAAACCGTGTATTTTGCAGGACCAAAATCGAGAATTTGGAATAGTTACATGACCTTTTTGCAAAATGTGATTTTTACAGGACCTTTTTGCTATCGCGCTATAGTTACAGGACCAATTTTGCATTTTGCCCTTTATAGATATCTCCAGTGGCTAAATTACAAAATTAGTCATGTAACTAAAAGACGGTCTCAAAAAGGTCCTTCACAAGTTTCAAATGACAAAATAGTCCAGTAACTATGTATGGTTTTGCAAAATAGTCCTGCAAAATGTGTGGTTTGCAAAATAGTCCTGTAAATAGTACTTGAATATCAATTTCGGTCCTAATTTCTCCAGAAATTAGAAATTACATGTGCCGCTCACGTGACCAAAATCTAGAGAAATTTCAAATTGCCATTGAAATTAGGACTAAAATTGAGACTCGAGTATAAGTTTCAGGACTATTTTGCAAACTATGCAATTTGCAGGACTATATTGTAAAATCCTACATAGTTAAAGGTCTATTTTTCAATTTGAGCATTTTACATGACCTTTTCGCAACCCTTTTTAGTTAAAGGACTAATTTTACAATTTTATCTATCTCCAGTAGTATGCACCATTTTACGTTTATTTTGCACTATTATGGTGCATAATTTGAACTTCATCTCCAACAGTTTGTAGTAAATTCTCACTAAAAAAGGAATATCCCATTTTACTGCTTATTTTTTGTACACTAAAAATTAATAATTTAAAACAAATATAAAAAAATAATTAGCGCAGCTACATTGTTGCGCTATTTTTCGTACAAAACTGTTAACAACTTCAAAATGATGCTTTTTTTGCTCCAAATTGAAGATACAAACACTCTTTTGGAGATGTTCAAGAAGAAAAAAAAATATGATATATTCCTAATAATCTCCTAATTAAAAATTGAAACAATATCAATTTTAAAATTTGTGTAGAACTAAAAACACATGTTACAAATAAACTGTAAAATTTAACAGTAATTAACTGCAGAATCATGGAAGGGTATTATGGTTAAATTATAAATGTTAAGTAAGAAAAAAATATAAGTTGGTTACAAAAAAAACCCAAAAATGTCCTTTTAGACTTTATTGTTTAAATATTTGGGGAATTTTGACAGTCTAACTATAATTTAAAACATTAATTAATTACTAATCATGATGTTTAAATCTATGGATAGTTTATGAAATAAAGGAAAATTTTAATCTAAAAATAATCTCAAGTTTATTATTTGTGTGAAAATAATAAGCAAACTATACAATGTGTGAATTGAATTTTGTATATTTCTTCTTTTACTAATCGCCAAACCATATATGAGTAACTAGAATAGATGTAATATATAACTATTTTGTTATTTAATAATTTAGAATGTGTACGGTAAATAAAACTATTTCTTAATTATTTGTATGTAAGTATATATATTATATAATTGTAGCTGATAAGAATTTTAATTGATTATATTATTCTTGTTCTTTTTATTTTCATTTCACTGTTATTATTGTTATTATATTTATCATGAGCAGATAAAGAAAGGAAAAAAATGAATTAAGGCGCAAGTACAATAAATTAAACATTTTGTGAATTTTTTCGTGTTGGAATTTTCTAGTATTCTTGATTTATTTTTTTATTAATATAGAATTTCACAAATATTATAGTAATTTGAGAAATAACAGTAATCTAAGTTGGAAATCTAGTAGTGTCAAATCCGAAATAAATTCTCACTGATACGATAAATTAAACATTTTGTGAATTTTTTTCGTGTTGGAATTTTCTAGTATTCTTGATTTATTTTTTATTAATATAGAATTTCACAAAAATTATAGTAATTTTGAGTAATAACAAAGATGTCAATTGGAAATCTAATAGTGTCAAATCCAAAATAAATTCTCACTGATTTTGAAAATCAGCTCATGATAATCGAGAAATTAACAATGACATATCCCTTTATACAAGTTAGGTAAACGACATTATACTGGGGATAAATATTTTTGATTCATAGCTGTAAGTAATTTAATATTTTAAATTAATTTTCTTTGTAGTTTAGAAATCTAAGCACGATTATTGAATGTAGAATCTGAATTGTTTTAACTATTAGTATATAGACCATCTCCAACAATATACACTTTTTTAATGCATATTTTGCATTATTATGGTACAAATTTGTACTTCATTTGCAGCAGTTTGTAGTAAATTCTCACTAAACAAATATCTCATAGTACTCCATTGTAGTGCGTATTTTTATACACTAAAATTGTTAAAAAAAACAAAAAAAAAGTATTAGCACAATTACAGTGTTGCGCTATTTCTGGTACAAAATTATTCACAAGTTCAAAATGACTCATGCTTTGGCGCAATGCTGGATCGAGCAAAAAATTTCTCCAAATTGAAGATACAAGTCCAAGTGTGAAGCCCCGATTTTTATTCGATCATGTACTTGTTTCGTATCGTCTTTGTATTATTTTTACTATTTTTCCGCGTCACTTTGACGGATAGATATTAATGATAAATATATTTTGCATTTAATTCTTTTAAATTCTATTTGTGATCATAATCATTTATTAATTTTAGTTCGCAATTATGATCACTTGGTTGATCATTAATATTATTATTGGTGTATTTATTAGTCACCTTAGAACTTTAAGAAACTATTTATTTTAGGGATTTATAATTTATAGAATTAAGAATTCGATTTAGATTAAGGGATCATGAGACTTATAAGTGATCAAGGAAATCACTAATTATTTTGGAGATTGATATTTATTCATCTATTATCATCAATTTTGGGACAAAAACAAATATGTGGAATTACCAAAATACCCTTAGGGGGACGGCATTGGTGTATTTTTTGGGTGTAGAAATATCTCCCAACTCTTGTACAGGTACACCTTGTGTATTCATCTTGTGTATTTTTACACCATTAATTCAAACCTACATCTTAAATTAATCCCACCATTTCAATCATCCAATTGGTCAAACAAGACCAATTTAAAAATCCCCCCCCTAAGATTAGCATTTTGGCAAATTGTCCCTAATAAAGTTGCCTAAATATTACTTTCCTCCCTAATTCCTTCAATTATTACTCTAACTTATCATTTAATCAAAACAAAACCAAATGTTTATTCTTCCCATTTCATTTCACCAACACCAAATTTCTTCTAAGTCTTGTAATTCCTCTTACCTCTCTATAAAAATCCTCCTACATCTCTCTACCTATTCTTCATCTTTTTCACTAACACTTAACCAAAACTTCAAGAATTCATCTCCCATTTTCTTCAAAAATTCGAACCATATACACTACACAAGGTAAGAAATTTTCTTCTTCAATCTATTCTTATACCTTCTAGCTCACCTCTTTCACCTTCTAATTTAAGTTTGATTTTTGAATTTGAGGTATACCTAGAAGACCTTTGAAGAAGTTAAGAGACTAGTCATCTTGAAGAAAAATTGTGAAGAAGTTGGACTATAAGGTAAGAAATGGAACTTTTAGTACACTTTCTTCTTCTCTTCTATTTTCCAAATTTTGACACTCCATTTTCATTTTTGGAGTTTTAGGGGCTGACCTTGGAGGTTGACATTAAGGGTGACCAAAACCTTATACTTGGAAGCCATTACTAGTCACATTTTACTCACTACACAAGGTAAGTGTAGTATTTCCAATTTTCTCACCATCTTCTTCTATTCCCTAAATTTTTAACCACATTCTTATAACTCCTATATTTTTTGATATTCCTTGACTTAGGGGCTGACCTAAGTCACTCCTTCATCGAGAGAGATTTATCCCATTTTCACCAACAAACCGATCTTTAAGGTGGGTGGAAAAATCCTTTCAACTTCTAGGTGTTTTAAATTGAAAATATGCATGTAGTATTTTGTTATTGAGCAATTGAGATATATATTATGTATTACATGCTATTTTCTTGTATCAAGTTGGAAAAATTCTCAAGTGTTGCTCAAAAATGCGATTTATCGAAAAATAGGGCATACATGCACACTTTATTGTTATACTTGATGAAATTTTGTATGAGAAGAATATGTATGTGTATGACTCTTGAAATCTATGTTTTGAATGATTTGTAATCTGGACAAGTCGAGCATAATTGATTAAATTTCAACTTTTGGACTTAAAATGCAAAAATGGGAAGTTGGTGGACTTAATTGCAAGAAAATAAAACTTAAGTGACCCCTCTGTAATTTTCAATTTTTGGGACTGAACTCAGGTTCAAAAATTATGTTTTGACATTTTAATAAAGTTTTAAGAGTTTTTAGATAAATAAAATCAACCCTTAAAAGCCCAAGGACTAGATTGTAAAATTTGAGAAGTTTAAGGGCTATTTTGCAAATTTCGAAACTGTACCAGACCCTAGTTTTAAAATTTGAAATTTTAACTCTTAAGGGACTGGAAATAACATATTTTAAGTGTATTCTAAAAATCCAAGTGTTTAGAGCTTGGAAAGTAATTTTATAAAAATTGAGGGACCAAATTGTAAAAGATTAAACTTGAGGACCAAAATACAATTTCCAGGACTTATGCAGTCCATGCACCTGGAAATACTAATTTAACTATAACATAATTATATCTTGGACCCAAAGTTCAAATTTCATAACAATTGGACCCCTAAAAGCCTTAAAAGCAATTATTTCAAAATGGGACAAAAATGAAATTTTCAAACGTTAAAGGACCTAAACTTATTTATTTTTAAAAGTGCTTTTATCCCAATATCCCACTAACCATAGTGATATTTTACAACTGGAATCACATTAAAATCCCTTCCGGTTTGTGAGTTCCAATTATTTTAAACTTAGAGTCCGAAATGGCAATTTTAACAAATTTGGGATTTTATAAAAAACTCGACCTCAAAACTTCAAAAAACCTGAATCTCTGAACAATTTGGAGAATTTAGGAATGCACCTCATAATTTTTCAAGATCGGGATATTTATTTATTCAATTTTTAACCCCAAAAGTATTGGTTTTTACAAAACGGGGCTAAATTGTAAATTTTCTTTTTATCTATGACCTAACTCAAATTATTTTCCCTTTACTAAAATAGCCCTGGACCCTCTGACGTTCTTAATTAAAATATTTTATTTTCTCAAAAACCCCTTGACTTATCGGACCGCCTTGACCGATTAATACCCGATCGCGGGGCGACTTCCTTGTCTTGCGATTTGAATCTATAATGGGACTTATGTTCCACCTAATCTTTCAAGATATCGAAGATTGCTTATCCTCCCGATAATCATCTTCATCCAAATAACTCCACCAACGCCATAATTGCTACACGCAAATTTTCAAAATTTTCCTGAACTGCTTCCCTAAATGAGTAATACTTGACTGCCTCGTTGACTACATGAACTTGTATTTACTTTCTTGCTTGAGTCAACTTGGTGTGTCGAGCTCACAATCGGAATGGATACGTCGGGGGAACCGGGCAGGCTCTCGCTATTCCACTCTTCCGACCCCATCGTCCCTAATCCCGCAACCGAGGGACGGAGTTTGTCCAAGGAAGCGGGTCGTAGTACTTGAGGTATAATCATGATTATGACAGATCCGAGCCTTGCTAGCTCCACTGTGGATTTTGTCTTTGCTTTCGGAGCGATAAGGTGACAGTCTTGACCATCTTACTCGGGAGTTACAAGGAAGAACGAAGGAATCGCTGCCTGTCCACACGATTCCGGAGTTAATCGGACCCGCTTGGTTGGCGCTACAAAATCCACGCAACCGCTACTTGTATTGCATAGGTTGGCGCTACAAATCGCACGCAACCGCTTACTTGCCTTGCATAGGATTGGCGTTACAAATCCGCACGCAATCCTCCCCGATCGCTTGAACCATAGTGCTGCGTGACCACGAATCTGTTTTCTTAAACTGTATAAGTATATTACATAAATATATTTTTCATGACGCTTGTGGATTGTGTGTGAATTCATGCATCATCTCTCACGCATTTTCATACAACTAAATTTCTCGCATTAACTATATATATCGCCACACTTGCACACGATCACCCCATCCACCGAGATTTCCTCACCCCTCCTCGTTTTCTAACCTTAGAAGATGACTTTGTCGAAGAAAGTTTGAACCCGCCTTGGATTGAACTCTCGAGCTCCACCCGTTGAACTCATTTCCTATCGTTATCTATGTTCTTTGGACTATTTTCTTTTATTTTTCTGATGTTGGACTCTTTTATTTCCTTTGAAATTTTGGACTGTAATTGAAGGGCGTAGGACCCAGTTGACACTTAAGCTGTGATATGATGTGTACTTTATTCCTAGTTCGACCGTAAGCTATTAACTTGTTGGGATGTAATTGTAATCTTGTTGTACTTGTAGTTTTTCCATTTTTAGACCTTGTTTCACTTGGGATTGTTGCATCGTTTTCTAGAATGTTGGGTTTATTTCTGTTTAAGTGATTGATCGTCGTCGCATCACGTTTGGGGCGTGACAGTTATGGTATCAAAGATCGGTTTGTAAGGAGGAAACTTACACCGAGCTGACCCAGGATAGGTTCCTCTGACCTTGGATTAGGTATCACTACTAGTTGACCTAAGTTGAATCTTGGATGAATATTTGAACTCTTTTGGCCTGTTATAGTGTTAAAATATCCGGATATTCCTCTATTTGGACGTTAGGTGATCTAGAAAATCCGTGATTTAGAGATTATAATGCCTGATATGGCGAGACTCGAAGAAAATGAGGATATCTCTTGATAAGTATATGATTTGGATGTGATATATTATGGGATCTAGACACCTAATGATATTTCTTTGGGAAAATGATAGTAGGGAAATCACTAAGTATATTGATCAATGATAATACCCTTGTGTTATTCATTCTCAAGTACCTGCACAAGCTTAAGTAAGGGAATTTGACTTGTGGTTTAGGTATCACGGATAAGATACATTAAGAATGTGACTATTATACGATCTCGACTAGATGTTACCACTAAATATCCCCTCCCGAGGATAGACGAACTATTTGATCAACTTCAAGGAGCGACGGTGTACTCAAGTTTGATTTACAACAAGGATATTATCAATCAAGACCCGTGTGAATAAGAAGATGTTTCCAAAACGACATTTCAAACAAGATATGGACACTACGAGTTTGTAGTGATGCCTTTCGTCCGACGACGAACACACCAAAGCGTTTATGGATCCGATGCATCGAGTCTTTCAACCTTATTTGGATCAATTTGTAGTGATATTCATTGATGACATACTCGTATACTCTAAGTCTAGAGAAGAGCATGAACGCTCATCCAAGATTGTTTTGAAGATATTACGACAAAGACAAGTTGTATGCTAAATTCAAAGAAGTCACGAATTTTGGCTTAGTGAAGCCGCATTCTTTGGACACATAGTATCCGACTGGGGATCGTCGTAGACCCTTCGAAGGTACAGATAGTAGTTGAATGGAAACAACCCGAGTCTGTAACGGAGATCAAAAGTTTCTTAGGACTAGCTGGATATTATCGAAGATTTATCCAGGATTCCTCCAAGATAGCCGGACCACTCACTCGACTAACCCAGAAGCAAGTCAAGTTTGTGTGGAATGACAAGTGTGATGCTAGTTTCCAAGAGCTGAAGAAACGACTCACTACAGCTCCAGTCTTAGCCCTTCTAAAGGGAACATAAAACTTTGTCGTCTACAGTGATGTATCAAAGGAAGGACCAGGAGCAATGCTCATGCAGGAAGGAAAGGTCATCGCTTATGCATCACGAAAGCTCAAGCCGTATGAGGTCAATTACCCAACGCATGACTTGGAATTGGCAGCGACAATATTCGCGTTAAAGAAATGGATGCACTATCTCTACGGAGCAACACTCACGATTTTCACAGATCATAAGAGCTTGAAGTATCTATTCTCTCAGAGAAAGCTAACGTAGTAGCTGACGCCTTGAGCAGAAAGGCGAGTTTAGCAAGACTAATGATTCGAGAGTGGAAATCATTAGAAGAGCTGAACACTTGGAATCCGACGAGAACCAATACTCATATTTCATGTGCTAATATTTCGGATAAACCCGATCTGCTGAACGAGATCAAAGAAGCACAGGGAACAGATGTGCATCTTCAAAAACTTAAAGAGAAGATACTTAAGGGAAAGAGTTTAGAATTCTCGGTACATGAAGATTGAATTATTAGATTCCAAAAAAAAATTCGAGTTTGTGTACCGAGTGACGAGCAGATTAGGAATAGAATCCTTGCAGAGGCACACCGTTCGAAATACACTATACATCCTGGAGGAAACAAGATGTATAAGGAGTTGAAATGGAATTATTGGTGGGTAAACATGAAGAACCGGTAGCGAGAGTTCGTTGAGATGTTTGACTTGTCAACGAGTGAAAGCGAACACCAACGACCATCCGGTTTATTACAACCGCTTGAGAATTCCCGAGTGGAAATGGGAACATATAACGATGGACTTCGTGACGGATCTACCGAGGACTAGACGAGGCGATGATGCTATATGGGTAGTCGTGAGACCGACTCGAAAATCGCACACTTCTTACCCATGAAGAAAACCGACAGCCTTGCGTAAAACTTGCGCAAATTTACATCTCGAGAGATCATTCGACTGCAAGGAGTGCCAGTCGACATAGTGTCAGACAGAGACCCGAGGTTTTTCTCTAGATTCTGGAAATGCTTACATGAGGAATTGGGTACCTCGCTAAGTTTCAGCACAGCAGCACATCCGCAAACTGATGGCCAGTCTGAGCGAACAATTCAAACCCTGGAAGATATGTTGCGAGCTCGCATTATTAGACTTCCAAGGAAGTTGGGATTCGCACTTACCATTGGCCGAGTTCGCTTATAATAACAGCTTATCGGCCATGATTGGGATGGCACCCTACGAAGCCTTGTATGGACGAAAGTGTAGATCCCCTCTACACTGGGAGATTGATGACCAATGGACTCCGAAGGAAAAACGGAAGTCACCCTCGATTCCAAAGGTCGACTTAGTTCAGGAAGCCATGGAGAAGGTCAAGTTGATCAAGGAACGGATTCGTACAGCTCAGAGCCGCCAAAAGAGTTACGCGGACAAGAGGAGAAAGGACTTGGAATTTGAAGCCGGAGATGAAGTATTTCTCAGACTCTTGCCACGAAAAGGATTGATCAAACCAAAGAAAGGAGGTAAATTAAGTCCGAGATATATTGGACCTTACAAGATTTTGCAAAGGATCGGAAAGTTGGCCTACCGTCTAGAGTTACCGGCACAGTATGCAGGAATGCACGATGTATTCCATGTATCGAGATTGAAAAAGTATCAACCAGGTCCTGAGCACATCATCACTCGTGATGCTCCTCCTCTAATGGAAAATTTATCTTACACCGAGGAACCAATCAGAATCATTGACCAAATAGACACGCGGTTGCGAACCGAGAGATTCCAATGGTTAAAGTTGTATGGCGGAACCACAACCGAGATGAAGACGCAACATGGGAGATGGAAGAAGACATGAGGAATCAATATCCAGAGCTATTCTAGAGAGAATTTGGGGACCAAATTCTTTTAAGGAGGGGAGAATATGAAGCCCCGTTTTTTATTCGATCATGTACTTGTTTCGTATCGTCTTTGTATTATATTGACTATTTTTCCGCGTCACTTTGGCGGGTAGATATTAATGATAAATATATTTTGCATTTAATTCTTTTAAATTCTATTTGTGATCATAATCATTTATTAATTTTAGTTCGCAATTATGATCACTTGGTTGATCATCATTATTATTATTGATGTATTTATTAGTCACCATAGAATTTTAAGAGACTATTTATTTTAGGGATTTATAATTTATAGAATTAAGAATTCGATTTAGATTAAGGGATCATGAGACTTATAAGTGATCAAGGAAATCACTAATTATTTTGGAGATTGATATTTATTCGTCTATTATCATCAATTTTGGGACAAAACAAAATATGTGGAATTACCAAAATACCCTTAGGAGGACGGCATTGGTGTATTATTTTGGTGTAGAAATATCTCTCAACTCTTGTACATGTACACCTTGTGTATTTTTACACCATTAATTCAAACCTACATCTTAAATTAATCCCACCATTTCAATCATCCAATTGGTCAAACAAGACCAATTTAAAACTTCCCCCATAAGATTAGCATTTTGGCTAATTGTCCCTAATAAAGTTGCCTAAATATTACTTTCTTCCCTAATTCCCTCAATTATTACTCTAACTTATCATTTAATCAAAACAAAACAAAATTTTTATTCTTCCCATTTCATTTCACCAACACTAAATTTCTTCTAAGTCTTGTAATTCCTCTTACCTCTCTCTAAAAATCCTCATACATCTCTCTACCTATTCTTCATCTTCTTCACTAACACTTAACCAAAACTTCAAGAATTCATCTCCCATTTTCTTCAAAAATTCAAACCATATACACTACACAAGGTAAGAAATTTTCTTCTTCAATCTATTCTTATACCTTCTAGCTCACCTCTTTCACCTTCTAATTTAAGTTTGATTTTTGAATTTTAGGTATACCTAGAAGACCTATGAAGAAGTTAAGAGACTAGTCATCTTGAAGAAAAATTGTGAAGAAGTTGGACTATAAGGTAAGAAATGGAATTTTTAGTACACTTTCTTCTTCTCTTCTATTTTTCAAATTTTGACACTCCATTTTCATTTTTGGAGTTTTAGGGGCTGACCTTAGAGGTTGACATTAAGGGTGACCAAAACCTTATACTTGGAAGCCATTACTAGTCACATTTTACTCACTACACAAGGTAAGTGTAGTATTTCCAATTTTCCCACCGTCTTCTTCTTTTACCTAAAGTTTTAACCACATTCTTATAACTCCTATATTTTTTGATATTCCTTGACTTAGGAGCTGACCTAAGTCACTCCTTCATCGAGAGAGATTTATCCCATTTTCACCAACAAACCAATCTTTAAGGTGGGTGGAAAAATCCTTTCAACTTCTAGGTGTTTTAAATTGAAAATATGCATGTAGTATTTTGTTATTGAGTACTTGAGATATATATTATGTATTTCATGCTATTTTCTTGTATCAAGTTGGAAAAATTCTCAAGTGTTGCTCAAAAATGCGATTTATCGAAAAATAGGGCATACATGCACACTTTATTGTTATACTTGATGAAATTTTGTATGAGAAGGATATGTATGTGTATGACTCTTGAAATCTATGTTTTGAATGATTTGTAACCTGGACAAGTCGATCATAATTGATTAAATTTCAACTTTTGGACTTAAAATGCAAAAATGGAAAGTTGGTGGACTTAATTGCAAGAAAATAAAACTTAAGGGACCCCTCTGTAATTTTCGATTTTTGGGACTGAACTCAGGTTCAAAAATTATGTTTTGACATTTTAATAAAGTTTTAAGAGTTTTTAGATAAATAAAATCAACCCTTAAAAGCCCAAGAACTAGATTGTAAAATTTGAGAAGTTTAAGGGCTATTTTGCAAATTTCGAAACTGTACAGACCCTAGTTTTAAAATTTTAAATTTTAACTCTTAAGGGACTTGAAATAACATATTTTAAGTGTATTCCAAAAATCCAACTGTTTAGAGCTTGGAAAGTAATTTTATAAAAATTGAGGGACCAAATTTTAAAAGATTAAACTTGAGGACCAAAATACAATTTCCAGGACTTATGCAGTCCATGCACCTGGAAATACTAATTTAAATAACATAATTATATCTTGGACCCAAAGTTCAAATTTCATAACAATTGGACCCCTAAAAGCCTTAAAGGCAATTATTTCAAAATGGGACAAAAATAAAATTTTCAAAAGTTAAAGGACCTAAACTTATTTCTTTTCAAAACTGCTTTTGTCCCAATATCCCACTAACCATAGTGATATTTTACAACTGGAATCACATTAAAAGCCCTTCCGGTTTGTGAGTTCCAATTATTTTAAACTTAGAGCCCGAAATGGCAATTTTAACAAATTTGGGGCCAATATGAGAATTTTATAAAAAACTCGACCTCAAAACTTCAAAAACTTGAATCTATGAACAATTTGGAGAATTTAGGAACTGACCTCATAATTTTTCAAGGTCGGGATATTTATTTATTCAATTTTTAACCCCAAAAGTATTGGTTTTTACAAAACGGGGCTAAATTGTAAATTTTCTTTTTATCAACGACCTAACTCAAATTATTTTCCCTTTACTAAAATAGTCCTGGACCCTCTGACGTTCTTAATTAAAATATTTTATTTTCTCAAAAACCCCTTGACTTATCGGCCGCCTTGACCGATTAATACCCGATCGCGGGGCGACTTCCTCGTCTTGCGATTTGAATCTATAATGGGACTTATGTTCCACCTAATCATTCAAGATATCGAAGATTGCTTATCCTCCCGATAATCATCTTCATCCAAATAACTCCACCAACGCCATAATTGCTACTCGCAAATTTTCAAAATTTTCCTGAACTGCTTCCCTAAATCAATAATACTCGACTGCCTAGTTGACTACCTGATCTTGTATTTACTTTCCTGCTTGAGTCAACTTGGTGTGTCGAGCTCACAGCGGAATGGATACGTCGGGGATGGAACCGGGCAGCTCGGCTGCTTTTCCACTCTTCCAACCCCATCGTCCTAATCCCGCAACTGAGGGACGGAGTTTGTCCAAGGGAAGCGGGTCGTAGTACTTGAGGTATAATCATGATTATGACAGATCCGAGCCTTGCTAGCTCCATTGTGGATTTTGTCTTTGCTGCAAGGAGCGATAAGGTGACAGTCTTGACCATCTTACTCGGGAGTCACAAGGAAGAACGAAAGAATCATTGTCCGATCCACACGATTCCGAGTTAATCGAACCCGCTTGGTTGGCGCTTACAAATCCGTGACGCAAATCGCTTACTTGCCTTGCATAGGATTGGCGTTACAAATTAAATTCGCACGCAATCCTCCCGATTGCTTGAACCATAGTGTCTGCGTGACCACGAACTGTTTTCTTAAATTGTATAAGTATATTACATAAATATATTTTTCATGACGCTTGTGGACTGTGTGTGAATTCATGCATCATCTCTCACGCGTTTTCATACAACTAAATTTTTCGCATTAACTATATATATTGCCACACTTGCACACGATCACCCCATCCACCGAGAGATTTCCTCTCACCCCCCCGTTTTCTAACCTTAGAAGATGACTTTGTCGAAGAAGCAACCTGCCTTGGATTGAACTCTCGAGCTCCGCCCGTTGAACTCATTTCCTATCGTTATCTATGTTGCTGGACTATTTTCTTTTATTTTTCCGATGTTGGACACTTAAGTCGTGATATGATGTGTACTTTATTCCTAGTTCGACCGTAAGCTATTATTAAGTTGTTGGGATGTAATTGTAATCTTGTTGTACTTGTAGTTTTTCCGCGCTTTAGACCTTGTTTCACTTGGGATTGTTGCATCGTTTTCTAGAATGTTGGGTTTATTTTTGTTTAAGTGATTGATCGTCGTCGCGTCACGTTTGGGGCGTGACACCAGGACTCGGCATCCCCCCCCAGCTATGCCTTTGGATTTTGGAAATTTGTCACGTTTATCGAATGTAAATTTGAATATTTTCGAACTTTTGTTAAAAAGAGAAAATATGATAATTCCTAATAATCTCCTACTTAAAAATGAACAATATCAATTTTAAAATCCATGTAGAATATATTGTAAAAATGTTATGAATAAAAGTAATTAATTGCGTAATCATGGAAAAGGATGTTGTGATTGAATTATAAATGTTAAATATGAAATAAAAGTAAGTGCAGAGATTACGAATAAAAATGTTTCCATTAAGCTCTATCGAATAAAAATCAAAATCCATTAATTATAAGAGATATTTATGAAGTAAATCTATATATTGTCGATTTATCAACCTATTCTCGCTTGAGGAACTTTATTTTCAAAGGCACTTATGTATTAGCCATGCATTTTTTTCACAAATAAATAATTTATTACCTTCACAATCTGAGTTATATAATTATAATGCCAAACGTGGTTGTCAAAAAAAATGGGAAATTGACATAAATACCCACCTTTTTTGAGACAATGTCAGCCTTTTACGTTTCCCGGTACTATTTTACCTAAATTTACGCTCTCGTCCTTTTTTTTACACAACAGTACGCTCCAGCAAAAATTCCCGGACTTTTTTACGCTTTATTTCAACATTGTTTCTAACATGTTTCAAACATAGAAACAACCAAGAAACAATATAGAAACAAACCAGAAATAATATAGAAAACACCATATGGGCAAAAAGAGTTAAAAATAGGTAAATATTATATTTAAACATCAAAAACTTCATGGAAACAAAAAGAAACATCGAAACAACATTAAAAAGGGTATGGAAACAACTCAGAAACAATGTAAAAAATATTTAAAACACCACATGAATAAAAAGAGCTAAAAATAGGTAAAAATTGTATTTACACATTGAACACTACATGAAAACAACAAAAAAAATTATTAGAACAACATTAAAAATATTATAGAAAAACACCGAAACAATAAAAACAATGTACAAAATAATATATGAATAAAAAATAGTATAAAAAATAGGTTAAAGTTATTTTAAAACAAAGAAACAACATAGAAACAACAAAGAAACAAATTTAAACAACATTGAAACAAAATTTATAACATATAAATCAATGCAGGAAAAAAAAGGAAAAAAATAAAAATAATCAAAAACTATGCAAGAGCATATTGTATGATAAATGTACCAAAATCAGCGTATTCCATGTAATTTCCCAAAAAAAAAAAAAATGTCAAGAGTGAATTTTATTATTGCAGAAAAATTAAATTAAAATCTTCAAATTAGATCTGTTATATTTTAGGATCATAATTGATTACACTAATGCTGGATTAGAGGCCCAATGGATCGAAGAGGTCCACCCGCAAAGGATTAAAACTCTGGTGGATCAGGCCCAATTCAAAGATTCAAGCATCTAAGTAAAACGACAGCATATGGGATTTATATATTTATGGGATAAGGACACCAAATATGTTGGCGTCTTTCCAGAATCGAAATGGTTAATTAGATGCTATCCAATTGGGTAAAAACCAATTCCGTTGCAATTTTGACATGTATCTAATTTTGATTTTCTTTTTTTAAAAAAAAACTAATGCACTTGTCATAGTTGGACACGTCAAAATCAGAGGGGCCTTGAGTTCTACCCGATTGGGTACGTAGCATGGAACAAGCCACTGGAAATATGATCACGTCCTCTTTCTTCACACCAAATACGCTCCAACATGGGATTCAGATAGTAGTCAAGTTGGTAAAACTCTCATCCCTGCACTGGACTGGTAGGGTTCGATTTCACTACTCTATCCCCTCTTAGGATATGTACTAAAAAAATATATTAGTCCCGTGTAGAAAAGAGTTTGTAACTCAAATTGCAATGTAGATCTCAAACAAAGTCAGAAGCAAACATGAGATTGTTGAACAAAGGAAGAAGAAACCAAATTGCAGCAAAAAATCAGAAAAACAAAAGAGCCAAGTAGATCAACAACTTTCGATTTCAAAGGGATTATATGTTTCATTGAAATTCTTTGCTTCCAAAAAATATTATTTTCTCTGACACTATTTTAATTGTTCTCTTCGTTTGCAAGTTCAAAAAATTCATATTATACATATTGTGAATGAATTGGATGGTTCTAGCTGATATTTTTGCATTGGGTTAGCTAAACCTAATGCTTCTAGATTCAAACTGTTTCAAAAAAATTCAAAGATTGTTTCAAAATTGTTTTAGCAAAGTTTTTGCGATATATTTGCGATGAAATTGTGCCAAACATAGCCATTTATCTAAAGTTTCAAAGTTGTTCGAACGTCAAACGCGTTTCAACCATTTGCTTCTCTTATTAATTCTAAAATTATTTCAAAGATATTTCAAAAATATTTCAAACAAAATTCTAAGTTGTTTCGGAACATGTTTCAATTAATAAAATTTCATTGTTTCTCTTATTAATTTCTAAAGTTGTTTGAAAGGTGTTTCAAATATAATATTTGAAACATGTTTCACCTAATATAATTCAATGGTTTCTTGCAGACACATGGAGATAATTCAAGTAGTAGTATACCACAATGTACAGTAGAACCTCGATAATTTAATACTCAATTAAATAATAATCCCACTTAAATGTTCGGTCCCTACTCGGGGACAACGTGTTAAATTAACACTTCGCAATATATTTTTGAGAATTCCTATAGGACTCATGCGACATGTAAATTAATAGTTCTTTAATATATAATACATTTGTGATTAAGCAATAAAGATTAATTTCATAAAAATCACTCAATTGTTATTTGTTCCTCATTGAAATTGATGTCACCTTGAATATCATCTCTAACTTTGGTTAAGGTATTAACAATTTTTGGTTTTCTCGTAGCTCAACAAAAAAAATTATCCAATGTCATTGTTGTTGAGCTTTCTTTTGAGAATACAAATCTAGGTGGAATTATTATGTTCAATTTCACGATTCACACGTTGCTCTCAATTACCTACTCGCCGATCACAACTTTGCAAATTCAACATCGTTCTGGTTGTATAATACCCCCATTACAAGGTTGGATCTTTTGACGTTTTGTTTGGTGTCAAGAAAAATATTTCAATCTTTTGCGATCATTAATAGTTTTTAGATGAACATGATAGTTTCCACAAGAAAAAAATAAACTTTTCTACAAGCTATAATTCTACTAATTAATAGATTATTAATTTATCGATTATTGAATATCTCCCTAAATTAATAAATTTTGCCAGTCCCGATGTTAGTTTATTGAGGTTTTACTGTACAACTTATTAGTCCAAGTGGCCACGAAAATCCAGAGGTGGGTGAATCGATTTTTCATATTTTTCTTCTCTTCTTAAAATATTTGTAAATCTCAAGGATATAAGTGATAGAAGAAGAATAAACACAATGATATATAGTGGTTCAACTCACCTAGAGTCTTATCCACTACCACCCGGTACTTCTGAGAACGATTTACAACTCAATGAGAAGAGCACCAAACTCTTCTTATACCAACAACCTTAAAGAGCACTGAACTCTTCAACACCTAGTCTAATCAACCAAGTGTGTTCTCACCAAAAAAACACTAACAAATATATCTTGTTTTGGATGATTTTGATCAATCAAGATTACACCTCAAATGAATGTACATAACTTTGAAAGTGTAAGTGTATTCAAGAAAGAAAGTCTAATAAGCAAGATAAGAAAGTGCAAAAACTTACGCTATTACAACAAGAATGTGAAAATGAAAGCTTAAGACAATTTGTTGATAAAGTGATAAAGTGATATTTGTGTCTGCTGTAATGTTCAAAATGATCTGATCTTAGCCAGGGCGACTGGTAGGGCGACCGGTCGCCATGTTTAAAATTTGAATTTTAAAGAAGACAAGACGATCTGATACAGGTTGCCCTATAGGACGACCTATGTCTATAGAGGAGTTTTCAGGGAAATTTTCAAGAAGAAACATTCAGGTACCGGTCGCTATTAAGGGTGACTGGTCACCCTAGCTCAGGGTTGTTTTGACACAAAAATATTCCTGCAAGTTCTTCTAGGCATCGGTTGCCCTTGATGGAGATCAGTAGCTGTCATTGTAACAGAAAATTGATTTTAAATAATCTTTCGAAAATGAAATCCGTTTTTACAGCTCTCGAATTAATAATTTTGGTTGAAATAAAATGACTAAGGTGAAATCATCAAAATCAAAATAGCTTTATTCTACCAAACTCCCCCTTTTTGGTGATTTCAACCCAAAAAAAAATTTGTATACGGTTTTTAGACATAGACTTGTAAAAAATTTGCAAAAGTTTGAGATAGCTCATCTATTTAATATGAACCCCCCCTTTCAAAATAAATAATTGTTTGCAGCGACATAGACCATTTTTTTTTATCAAAATTTCATTTTGCTTATGTGAGAGTACTAAATATTGCATCATCATATTAAGTTATCAATAAGCTCAAAATCACATTTGAAAAATATTTTAACAAGGATAATCACCATATCTATACCAAGACAAATATGAATATGCTTGGAAAATTATCATAAGACCAAATAAGCACAACAAGCTCTTTTTCAAAATCAGTTTTATCAAGAAGCAATATTTGAGCAGAATAAGTTCTTTTTCAAAATCTCTTTTATCAAGAAGCGGTAAGTACTAAGCTTCAACAACATACCAATAAGTCATAAAAAGCTTATCAAATTTTAGCATGCCAAAGAAATATACCAAGAGATAATAAATAAGCAATTTTACCAATAAGAACTTTTATAATCTAAGTGCTTTTACCATGAGTACCAAAAAAAAAAAGAGCATTTGTGCTTTATAGTTTTCCCAAAAATTCACAAGCCTCACAAGCTAGCTTTTCTCCCCGTTTGAAATCATCAAAAAATCATTAGGCCTTGTAGAAAACATAGAGTCAAAGTAAATATGCGCAGCAATATTATTAAAAGCCATAGAATAAATAAGAAGCTTTGACAACATAATGTGCGATTATCATGAATACATAAAGATAAAAAAATTGGGGTGCCGATCAAAATTCAATACTCATTGGAGGAAAAGCACGTCGTAGGAAGAAGCTCTTTAATAAACTTCTTAAGCATGCT
The DNA here is from genome assembly GCA_016081115.2 of Rehmannia glutinosa. Lineage (NCBI taxonomy): Eukaryota > Viridiplantae > Streptophyta > Magnoliopsida > Lamiales > Orobanchaceae > Rehmannia > Rehmannia glutinosa. Next base: position 12,222,514 of record CM071924.1, on the reverse strand, counting down.
AATTTTATTCATGTCTTCGTATGCTCCCTTTTAACTTATTCGAGTTCCCTTCTTGGGGTCAGAATTAATATCCTTATGAGTGTCTCGTTCGAGATTGTCCATGCATTCTTCAATTCCCGGGTTTTCTTCTTCATCCTCCCCATTATCATTATCACTCATATTATTTTCATCACCGGTATTATCCTCCAGTGCGCTTTGTGCTCCCCCACCTATCAAATCATCTATTTCTAAATCATCAAAAAAGTCACGAGGATGAGATGTGGAGGCTCATTCTCTTGCTGATTTAGTCGGAGCTTGTGCCATTGTTCTCCTCATCCTAACCATTTTGAGGATATTGTCCTTGTCAAAATCTTTGTGGATAATCTCCACATTCATTTTGGACTCCGGCAAACTTGAGAGATAGACAAGCCTACAAATCAAATTGCCTAATATATAATGATTTTTCTTATGAGTAACCAGTTGTATTAGGCATTGAACGAATATCACCCCGTAATTTACCATCTCACCACTAACAATTTTGTAGGTGAGGAAATAATTGATGTTGCTAGGCAATTGATCTCTTTTCCACAAACACATAAAATAAGTGAAATGATCTGATAATATTTCTAGCATGGTTTGGGTAGTATATGAAGGCAAAACCCCCAAAAGGTCTTTACCTCCTCCAAAGAGACCCCTAAACGATTATTATCCCACCGTGTACACACCAAATCACCAAAACTAAAAGCGGGAACACCCAGTGGCGGAGCCACTTGACTGTTTGGGGGTACAGCTTTACCCCCAATTTGAAAAAAAAATTAGTTTAAAAAATAATATTAATCATATTTTGTACCCCAATTTTTATATAAAATGGTATTTTTAACAATTAAAATCCAAAAAAATCAAAATATCTTACATACACAATTTCCCACATTTTCTTCCTCCTACAAACACTTTGTTCCCAAAAGATAATTATAGAATCTAACTACGATTAGCCTAAAATTTATCGTACCCCCATTTTCGAATTTCTGGATCCGCCACTGGGAACACCAATCATTTCCAAATATCCTCAATACGCCAACAAAAGTATCTACCTTTAATAAAAGAATGCACTACTAAATGTTTATGTATGGCATCAAAATCAATCCATAAATTTGCATAAAATCATTTGATAATATCATCATCATAGTGAACGCTCGGGTTATCCCAAAGACTTACCCAACCTTGATTTTCAGAATAAGCGTGAATAGCCTGATAATCATTATGAAACATACTGAATCAACAAATCTGAGTTCGAGCAATACTTTTATTCCAAAATTCATTATCCTCAAAATACTTTTCTGCAAATTTATTAATAAATGGAAACAAATTCACACGGGATGGAGCTTGGGAAAAGACTTTTCTTACTTTTGTTTTATTGTATGTGGGATGCCAAAATTCTTCCCCTTAACCTTTCAATTACATCCACGGTGAGTCGATGATTAGTTCATCTTGTTGTTCTTCGATTGGGTCCTCTTATGGTGGAGGATTGGAAGAAGAAACTCATCTTACTCTTTTTCTTCTTCTAGGGGGATTAGGGCCCATTTTGGTTCGGGAGGTGCCATAATCTCAAAATAGGATTGAAAAGAGAACGATAGAGACAATATTCAAGTAAAATATAGAGAATTTGAGGGAGAAAGAAATTTTTTGAGAGAAAAACTGCACCTTAGGGTTTTTGAGGATTGATGTATTATGTTTTGGACTGAACTGAATTGCCCATTTTAAAACAATTGGGCGACCGGTCGTTATGCATGGCGACTGGTCCTTGTTCTGTTTCAAAATATAGTTTTGAAAAACTAGAGTTTTTACCCTAAAACTTTTGGAAAATGTTTAAACTTATTCAAAACATGAATATAAATGTTATTCAATATGCATTATGTCAAACGAGCTCAAATAGAGTTAAAAGACTTGGTGGGTAACAATTTTGTAAAGATATCTGCTAATTGATCTTGAGACGGGATAAAATTCATCTCAAATTTTCCTTTTGACACACAATCTCTTAGAAAATAATGTTGAACTTCAATATGTTTTGTTCGATTGTGATATACGGGATTTTGTGAAATGTTTATAGCGGATGTGTAATCACAAAAAATAGAATTTTTTGTAAAATCTATTTTGTAATCCGCCAAGGTTTGTTTCAACCAAAGTAATTATGTACAATAAAAAGCCACGGAAATATATTCGGCTTCGGCCGTTGATAAAGATACATAATTTTGCTTTTTAGAAAACCATCAAGCAACACAATCGCCTAAAATTTGGCAAGAACCGGAAGTACTTTTGCAATCAACAATATTTCCAGCATAATCCGAAGCACTAAAACCTTTTAAAATATATTGTCATTTTTCGGATAGAATAGGCCATATGAGTAGTGCTTTTTAAATAATGAAAAATTCTTTTAACGACACTTAAGTGATATTCCTTTGGATACTTTGGAATCGAGCGCATAAGTATACGACATGCTGGATATTGGACATAATTTTGTTTCAATGACCGATTCACCTTTCTCATCCTTGCCAAGGTTGATGTGTGTTGCCATTGGTGTTGTCATTGTTCTTCCTTCTTCTATTCCAAGTTTCTTCAGTAATTCCTTGGTGTATTTAGATTGACTTACATATATTCTTTCTTGACTTTGTTTGATTTGTGGTCCATGAAAGAAGTTGAGTTCTCTCATCATACTCATTTCAAATTCACCTTGCATAAGCTTAGAGAAATTCTTGCACACAGATTCATTAGTAGCACCAAAAATGATATCATCAACATATATTTGAACTAGAATACTATCTTGTCCTTTTTCAAAAATAAAGAGAGTAGTATCAATTTTACCTCTTGTAATGTTTCTAAAAGGAAAGAATCTAGTCTATCGTACCATGCTTGGGGTGCTTGTTTGAGACCATATAAAGCCTTTTTAAGTTTATAAACATTATTTGGTCTTGAAAAAAATTCAAAACTCGGAGGTTGTTTGACATTAACTTCTTCTTGAATAAAACTAATCAAGAAAGCTGATTTGACATCCATTTGGTAATGTTTAAAATTTTTGAAACATGAATAAGCAAGTAAACTATGTATAGCTTCTAAACGTGCTATGGGTGCAAAAGTTTCATTATAATTACCTTCTTCTTGAAAATAGCCTTGTGCTACTAACCTTTTGAAGTACCCATTTTGTTTCGATGATAGTGTTAGATGGAGGACACGGCACAAGTTCTCAAACTTCATTTCTTTCAAATTATTTATCTCTTATTGCATTTATACGAACCAATCTTCATCGTCAATTGCTTCTTTAGCATTTTTAGACTCTTTTTGAGAAATTAGAGCTTTTTCGGCATATTTTCTTCTCGTCGTGACCTTGTCAAGTGGATCCCCAATAATAGGACCTTTAGGATGATCTTCTTTAAATTTTAATGCCACGGGGAGATTCGAAGTGTCACCCCTTTTTTCTGGTTGAATATTTGTTGAAAAAGAGGGTTGGTCATTTTGAATGATGTTTGGAACAATTGGTTCGACGTCATCTTTATCATCACTATCTCACTTGTGATTCTTTGGACATCGGAGGCTTCATTGAATTTGACATGTGCGGATTATTCGACTACGTATTTTATTCAGTGAAATCAATAAACACTTGTATGACATGAATTAATGCATTTTAAAAAAAATAATGATTGAATTGGTTTACACCAAATTCAAAGCAAAATAAAATCATAGTAATAAACACTTGAGCATTTCAAACACTTGAGAAACACTTTCAAGTTCCTAACAACACATTTGATGCTTACACAGAAGTTGATTAAAATGGACAAACATTAACAATCAACATGTGCGTTCGCAAAACCCACTTGCTGGTTCCTGATGCTTCATCATTTAACAACCAATTCACTGCAATAATTTGAGATTAGAGATGTGTCTGCAAATTTGTTGCTGGGATTTTACCGGTAAAGGCACCAATTCACTTTAGGCTTCATTTGGATTGAAGGATTTGGAGCTAAGGATTTCAAATCCATAATAACAAATCCATTGATGTTATTTGGATTGAGTTATTTTATAATGGATTTCAAATCCTTAGCAGCTCTTTTTGGAGTCATTTTGGAGGATTTCAAATTCATCTTAAATGGAGTCATTTGAAATCCTTTCCTCAAATCCTTTCCCCAAATCCAAATCCTCCCATCCAAATGCAACCTTATTGAATTTGACATGTACGGATTCTTCTCTTTCTTTATTGGTTTTTTTTTTACTTATAAACTATTTAACTTCTAAAATACCAAATCCTTTTTTTTTATGAGGGCCTCTTTTTTATTTTGGTCATGGACCTCCAAAAAGTCAGTACCGGTCCTCCTAATAACAGAAAATATATAGTCTTCATTGACTTTGTTCTTGGCAACTAATAATGCAAGTGGAAATCAATCACAGATTTTACAATTTAGATATATGCAATCCAATTCAAATAAGTAGTACTCACATTCATGTCCAACTTTTGTGAGGCCTAACTACTTAAATCAATTACAACATCTCTTATTGTTTACTTCCGATCCTTGCCTAATTGAGAAACAACAAATTAAATGATTTGTGTAGGATGAAGTAAAGATACTTCAGCAAGCAAATAATAAAGACACAATAAAGATGCTCACGGTCATTTTTCTTCTAAATGAATCGGTCGAAGCATTTCTATGTACATTCCTACTCAAACACAATCCGTAACATAAATTTATAACAATAATTGAGCACAAGGTAAGGATTTGGTTGAAATTTATGGGTGGACTTTATGTTTTTTCAGGGTTATACAATGTGAGTTTCACGTGTCTTCTTTAACGACTTAACGTGCACGTGAGGTGCGCATGAGTTTCTCCATTAATTTTTTAACTGATATAGACCAGAATTGCAAATTTTGTGTCTTATAGGACTATATTTGCTTAAACAAATAGTTTTAGGATAAAAGTGTAAATCGTGGGACCAAAACGCAATGTCCTTGTCTAGTGCCATTTTCGCTATTCCTACAATTCAAAGCGTAATCGAGTTTTCCAATACTATACCAATTGATGAAATCTCTAAAATGATATAATGACTCAAATATGATTGGGTTGGTCAATTCAGAAAGAGTGGACAAGACAACAAAGTTTTAGAGGGCTTAGCAAGTCTAAATGTCTTCAGCATAATGATGACTAGTGCAGTTAGCTAGGTGGAGACAAATTTTCCAACATATTAATGCATGACTTAGAGGGCTAAGGTATTCAACAAAGTGGTGTTGTGGTTTTCTAGGAACTTAATTCAAACTGTGTTTGTATTGATGAACGTACTAAAGTTCAAAAAAAATGATAGTACTTGAAAAGAATGTACAACCTAACTTGTGGAGAGGATAGAGAATCGGATAGTAGTTTAGTCGCTAAAGACTCCCATACCTGCGCCGAGGTCTGTAGAGTTCGATTCCCCACTTGACCTTTCCCTTCCAGGATTTGTACTCAAGAAAAAAAAACTTGTGGAGATCGAGCATATATGTGAGTTTAAATAAAGAACTCGTAATAAATAAAACAAATAAATAAATAATCAATATTAGATCAATCAATCACGAACCTATTAATGAATTGTATATTGGTTTTCCTCTTAAATTGATAAGTGAATTCGAAATTAAACTTACCATTTTCCTTTCTATTAAATTACTTAAAATTCTCGAATTCATATTCTCAGAACACATATACCAAATAGAGGTTTGACCCTTCTTAAGTAATATATGAATCTTTTAATACGCTCATCGTCTTAAAAGAATTGCTTAAGTTCAAAAAATTATGAGTCCATCAAATGCTAGGGTCCAATAAGCTAAAATTATAGAAATTTGCTATTGAAATGTTTTAAAAAAATATGTAAAATATTATTTGAAGAAAGTTTGTAGAGTATTTTTGATGTATAATTCTATTAGATGAATTGTATCCATTAAATTAAAGTAATCCTAACCATAGGTTAGTGAAATGTCATAGTATAAATAGGGGTGATCTAGTTCCTTATCCAAAAATTGAAATAATCAATAGCAAGAAAACGCTCTTCCCCTTTAAATATCGTCATTTATCTCAAAATAAAAGGTTGAATTAGAGTATAGAGAAATAAAACTAACACCACAATCTACGGATCTTGTATAGAAAATCTAACATTAATTAAATAAGCAAAATATATTCATTTCGCAAAGTCCGAATATTTTAAAATTTATTATTATTTAAATAACAATTGAATTAAAAAAATTCTTCACCCAAAGAGGCAACTTGCAATTTGCCAAACTGTGGCGAATATGCCAAAGGGGATAAGTAATAGTGGTCCTGGACGGGTTTGACTAAACTCGGGACCCACCCCACTAGGAAAAAACTGGACTCGGGACCCGCCCTACTCTAGACCCGGGATCCGGCAGGTCCAACCCGCTGAACCCACCAAAAAAAGAATTCAGCAATTTCAGCTAATATCAGTACTGTGCTAATTCAATTTTCAAGCTCCAATTAACTAATCAGTGGCCAACCATGAACCATAAGCCTTATGTCTAATCCAAAGCCCATCACGCACTTTACGGCACTGCATTGTACGAAACATTTGTTATTTACTTAAATTCTATTGGACTGTTCCACTATTGTTAATTACTAAATTGCAAAATTGATCATTAATGAGGGCACTGTTGATTTACATGAATAAGTTTTTGATTTACATAAAAAGAAATTTATTCCAGTGCATATAGAATTTTCATAAAGTACTGTTGTTTATGAACACAGGATTTGGTTCAAATGTGACCACTCTCCCTAGGTGAGATAGTGTGGACTCATCTTACCCATTGATCTTAAAAAATGAAGGGATGTGACTAATTCAGTTTTTTTAATTATTTCCTAATTTTCGCTGATTTTAAGGGTAAGATTGTAATTTTGTAATTCAAATTAGTGGTCCCAATGATTTTATGGGCTAAATTGACAAAGTCACGGATTTTGTGGCGGAATTTAAGGAACATGTTTTCTTTCCAAATATTTTTATTTTACAAAGATAGTTAGGGTTCTTCTACTGCATAATTAGACATCAAATAATGCATATTTAGTTATTTTGTTGGTACTGTTTTACGAAAACAAGACATAATTGAATATAACGTACTGCATATGTAGTTATACTACACTGCACAAATAGGTTCAATATAATGTATATTTAGTTATGAAAATGAGATGTTGCTTTTGGAAATTATAAAAATGGGATGTTACATAATGTACTGCATATTTAGTTATTCCACAATGCATAGATAGTTTCTAGATAATACATAGTTAGTTGATTTTGTTGCATAGTTTATGACGTCTTGCATAGTTGGATATAATGTACTACATATTAGTTTTTTTTACGCTGCATAGATAGTTTTCAGATAATGCATATTTAGTTGAGTTTTGTTGCATATTTAGTTTTCGAACTCATTGTTCGTTATTTCTCTGTAATATTGCACCGATTTTTCTTTTTTTTTCCTCCTCGTAATTTTCATGAACCGTAATTTTCGAGTTCTTCACGCGCTTTTTTTATTTGTGTTAATGGAGGAATGAGAGAGAGAGAGAGAGAGAGAGAGAGAGAGAGAGAGAGACGTGAGATTGGAGAAATTGGGAGATGTATGAGAGAAAGAGATTTGATTCCATTTTTGAACTAACTTGTTATGTTATTTTACCCTACTACCCTTATATTGATTAAATTAATATTTTAATATATCTTTTATCCATTAAATCATACCCATTGATTAATAGTGGGGATGGTTGAGATTAGTCCATCATGTCTCACCTGAGACATGGTCTCACTTGATCCTCCCCCTATGAACACATATAAAACAATAATATATTTAATAAAATTTAGAATAAAAAGAAATTATATGTAAAGTTTAAATAATATATTTATTAATTAATAATAAAAAGAAGTTTCATACGGGGTGGGTCCAAGTGGACCCGTAACTCGCCCCGGACCCGATGGGTTTTTATAAATTGGACATGTAACCCGCCCCGAGACCCGCTTGGCCGGGTTTAGACCCGTCCCATACGGGACGGGTTTGATACGGAGGCGGGTTTCAATCCGTCCCATTGTCATCCCTAATGCCAGCCAAGACTTGTCATTTGACAAACTGGTAGAACGGCGGATATGCAACAACACATAAAACTCACGAATCTTATCTTGGACGTCCTCTCTTTCTCTTGGCCCCAAATTCAACAAAGGTGACTGATACCCATCCACCAACATTTTCTAGCTTCTATGCTATATGTCAACCGCCACCTACATACGCTTAGGAACCTGCAAAACCTCATGTTTGCGTCTACAGCCGCGACTGATGCAGAACGGTGTTTATAACATTGTGGTACTCATTTTCTAATTTCAAAAAGAGCAAGTCTCTTGTAAGACAGTCTCATGGATCTAAATCCGTAAAACGGACCTTCTAAGAGCTCCGTCTTGAGAACATGAACCATGAAAATAAATTTAAAATAATGAACCATGAAGAAACAAAAATAAACCCTAAAAACATAAACCATGAAGAATAAATCCGAAAAACAAAAATAAATCCAAAAAATAAAAAATAAACCCTAAAAAAAACTAAAAATCCTAAAAACTCAAATCAATTAAAAATAAACCCAAGAAACAAAATAAACCCTAAACAAACAAATATAAACCCTAAGAAAAATAAAATCTAAAAAAAAAACATTTAAAACTTTGTGTAAGGGCTCCGTCTCACGGATCTAAATCCGTGAGACCGTCTCACGCAAGTTTTTGCCTTTCAAAAATATCAAAACTATAAAGCACTAAAAAATGATTCTGGAATGCAAGAAAAGCCACAAAAACACATCTCTAGTAGGCAAATACTACAAAGTTAAGGGAAATTGTCTTCTTTTTTTTCGGACAATTGTGTAATCCATATATTAATTATAGTTTAGATTCGGTTGTAAAAGAATCGAATCGAGTATTCGTAATATTCGATTTGAATTCAACTAATTTAAGAATATTTATATTCGTATTCGCTTTAATATTCGAATTTAAAAGTAGATTCGCATTCGGTTCGACCAATGTATTCGAATATATTCGATTTGATTCGAATATTCGTATTAGAAATTCTACAATTATTTCGTATGATTTTTTTCTTCAAATTTTGATTAATTTGCAATCTAAATTAAAATCTAAATAATATATAATTATCAAATAAATATTAGACAATAATAAAATTAAAATAGGGCTTATGAAATAGATATAAAATATCATGTACTAATATATATGTATTGATTAGTGATGTATAATATAAATATATATTATTCAAATATTTGTCGAATATTCTGTTAAATTCGGGGGGACTTGGTACGGTCTCACACATGAAGCGTACTCAATATGGGGAAGAGAGCCCAAGCCCACCAAGTGAGGTTTCATCCTAAAACCAATTGGTGATAGGAGGAGTAGCTCACTTGGCTTATAAAGTGAACTCTCTTCCCTTAATCAATCCATGTGGGACAACTCACAAGTGACATATCTCAACATATTCGAATCAAATATTGTGGTATTCTTATTCGAATTCGAAAAAAATACAAATAAAAAAATATATTTTTATTCGAATTTGTCGAAATCGAATACCGAATCGAATGAAAAATATTTGATTCTTTTGCATCCCTAATGCTAATTGACAACTTATTTTCATTGGGTTTTGTATGAAAGTTTCGTGTATATTAACATTTTGATGCATACCTTAATTGGAATTTCAGACATCTTTTCGCCTTTTTGGGTGGGTGGAATTAATCATGTAAAATGTGAAATATATAAATATTATCACCTGATTAAATAAAAAGGATACATAAGTAGACCCAACTTAGTAGCAGCTACAATACACACCAAGTGAAACTACAATTTGTCACAATGGAGAGCAATACAAGCACACATATAATTATATTTCTTCTGTTTTTCATTGTCAATGGTATTCTATCCTCTGCTTCAGAGAAGAAATCAGTTCTTGCTACAATATAAAAGTGAAAAACAAACAAACATATAAGTATTCCCCAGTCCCACCAAATGGGGAAAATGTGTTATTTTTCGAATAATTAATTTGAGAAGTTCCAAAATTGGTAGAAAAATTAGAATATAAGAAGATTTAATAAGACTTCTATTCCTGCTCATCCAGATGTCCAAAGAGTTTATTCCAATGGGATCTCGCTTCCTTTGGGGACCGAAAAGACCAAATATGGGGAACGGATTTCTCGCGAGTCTCCAAAATCTCCTGCATTCAGAAATTGTAATTGTTATTCAGTTCATCACAAACACATCCAAGCAACAGCTTCACGAGCCAATTTTTCCACATGATTTGAGTAAATGAACCCGGAGAGATTTAAATGGACTAAGACAAAAGCTTAAAAAGGCAGATAATTCCCAAATTATGAGAAATAACTACATTTCTCAATCTCATGCTTTCAATATTCAGCTGATCAAACAATTGGGTATTATAAATAGGGATAGTTGCAAAAACAACCCTTAAGGTTTGGGGTAATTACAAAAAAAACAGAGAAGTTTCAAAATTACAAAAACACCCCTGAAGTTTGATTCTACCTTAAATTTAAGGGGTTAAACTGTAATATTTCTATAAATGTAAATACGGCTTTTGAAAATTTCTTTCTTATGAAGGGAAAAATGTAAGATGGAATCAAACCTCAAGGGTTTTTTTTTTGTAATTTTGAAACTTCTCTGGGCTTTTTGTAAATACCCAAAACCTCGGAGGAAGTTTTTCTAATTACCCCTTAACTATATCAATTCCAAGAAGTGAATATGACCATAGAGTCAGAGCAGACAGATATAATCAAAATAACATCTCTTTTTAATTAATTAAACTTGTCATCATGGAGAAAATAGTTCTCTGATCTTTGCTCTTTCCTGTGACATTTCTTCTCTTAGTTAACCCCAATTGGCAGCATAAGCAAATTACCACTTGGACAACATATCATATTCACATAGTATATCGATAAAACCGACAACTTGGATGGAATGAAAGGAAAAAAGGTGCAGAGTCTCAAACATAATTCATTGCAAACAACGGAGGCCAGATAAGGTAATACATAATGCAGCAACAGAGAAAGCAGAGGACCAAGCAAGTTCTAGAGAAGCACCTCAACTTCAGAAGCTCTTTTGGTTTTGAGATTTAAACAATCATAAAGAGCACTCCACTTTCCAGAGCAATTGTCAAAGGCACCAAGCCGATAGTATTGCTGCATTTGATGAACTGGAGCTGCCACAGAATCAGAATCCATCAATTCGATGCTCATTAAACAATAGAAGATATTCAACAAAACATAATATCAAACACTTGGCGTGTATATTCACAGGTAACTCAAAACATCCACATTAAGCCAAGACGAATTCTCCTAAAAGCCAATTACGCCTCCTAATGGTTAAATATCCACCTTCAAAGTACAAATCTTGCCCACCCTTTCCATTAATCTGTTTACAAGCATCTGCCTCATCAAAGAAAAAACTGCATCTTCTGATATTCAAAAAATTTAAAAATAAAAACAAGCTACTACAAATATATGAATCCTCGAAGCTCAATTTAACGAATTCAGACCGACAGAGTAATGAAGTTACGATTGCATTATAGAGAACAGAATAATAAGAACAAGAATGCGATCAATCAAGCATTACTCATATAACACAAAGAAGGAAAATAAAGGAGAGTTTGCGGTGTACAATAGCAAAACCAGAGCGCGTCGAAATATTTGGAGCACGATAATCGCCGCCGTGGCGCGGCGGCTTCTTCATTTTCCGAGCTCATCGTCGCCCTTTCCCAGAGCGAAAACCCAAAGGACTAAACACCCAAAAGTAATGCGGTTGCGGGAAATATTGCAATTGACTGATTATTGTTTATAAGCTAATTCTTTAAAAAATTAGTGTGCACATTCGGTGGTTTTGAAATATTTCTATTTTTTGAATTATTTTTTGTTTATGATTGGGAAAAATGTCAAACCTCAAAGGGTGTTTTGTAATTTTTTTTTTAAAAAGTTGATTTTTTTTCTTTTTTTGTAATTTGCTCGATTCTCAAGGGGGGGTTTTGTAAAATTGTGCAAGTTAATTGGCAAAAGCCCATTCCGGGATGGATCAAGGTGAACACGGATGGTAGCGCTTCGGGTGCGCCGCGAAATCTTGCAGCTTCTGGGGTCTTTCGGAATTGCAGAGACTTCTTTCGGGGTTCCTTTGTGGAACGTTGTGGTGCGAGTTACGCTTTTGAAGCCGAACTGGTGGCGGCAATGTGGGCCATTCATTACGCATTCGCTAAGGGCTGGAATCAGCTTTGGCTTGAGTCAGATTCTGTTTATGTTGTGGAATTGCTCCATAAGAGATCATTGGCGGTTCCCTGGAGCCACCTTAGCAAGTGGTGTTACACTCTTCATCCGCTTCCCACTGCACGGATCCGTGGTCTCGCATATTTAATCTGGTAAAGGCAATCGAGTGGCGACTTCCGAGCAAAAAAAAATCGCATTCGATACTTGGTGGGGAGTCCCTCCTGCGGATATTGTACCTTTTCTCACGGAAGACTATGTTGGTCGTTCCAACTATAGGTTTGTTAGTTAATGCGTTTGGGTCTTTCTTGATGTATTTTGGATGCATTTTTTCTCTTTAATGGGGGGTACTCTTTTTTCTGCCAAGGGTTGATTTTACCTTGGGAGGTTTTAACGAGGCCCCAACCATTCAGTCATTTGGTCGGCTTGTGACCATTTTGATTTTTTTTTTTTTTTTTAGATTTGATTTCGACTTGTTTTTTGGCTACTACCTGATCGACACTGTGATCGATCACTCTTTTTGATTTTTATATATCTTTAATTCATTCAAAAAAAAGGGGTCCGTAATATCCCTTTTTAAAAAGAAGAAGTGTTTACAAATACTCCCTACCTAAGACATGAATCAACCATTACGAATTCAAAATAAAAGATAATATCGACACACAAAATTAAATATTTAATAATAATAATAATTATTATTATTATTATTATTATTATTATTATTATTATTATTATTATTATTATTATTATTAGTTAACTAGATTAGACGTAGGCTATATACTTAAGGTTTTGTAAAGAGAAAAGAAATAATTTCTGAATGTTGTGTGGGTAGATCATGTTTTCTCTATGAGAATCAAATTGTGATAAAGTCGTTAAAGGAATTTGTCTCTTGTGAAACTGTTTCACGGATCTTTATCCATGAGATAGATCGGTCGGATCAAGTCAACAGAAAATTTGCGGGTCGATAAGGAATTTGCTAGTCAACAAAAAGTCAACAGTTCTCAAAAGTAGCACGGTAATTATTTTTGAGAAAAAAAAAGTAATACTTTTAAGAAAAAAAAAGTAATACTTTATAGAAATATGTATTACTTTTGATTAAAAAAAGTGAAACACATTGTTAAATATAGTGTTGGAGGTGGTGGATGATGAGCAATGATTCACATAGTAGTTGGCGACAAGACAATTGACATGATATTAAGGAATATAATAAGTGATTTTTTTAGCTGATGTGTAATATTTTCACTTAAACGTGTAATACTTTTTAGTTAAGTGCGTAGTACATATAATAATTTTCACTTAAATATGTAATACTTTTCACTTAAAACTATAAATACTTTTTAATTAAACATGTATATTTTATAGTTCAACATGTAATAACTTTCAGTTAAACATGTAATACTTTTCATTTAAAACTATAATACTTTTCAATTCAATATGTAATACTTTTTACTTAAAATTCTAATGTTTTTTAGCTCAAATATAATATTTTTCAGAGGGAAATAAGCATTTCATTCAATTAAGTGGAATCCTCCAAATCAACCACAGTACAAATGTGATTCGGCATGCTCCCAATAACATAATCTAGATCACTAAAACAGAAAGTATATTGGGCAAGAGGTGTGCAACATCGCTTGCATTCTTCTAACACTAGTAATACTAACACAATCAAAATAAGAAAAAAGTTCCTTAATGTCCCCGATGATTGTCCCCAGGTAAGAGAGGTTCGGCTATGTTTCTTTAATTTTCTTATAAACTATGAGGTTGTCCGTTTTCAGCACTATTTTTTTTTAGTCCAAGAGATTTTGAAAGAGTAAGCCCTTCCTTGTACGCTTATCGCTTCAAAGAACGCTCACTTCCAATTTCGTTGTATAAAATCGTGTTAAAGTGGACACCAACCTCCCGTCGTGATCTCGAAAAACAACTCCAATTCCTGTTCATGTTCCTTGTTGAATTGACGTGTCTGTATTAATTTTGATCAAGTCTACCTCAGGTTTCAGCCACACTGCACCTTTTCAACGGTTGCTTCGTATCTGCTTCTATGCATATGCTTAATATGTGTTCTTCTAGCCTACAGACTGCATAAGTGGTCTTGAAGAACCACTGGTGTTCCAACTCTTTATTCTGGAAATTTTTAACATTTCTCGCATGTCATACCATCCAGGCTATGGGATTCTTGTTCTTCATTTTCCATGATACGCTTCAACCAGTCGAAAATCGTCCTTTGAGTTTCATCTCATTCGATACAAATAAGCAGTGGGCTAGCTGCCCAAAAAAATTTAGCCCACAAACAATCCTTAATGCGTGTTCCATCGTTTCAATTTCATTTCCACATCTACCGCAATACACGCCCGTATCCATCTCTTTTGACCACTCAATTTTAGGAGGAATAATACCCCCTCGCACATCTCCACATAAAGAGTGGATTTTGGAGGAGTTTTTAAATTCCAAATCCATCTCCAAAAGTTTTTTATTAGCACCGATGAGGATGAAGTGTTTGAGGCGTACACTTTGATAGCTAAAGCCGTTGTGTAACCCGATTTCACTATATAAATGTCGCTTTCGTGTGATGCCAAGTTAGTAGATCGAAGCGCACTCTAGAACTTAAGGGAAATGCCAGGATAATCTTCGCTTCATAAGGACTGAACATCTCTTCAATTAAATGAACGTTCCCAACTAACCATGTCATTGTTGAAGAGGTCCCTCACTCTAAGATCTTCATCCCAGCCTTGATTGGGGGATAGGACCCGAAAATGTGGCAGATCATGAATACACGGGTCTTTCCAAATGTTTACAGAGTCCTCATATTAACAAGTGTGTCACTTTTTTTTTTTTTTATCAAAATTATTATATTTTTCTAATAAAAGTATTATTTTTTGCTCAAAAGTATTACTTGTCTAAAAAATTATTACTTTTTCTCAAAAATATTTCCACGTTGATTTTTCGGATTACTGACTATCGACTTTTTTTACCCATGGACTTTTTGTTTGACCCGATCCGATCAATATCACAGACAGATACGTGAGACGTTCTCACAAGAGACTCACTCTTGTTAAAATAACCAAAAAACTTAATACACCCCAATATTTCTCCAATTTACTCTTTCCTCAATTCAACCCAATTTTTTTCACCCAAAACATACACTCTCAATTGTGCAAATCTTGCTCTCGTGTACTCTATCTAAACTAACGAATGCCCATGCAATGAGGACCTACTAGAGAAGAAGACTGCTTCTTGGCGAGGAAGACAATGAAATGACGGCGGCACCACGAGACGATGGCAGCAACGAAAGAGGGGGCGGCACTGGCGCCGATTGTTAGAGTTTTTTTATATTGGGTGATTCGAGTATAAATGTTGTATTGGAATGTTAGGGTTCTTGATGTTGTGTTGCTTGTTTTAATGGCTTGATCATCGGCGATACTTTGTTATGGCAATATCATACCCGTCAATATGTGTTATTATTATGGCTCGATCGTGTGACACGATCATGTGGTCGATTGTGCTAGTCAATATGGAGTAAGACATTATAATTTTTGCAAATTTATGGCACATATATAATTATAGGGAGAGATGTGTATTTAGAGGAAAAGGAGTTGTAGATCGCGCCATACAAAATAAAATTGGGAATATATAAGTAAATATGAATTCGTTTTGTCCTTGAAAAATTAGAAAATATAGTAGTGGTCTAGTCGATAACAAATATATACATTTATGATTGTTGAGTTTATTATGATTTGAATGATAAAATTTTATTTAATAAATAATTCGAATAATTAAATTAAGTTTAATTAAATAATATTATTTGACGACTAGTCATCGAAAAATAAATTTTCTTTGTAGGAACTAGGATATAGATATTTGAATTCTTCAACATGATGTTTGTTATCTTCGCACCAAGACCCCCAATAAAAACCAAAAATGCAATTTGGTCCCCGCGTATAAAATTCTGAGGGTGTAAAATTAGGGCTCTGATTATCTGCACCGCACCCACCTGCCTTTCTCACTTGTCAGTCCCTCTGAGTTTCCTCTCCACGATCAAACAAATTACAGAAATTCATCTTCCATTTGAAGACAATCAACAGATTCGGATACGCGGCTAAGTATATTTTATCCCTTTCCTCAGTTCATGCAAATTGACGCCTGATTTTGTATTCATCTCAAGGTGCACTTTTTTCAGTTTTCAGTTCACATGATTTGGTCACATATATCTCCATAGGTTTATGGATTATGGGAATTTTATTCTTGTTTCGGGTATTTTTTTTGCCCCTGAAATCACGCTGTTCTAATATATATACGCAAAGGTAACTATTTGTAGCCGAATAGTCGTCGGGCAATTTTTTGCGTGTTCAAATTTCTGTAATTCAGCATGGAAAATGGGGTGTTAGAATTTGATATTGGCTTAGGCGTAGGAGATGATGGTATTGATATTGAACCCCCTAATGATGATGAACAAATGCATGATGGTTCTCCGAATGATGCTAATTCCCTTGGTAGTGGCAGTGGGGACTCTGCTTTTGCTTACCATACTTACATTCCCGAGGAGACCTTGATCTTGAGCCTTATGAGGGAATGGAATTCGAGTCCGAGGAGGCCGCCAAGGCATTCTATAATTCATACGCAAGGAGAGTTGGATTTAGTACTCGTGTGAGCTCATCTCGCCGCTCTAGAAAAGATGGGGCCATAATACAGAGGTCTTTTGTGTGTGCAAAAGAGGGGTTTCGTAATTTGAATGAGAAACGGACGAAGGATAGGGAAATTAAACGACCACGGACTGTGACTCGGGTGGGGTGTAAGGCTTCGTTGTCTGTTAAGATACAAGATTCTGGAAAATGGGTTGTCTCGGGTTTCATTAAGGAGCATAATCATGAGTTGGTTCCTCCTGATCAGGTGCATTGCCTCCGATCGCACGCGCAAATCTCCGGGCCGGCTAAGACATTGATTGATACATTGCAGGCTGCTGGAATGGGCCCGCGTAGAATTATGTCTGTGCTCATTAAGGAGTATGGGGGGATTAGCAAAGTAGGGTTTACAGAGGTGGATTGCAGAAATTACATGAGAAACAATCGACAGAGGAACATGGAGGGAGATATTCAGCTGCTTCTAGATTATTTGAAGCAGAAGCAAGCTGAGAATCCTACGTTTTTCTACGCAGTGCAAGGAGATGAGGATCAGTACACAGGTAATGTTTTCTGGGCTGATCCTAAGGCGAGAGCTGACTACAGCCATTTCGGGGATACTGTTACGTTCGACACAACTTACAGGTCGAATAGATATAGATTGCCTTTTGTGCCCTTCACAGGGTTGAACCATCATGGACAACCTGTTCTGTTTGGTTGTGCTTTCTTAATTAATGAATCGGAGGCATCATTTGTATGGTTATTCAAAACTTGGCTTGCAGCTATGTCTGGCCGCTCTCCAGTATCGATCACTACTGAATATGATGCGGTCATTCGCTCTGCTATCATGCAGGTTTTCCCCAGTACTCGCCATCGTTTCTGTAAATGGCATATATTTAAACAATGCCAGGAGAAATTGTCAAATGTGTTGCTAAAACATCCTCATTTTGAAGCTACCTTCCATAAATGTGTGAACTTGTCAGAGAGCGCTGAGGAATTTGAATGCAGCTGGCATTCCCTTATCGATAAATACGATCTCAGGGATCATAAGTGGATTCAAGCAATTTATGCTGATCGCAGACAATGGGCCCCTGTATATCTTCGTGACACTTTTTTCGCTGAAATGTCTATCACTCAGCGAAGTGACAGTATGAATTCATACTTTGATGGATATGTGAATGCATCGACCAATTTAAATCAGTTCTTTAAGTTGTATGAAAAAGCTTTAGAGAGTCGTCATGAGAAAGAAGTTAAAGCGGATTTTGATACAATGAATACGTCGCCAGTTCTGAAGACTCCTTCTCCAATGGAGAAACAGGCATCTGAATTTTACACAAGAAAGCTATTTGTGAGATTCCAGGAGGAGTTGGTCAGTACCCTCACTTTTATGGCATCCAAAGTAGAGGATGATGGAGAAGTTACGACTTATCAAGTATCAAAATTTGGGGAAGACCATAAAGCTTACCATGTGAGGTTTAATGTTCTTGAAATGAGAGCTACCTGTAGCTGCCAGATGTTTGAGTTTTCGGGCCTTCTTTGCAGACATGTATTGGCAGTTTTCAGAGTCACTAATGTTCTCACGCTTCCATCTCATTACATTTTAAAGCGATGGACAAGAAACGCCAAAAGTAGTGTGATACTGGAAGAACGAGTTACAGATCCATTCAACAGTTACTTGGAGTCTCATACTGTTCGATATAATACCCTTCGGCATGAAGCCTTCAAATTTGTAGATGAAGGAGCAGAGTCCGTTGACTCTTATAATGTTGCTATGGCTGCTTTGGCAGAGGCTTCAAAGAAAGTTGCTATTGCAATAAAAAAGACGGAAAGACTTTTATGACCAATGGTCCTATGAGGGATGTCTCAGCAAAAGGTGGAGTTCGCCAAATCACTGTACTGGGGAAGGTCAAGGAGCTCAGCCCAGCAACTATCAGAGGTTTGTTATATCTCTTCTTACTGCTTTATTGTCTTGTACGGTTCAAATGCATACATGTTTTACTTCAGCAATATGAGATGAGATTGCTTAAATCTCAATAACCGCTCTATGTAGTAAACTTTATTGATTGTGCTATCCAGTAGACTAACTTACTTTTCTTGGAGAACCTATCTCTGGAAACTTGAAGAGTGATACCTCTTATAACTTGAATTGTAACAGGTCAGTTAATTTATCTGAGTAGCATAACCCTGAACGACATTTCCCTTCAAATTGCAGCTTGTATATCGGGGCTTTCTAGTTTGTGCAAGTAAATAATCTGTTAAATCCCAATCAGTTATTGACAAATCAACTGTGTGATAAGTTTGACAATGGAGCTATATGTGGGAGTGTGCTGCATTACTTATTCTTTTTTTCCTTTTTTTGTTTGACAAAGTTCTGCCTATTAAACTCAAATAGATGTGAGTAGCTTTCCATGGTAAGATGATTACATTATGGCAAAAAAAGATTTTTCTTTCTAATAATTTATATTGGTAAGATGATTACATTATGGCAAAAAATGATTTTTCTTTCTAACATTATATATAAATTGCATGGCTTAATACACATATAAATGAATACATTGTACTAATTTTTTAGTGGAAGACAAGTATATTCTGAAGCAATGTTTCAGTTAGTTAGATCTCATGTTGACTTACTATGATTGCAAATCCTTGACTTTTAGGACGGAACTGGTTTTTCATCACCTAAGCTTAAATTCACAGATCTTGTTCCTCATGTTTTGTGTATTTGCATGCCTTTGCATGCCTTTGCTGGAACTGTTCAGCTGTTAGAGTAATGAAATCTATTGTTTTATGCATCTTTAATTTTCTAAATAAATATATCTAGGATGACATGGATCAGAAGATTAATGAACTTTCCGTGGATCTGGATCGTGCCAATCGCAAGTGTGAAGTATATCGCACAAACCTCCTCTCACTTTTGAAGGATATAGAGGACCATAAACAACGTTTGTCCATTGAAGTTCAAAACATTAAGCTTAGCATGAAGGATGGTCTTTAAGGTGCAGATTTTATTGTTCACTCTATTCTATGCACTTTATCTGCAATTATTGTCGAAGTAGGCTATTTGGAAAGGAGTTTTGCTCTGCACTCGGCAGAAAAATCTTTCAACTTGCCTTAGCAGATGATCTTGCCATGTAGTAATTAGAACGCTGCCTGCTGGATTCTTTCATGGTAGTTTTATCTTTTCTTATATAGGTTTTCTTTAGTTACTGTCGGATGTCAAGTGATAAAGCAACAGATAATCGGCCATTATGTAGTTAGTGCAGCAACTGATTATCTGTCAACTCAGTGTAAATATAATGTTTTACCCACAGTTGAATGTTCCAACCTGTATTCTTTTCTTTAATAAGTAAGGTAATCGAAAGATTTGTTTTTATCATGAGAATGAGTTTGAAATGGCTGGGAATCTGAACCCTCCCATCTCCGCATGTATCAGCTTTATGGTGATGTCTTAGCATCTGCCTTGTGGATAGGGTCTATAATTACATGTTTGCATACTCTTCTTCTGTGTTCCGTTCTTTTTTCTGTTTATTATTTTCCCTACTGATTTCCTGAAACCCTTGTCGTTCTATGGTTATTTTGGGCATTATTAATAAATCTTCATAGCATAGATATTCCTTTCTTACTATGTAATTCTGAAATCCTTGTTGAAGCATATTCCGTTTACCATGTATTTGTTCTTTAAATCCTTGTACAACTTTTCAACTACAAGCAGTGGTTTTAATTTCTGTGGTTAGATAGACTGATCTGAAGGCTAAAAGAGAGCTTTGTGGAACTTGGTAAGATTTTCGGACTCGTGTTTTTTGTTATATTAGTATGGCAACTTAATTGAAGAAGACACCATTGGTAATATTTGTTATCTTTTGATTTTTCTCTACAAACTTGTGTGCTCATGCGGGACTTGTGGGTTGAAAGGCAAAAAATATTTCATTTATCGACTTTTGTGTATTATATATCTCATGGTGACAGGACAAGTGTTAATCTGGATTGGCTATAAGTTCTTACTTCTTAATCATTTTGATTGATTTATCGGAATATTTCTTGAAGAGAAACGTTACAGCTATCTATCTATCTCCTTATAGATGACGAGTGCCTCACCTACGATACTGGCTTTTGTATCACCATGTACTACTTTATCATTACTTTACATTTACCAGAATAATATTAAGAGGGATTCCTTTAGCTCACACTTGGGTTCTCATTTTAGTCTTTGTGTTTGGAACGGTGAAATGAAGGGCCGGGGGTTTACTATAGGGGTGAGTTTTCTGGTAGGAAGGCTGGGGAAGCATTAATGCAGGTCTGACCAGGTTTATAGTTTGTTAAGTTGTGCTTTTTGACATGCTACAGCAAACTAAAATTTTGAGGGCTATGTTAATACAGTCAAGTAGATAAGTGCACTTGCCATTTCTGAGAGTGATTCAAGGAAAAAAACGAAATTAGATTAGCATCTATATGACCAATTTGTCGATTTGCACCACAGAGTTGTAGGAACGGAGATAAACGGACAAAGAATCATGTTTTAGGGAAAGCAGGATGTTGTGGTGATACAGAAGCATATAAACTGTATTTTCCCTGGCTCAAGATAATCTTGGAATATCTGAAAACCTAAGAATTTGAAGATGTTCACTCCATATGATCAACCAAGGCAAAATTTCAGATAAGTTAAAGTATAATGTATTCTTATGGGTAAATTACATACCTTTATGGTTTAGCCTGATCACAAAAAACTCCATATATCTTTCAAACTTACAAAAACTCCTTTGAGGTTTGTAATTACTTAAAAATACCTCCTTTTGAGGGAGTAATTTGCAAAACACACACAAATCTTAATGGAGCTAGTCTCCTGTCAGACCGTCTAACGGATCTATATCTCATGCGGGTCTAAATATCCTATCCATCGCCCACCGACCCGACCGCCAAAAAAAAAAAAAATCACCCGAGCTTTTAGGCCTTCGTCGCCTCTGCTAAACCGCTTCTTCCACCGTAAACCGCCACGCTTGAGAGAATTAACTTGTTTCATTAGGCCATGTTTATGTAGTAATTAATTGTCTTTTAAGATATTTTCCTCCATCACGATGCACTTCTTTATGATAATCATCTTCTAAGTTTAAGGGCTATTTTCTCTGCCTTTTTCTACTCTTTATTTATTTTGTTTAGATCCGATCCATCATTCGAATCGTTGGGAGGCGAATATCTATGATTTTGTTTTGTCATCAATCCCAAATAATAAATATATAAATGTAATATTATCGAGGTATAAAATATCTTTAGGTTTTGATATTGGTTTTTTATGGGTTAATACTTTTATGGAAAAATACTAATACATTTTATAAGAAAAACTAATACTTTGTAGGAGCACTACTAAAATACTCTCTAGGAAATTACTAATACTTTTTCGAGAAACTACTAATACTTTTCCGAGGGACTACTAATACATTTCGGAGAAAAATTTAATTATATTCAGTGAAACTACTAAAATACTCTCCAGGAACTACTAATACTTTTTGAGGAACTACTAATACTTTTTTAAGGGATCACTAATACATTTCGGGAGTATATTTAGGAGAAATACTAAAAACTCTCCAAAATAACTACTAATACATTTCGAAGAATCGCTAATACTTTTTAGAAGGACAAACTAATACTTTTCGTAAGATCATTAATACATTTCCAAGAAAAAATTAATTATATTCAGAAACTACTAAAATACTTCCAAGGAACTACTAATACTTTTTCGATGAACTACTAATACTTTTTTTGAGGGACTCGCTAATACATTTCGAAAGTATATTTAGGAGAAATACTAAAATTCTCTTCTAAACTACTAATACATTTCAGAGGAACTCGCTAATACTTTTTAGAAGGACGGCTAATACTTTTCGTAGGATCGTTATACTGGTGGTCCCTAAAACTACTAAAACACCACTGCTAATATTACGGAAATGCCACCGAATCCGCGGGTCAGATCCGTCTAACAGGTCAGACCCGTTAGACGGTCTGATAGGAGTTTTTGTGATCTTAATGGGGTATTTTTATTTATGAAAGATACCTGAGTTTTTTGTCATTAGACTGGAACTCAAGGATATTTTTCATAAATAAACCCTATATTTTTATTGGTAATTACAAAAACTACCCTGAATGTTTAGCCCAACTACAAAAAAAAAAATAATAATAATTATCTTCCAAAGTTACAAATTCCCATCAACATTTATTTCTATTTTACAAATTTATAACAAATACAAATCTCAAAGGAGTATTAGTATTTGTACTACATCATAAAGGTTTTTGGAATTTTGGAATTTTAAAAGATAAGTATTTCTTTCTTTCTTCTGATGTTTGTTTCTGGCATTACCCAAACCAGCCATGAGCAATCAAAATATGATGAATCACCCATCCATTAATTAATATTCACTGATGTTGCTGGTACAAGTACATACCCATTGACAAACAAATGTAATTAGTTACAAACGGTGCAGTTTTCTTTTGGTATATCATTCGTATTACAGAAACCAAAGGAGTAAAACCTGACTAAAGGGGATTAAAGAAAGAAAAAAAAACTAAAAAAAATAAAAATAAAGACCTCGCCTGAAAAAGAGGAAACCTCTGGCACAATCTAGTTGTGCAAAAGAATATCAAAACTTCACAACCTCCCAAGTTTGTGTTCCAATTCTAACACTAAGCCGATTACATACAAATTTTCACCCTTTACTCCCGCCAGCCCTAGCATCGAATCGTCGTCCCCACTCTAACTGTCGGGCAGTACGGGCATCTGTGCTGTATGAACATTGATTACATAGTTGTCGATAATCTTAGATAAATTCGAATATACCACCTCAAAGCAAACCGGCAAGAATAGCCCCAGGATCTGATAATGCTGCTAAAGGTGGACTGGTCGGTCGAGCTTGAGGAGGCATAGGTGCGGGCGGTCGAGAAGGAACAGGAATGCTCACTAATTGTTCTTTAATAAATTCCTTCAATCTATAAATGGCCACAAGAATCTCAATATCAGATATAAACTCAAGTGCACGATTGCGATAATGAACTAGAATAAATAATGTACGTACTCAAATGTCAGCGCGGGATCTCCTGATGCAATGGTCATTCGCAATTGTGTTCTATCGGCTGGATCTGTTTCTATTCTTATCTGAATAACACCAAACAAAAAATTCAGTTAATAAAAGTAGTCATCAAGCAGCAGCCATGGAGTTGCCAGAATCATGTTGTAAAAGCAGCATGAAAGAGCAAATTACAAAAACCACCTTGACGTTCAGTCTTAATACAAAAAAAAAAAAAGGTGCACAAAGTAACCGAAACCAAACCAAAAATTTTCTTCATTTTCTCTGTCCCCCGGCTCTACACTCTCTTTCAATCTCCATTTTCTTCAAACCAGCAGCCACCACAACCCCACCATCCACCGTCCACCTGCTCACCTCCATTTCCCATTAAACTTAAGCTCCTTACTCATCGGTTAGTACAGACAATTGAGCCACAATTCTTACAACCCTAGATTTTATAACTGAGGATATATTTTATTGGTTTAGTTTTTGACTTTTTGGATTTCGCGTGTATGCAATTTGAAACTTTTGGGATTTCAAATTGGGATTTTGGCTTTTTTACACTTGAATTTTTGGGAATGAACCGAATAGTTCTTGAAATCAGAACTTTTTTTTTTCAAAAGTCAGTTTGTATTTGATTGGGATGATTCTAGTTTTGTCATTTTCTTAAATCTAATTGTTTGATAAATAAAGCCAAAAAGCAATGGATTTGTCCAAAGAGGAAAGAGATAATTGGCACTTTATTATGCAGTAGCAGTGACAACCAGTGTTTTTCACCTTTTTTTTTTCCAGTTTTTTGTTCAAAAAATTTGGTTAACTGTAAATCGAACCCGGAGAACCGAAAAAATAAATTGTTTTTAACCGAACCGAACTAGCAATTTCCGTTCGGTTTTCAGTTCGGTTTGACCGAATGAACACCCCTACAAAAAAAACCAGTTATTTTTCGAAATTACGAATACCCCCTTATCATTTGTTTCTATTTCACAAATTGCACCTATTAAGGGAGGATAAACTTCAAGGGGGTATTGTGTAATACCTCAAGGTTTCTATTTTACAAATTTTTCACCTATTTGTTTGGGGGGTTTGTAAGACAAACACAAATTTAACGGGGGTATTTGTGATTTTGAAAGATAATTGGGATTTTTATAATTAGGCTAAACTTTAGTGGTAGTTTTTGTACTTTATCCTTCTAGAAAAATCTAATCATGCAGTTCACTCTATAATAGTCATCACAGACTCAGTTAAAATTATCGGCATTGTAAACAACAAACTTAACTACAAGCATACCAAGCATAACATGGCTCGTGTGCTTTCAGAGTAGAAAGTTGTGCTCGCAACCAAATTATTTGCATTCGGATCCTGAATGGGGAAACAAAAAGAATTAAAATTAACGCCATCATCATACAGAGGCAAAAATACGCCCCAAGTTTGGGGTCAGTTGAAAATTATCAGGTTAAGAGCTTACAAGCCCAGGGCAAACAATCAGGCGCAAACTGTTAAATAAATTCGCCATTTCTGCAAGTAGCATTGGTCGAACACCTCTAACCTGGTAATTTAATGGAAAGTGAAGTCAGACATTTATTCATCCCGAGTAGAAAGGTAACAAGTCCCGAAGATACAATTTCAAAAGCACATACCACTTCTTGCAGCTTCAATGGGGGTCCTGAGAGTGATCTCCATTGTGGGAAAAACTCTTCGGGAGAAACCATGATTGGCTGAAGAAACTTGTTCAAGACAGCAGGAAGGCGAAGTTTTACATTGACCTGCTCATGAAATATATGTTAGCTTTACACATGAAAAAACATCTCTTTCTCTATCCTTAGACTTAAAATTCATAGTTCTCGAGTAGTACCATATGGGTTCCAAACTTGTACGAGAAGTCCAGCACAGGTAAATCTCTGCTAGGTTGGAGGTTGATCACTTCAAGTGGACATTGAACCTAAGCAGCACATATAGTACCTTTTATCTCAATCGTAATTTAGCATATGCCATAAATACAAACCAGAAAAAAAACCAAAAAAGAAGACGAAAAGAAAAAAGAATCACTAGTAATTGTACCTGCGCCCTGGGAGGAATAGTCTCAGGTACTAATGAGAGTTCCATCTTTAGATGTGATGGGGCCAACATCAGAGCTTGAACTGAACCGAGTGGGGCGATATTTTTATTTCCCAAGAAGAGAACAACTCGCCCATGATGCGCCGCCACTCAGCTTTTATGCCAATCTGGAATTATATTAACAAAGTTTGAAGTTAACTGGTAAACAATCATCTTAAGCTCATATAATTAGATAGCATATCGAAGAGGCAAACTATGCTGCATGACACTGAATCAATACATGATAAGACTGTGCACCTGGATATAGGGATCCTCGTATAGCACACCGCTATCCTTCAGGCATAGAGCATGAAATCTTTCTGCAATATCACCAATCGGCTGCATGTGAAAGATGAAGTAAGAAGTCAGCAGTATAAACTAGAGGGAGAAGCTGGATAGCAGTGAAGTTTTTCTCCCCGCCTCTTTACTAAAATATGAATTTTATGATACTCGCAGACATGATATCCAGAAGAAACCAACTTAAATCTTACACTCAACCAACTGATCCTGGCTGTCTTTGACAAATAAAGAGGTTGGGGAATGGGTATTGGCCCACAAAAGTCAAAAACACACGCATGCCCTAACACATGCAAGCAAACAGAGATATTTTACCTGGTTTGATATTTATTGGCATTCTTAATCATCAAGGAGAACATTCAAAACACATTAGCTAAACAATTGAGCTTCATGACCAAAGCCAGCATTTAGAAGTGTTTCCAAGTTAAATGTGCATCATTTTAAATTTTATGTACCTATATGTAACATGCTAATTTTCCAAAGATGCATCCAAAATATCTAACATGCATCTAGACACCACAGATAGATGAGCAGAAGAAACTAATACCTGGATAGTATTAGCCTGCTCTTCGACAGGTGCAATGGCTAATGCATCTTCATTCGCACCAACTTCCAAACCAGAAGCCACCCTTGGCTCAGATTGGGGGGGAGCAGTACCTGATGGGCCTTCAATAGCCAGTGGCCCTAAAAGATCTCCAAGGAGATCAGGAGAAGGTGTGCTAGGAGGTTGAGGATCCACTACAGTCAGAGCCCCATTCGCATGTGTTAACCCCTGTTCAGCAGTGCTCTGATCCTGTCCACATATTCGGTTGTCAAGTTAATACTTCAGAATGACTAAAATATAAGATCATCAAACTCAGTTGGCCTGTCATAAGCTATGGAAGGACATCTCACCGCATTACTCATGTTAGGCACCTTCACAAGACCAAGCTGGCTAACAGGTGGTGTCCCATTTGCAGGTCGTTGGTCAGTCAGTACCAAAGCATTAGAAGTCTGCTGCTGTGCCCGCAATTTGATTGCACTTTGCTCAGCAGTATCAGCCTCAGAATCTTCAGCTTTTTTTATCAGTGACGACTAGAACCAAAGATTTGTTACGTCAGCATTCATAGTAAAGAAATAGTGAATTTTAATTTCCAGACAAACGAAGGTGCTTCAGCCAAGTCCATGACTTAATAAAAAATGAATTAATTCTAAGTCAACACTGCAAATCTCAAATCCCAACCTGTCTCTCAGGGAACTTCGGCATTTCAGCTAGTATATCCATTAGAGCTGCGCCTTTCATACTCAAAGCGTGATATTCAACAGCGCGTTGCTGTATTTCAGCATCAATACAACTTTCATACCTAGAATGTACAATTTGTCGAGTCAAGACAACAGGAAGATGATTTCTATTTTCAAACTACTATGCAAAAGAATATTTTATTATACACATTACTTGCTGAATATCGCCCAGATTTGCTTCTGTAGCTCCTGGTCAGGTGGTTGAGTGTGCATCAAAATCTTTGCATATGTGGAAAGAAGGATAGGAATTGTTGAAGTCCTGGTTAAGTTGGATTCCGTCAGATATGATGAACAGAAATACTGACAATGGAAGATAGAAGAATATGCCCTTACGAAACAGTGGGAAGCTTCTCATGTATGATGTTGAAAATTTCCTTCGGGCTGCACCCAGGACGTCTGGCTAGAAGATGACTGTATTCTCCAAGGATATATGCACTCACCTATTTCATTATATAACATTGTTAACTATAATGTAGCAATGAAATGGACTTGGTAGAGCTTTCACAGCTTCTTGAATCCAATACATTAAATAAGTAGCCTCTAGTGTGAAGAAAATCCAAGTGTCTAAAGATAGACTAAACTTCTATCCTTAATAAATAACATTTTGATTGCACTGCACCAATTAGCACCACTTTTCTTCAATAACAAACTGCCACCAGCCTATCCAGCACCTAGTTAGGTTTATGCTAACTACATGATAGTAAACAAATTAAGAATCCAGAAATTCGGAGGAAACAAATTTACTAGAATGTTTTATGACGAATATTAGATTTATCAGAACTTGCATTGGACAATATTACTCTTTTATCGTTCAATATGGAATATAATTTTCAACGCTAGCATACCATTCTTTTGCATAAAACAATACCAATCAGCTAAAGCCCATTAATTCATATTAGGACAATCAAGTGTAATATCACACACCTTCACCATGGTCTCGTGAATAGCAGGCTTATCAAGATACTCTCTGGCTTTCAAAGCTGCATAAGGCTGACAAGATATAGAAATGAATACATAAAAATGGAAGTTCATTTAACAGACTATAAAACCCAGGCATAATATATATATATATAACATGACAGGCTGCTTCAGTTACCTGTAAATCCTCGTTGTTTGTAACAAACTGCACCACACGAAACCAAATGTCATCACTGACGAAATCCCCTGCCTTGTCAATCAACTGAAGAATCACATCCACATACCTGCAACACAGAGGATAAAATATAGAATCTTATTTGATGCATACTACAGACTATCAAGTGATACTGTCTCTATACAATCTTGTTCTGCATCAAACTTTGTGGCCAAAGTCCAATAGGCACCCACAAAAGTTTTTTACATGCAAAGTTTGAGAAAACAATTAAAATTCAATTTATATGCAACTTTCAGTTGAATGTAGAAGAACTACTAGTGAGCAAATATCTGATAAATGCATCTGAAATCAACTTAAACCTGAGCCAATTATTCTACACTTGCCAGTAAACAGCAGATTTACTTAAAATCAGTAAAAGAAAAGGGAAAAAGAATAATCGTCAAATGCTTCAAATGAGTTTCAGGAGCTAAAGTGAAAATCTTCATCATAGTTTGTGCTTCAGGCAAAAGTCATTCTAGAACTAGAAGGTTAACCTAGCTTACTACGTGAACAGGAAAATACTCAAAAAGTGGTTCAAATGATTCTGAAAGAAACAATTTAATGCCTTGCACATATTCAAGCGTCTAGTTGTTATTGCCTTTTTCATGTTATATGGGCTCTGATGCATCCGTCTCAAAGCTATGATGAACACAGAACATAAAGTGCAAGTGGAGCACATAAAAACAGTCCTAAGTATACCGAAAGAATATTGAAACAAATGAAAGCCAAATGGAATCTTATTCAGTACAGAGTTAATATTAGTGAAGAAGCGCGAAGGGTTATATTCAAACAGTATATTGTGGAATAAAAATGCTACCGGAGAAGGGAAATACAACATATTTTAGCATTCTTATTAATGTATGATTACTCAAGAGATCTCGGTTATATTCAAACAGTATATTGTGGAATAAAAATGCTACCGGAGAAGGGAAATACAACATATTAGCATTCTTATTAATGTATGATTACTCAAGAGATCTCTCATGTAAATTTTCTAATATATTTGTTCATGAACTCCACTAGTAGCATTTCAAGAATAACTTGTTTTGCAAAGTCAATTACAAATAAATATTCTTTGGTGCACGAATTTCATACCATGACAAGTCAGGGGCAAACTTCTCTGCGAGAATGGCAGCTTTAAGTGACAATTCTTCCCGCATTGCGAAGTCAGCTGAGCTAAGATACTGAAACAGGTCACAGTCAACCAAGTATTACTTTCTTTGTTTACAAAAGCAGCCAATTAAAATTAACAAGTGGAATCATAGGCAAGTTTATAAGTAGTGCGCACCTGTAACAATTCTTCAACTATGTCCTTTGCATTTGAAACATCGCACATGCCATACAGCAGATCAAGGGCACGTCTTCTGATACTGTTGAAACAATTGACCATGAGATTAATTTAAGGTAGAGCAAATCAAGGGCACATCTCATGAAACTCTTGATATCATCTTCATCAGAAAAATTAGTTCAAACATTAATTCGAAAAACAAACTTTTTAGACTCAGCATTAAAGGATAGAATCCAAAACAAAAGACCCTAAAGAAAATAACTGTTGCAACAATATAAATAAAAGCTTCGGTAAATTAGAAAAGCTACCCCTTAGGTTTAGCTTAATCACAAAAAACTCCATTATGTTTCAAAATTACAAATACCCACTTGAGGTATTACAAACACCCCCTGGAGTTTGCGTTTGCTTAACAAAAACTCCACCTCTTGGGGGTACAATTTGTAAAATAGAAACAAATATCAAGGGGGTATTCGTGATTTTGAAAGATATTTGGGTTTTTCTGTAATTAGACTGAACCTCAAGGGTATTTTTGTGATCAACCTAAAACTTTAACATTCAGCACATATGGTAGTATAAAGAAAGATGAATTTCTTTAACTGCACAAGCTCTTAATTACATTGAATTCTGTAAAAGCAGGGAAGGGATCATTCAACATGCAAATGACACGCTGCACCAAATTGGTAAAAACAACTTCAACTGGTTGTGCCTAACATGTGATTACTGTAATGCAGAGCAGCTGATTAAGTCTTGAAAGAGCAAACAGTAGTAATAGTCAACCTGATATCAGGATCCTTCAGGGAAGTAATGATCTGAGCTTGATGTCTTTTGATAATATCATGCACGTCTGTGACCATCAACATCCGAGTCATGTTCTCCTGCATCACAATTCACAGCAACATAGATCTTTGGAATCAGGAACTAGCAACTACATTTACAAAAAAAAAAACACTCGCCATTACATTTACTTCTGAACAAAATGATTTTGAGAGTCCAATTACATAAGATCATCTTGACAAGGCACAGAAATTTGAAGAGACACAGCTCACATAATGTTGAAAAGCCAGGTGCAACAACGGACACAATATTTGGAAACAAGAGACAGAAGAGGTTGAAACAATGTAAATTTCATGATGAACTAACGACTCACCAAACCAAGGTATCGTATATTAGGTTCACGAACAGCGATAAATTTACCGAGCAACGCAACACATTGAGACATCATTTCTTTTTCAGCATCAAGATGCATGACCTGCATGCAGAGAAATGTAAATCAATAATTACTCGCAACTCGTATAAAAAGATAATATATATTTTTGTGAGTGCACGAGCCATTGCATTATATATCCTTAATGTAAAACTATAGTCTTTTCAGCTTTAGGCTCAGATAGAGAACAGAAACATCAACCTCCAGAGCCGCATGATTATATAGTTATATATGTATACATGTAAAAGGAAAAAAATCATGGAGAGGTGAGGGTGCTGTTTACTGTTTGAGACAGTTGAAGAAGTTCTTTTGGAGGCATATGGTATTTAAGCGAGAAGTCCAGCAAATACAACATTTAAGTCCGCATATGGTATTTAAGTGATAAGTCCAGCAAATACAACATTTAAGTCTATATTCGCATTAGATTTTCACTTAAATAAGAAATGTGGTATTGCTAAACAATCATACAAAATATCAATATTTGCTACTAGTCATAAAAGTCTAACAGAAAATCAATAACAGAGACTTTATAACAGCAGAAATTGAATCAGAGTTTTTTATAGACTGCTTAATGGATGAACAGTTAATTAATATAAGTACTGCACGTTCTGGAGACATTTTAGTAGTCATGGTTGATCAAGGACATTACCAAGCTTTTCCAAATCTAAAAATGACACCAATCTTTCTAGTAAGAAGCGGATATATTAGTAAGATCCCATTTGGTCGGCTACGCATTACCACAAAAGGTGTCATAGAATCTTGTTTGAACAAAATTCAATGTTCATGGGCGTTTTGGAATAATTTTTTTGAAAACTGATCTGAGAATACCCTCATTTTCAAAAGGCTACTTTTATATTTTGTAAATCTCACGTTCTAATTTCAAGAAAGAATCCAGAACCAGCTAATAGGAAAACACTTATAATTCAACTGTTTAATGGAATCAAACATTTCCTTGTTTACACCTGTCATAGAAAATTATTTTCAAGCCAAGCCAATGAGACGCAATTACAGAATTTTTAGAAATTCAAAATCACTAACTGTAATCAACTTAAAACCCGTGTTCTTGAGTCCTCTTTTAGGCACGTGAACCAATTGAGACATCATAACAGCTTGTCTACAGAAAAGTCAAAATTAAAACTTTCTTGTCCAAAGCATCCACCATAACCATCTGACATTTTTATGTTTAACTAAATGACACCCACACTTTACACTTCCTAAATTATTCCACTCATCTTTTTCCCCAACATTCTAAAAGATCATTTCCAACGAATATCTAGCCACTACATTTGGTTGTCTACTTCTACCTCGCAAGCTGTAAAAGTTCATGAATGTTTAAGACATAAATTGCTCATTAAAATAAGAGTTTCACTGACAATGCTGATGAAAGAACAAATGAAAGCCATACACGTATAACTTCCTTTAAACATGATTCTAAAGAGTATGTATTACAGACTTTTGACCCATAATTAGAAAAGTTTAATGGAGAGAAACTTACAAGTGCAAGAGCTTCAAAAAGAACAGCATGTGATGCATTATTCTTGTTCACATTTTTCACAACATCAGTTCCCATTAGTATCCTTTGCAGAACCTGACATCCAAAAATAGATAAGTCAAGTATATAAATCAAAAAATATACCAAAAATTTTACACATACACACAGACACCCAAGATTATGCAAGTAGGATTAATTGAGAAATATTGAATATCCCACAGAACATAACAGAACTTCAGACCTCAAACAATGATCTTCTTGTATTTGGATCTTCAACTGTTGGAAAATATTGAAGAGCCCTCATTGTCTTAACCTGCAGAGTGAGATTTATCAAAGCATCAATATCTGATTAGATAATGTAAAGTAAATCAAAAGGCACTTACTTATATGCCCGCTGTTTGGTGATAGAAGTTCAGCATGTAAATAAATTTTATATGGATTAATCAAGATATAACAAGAGAAGTTACTAAAATAAAACCCTAGGACTTTAATACCACTGAGCAAGCTGTTTAACCTTTTCAAGTTCACCTCTACTCAACTTTGATTTGTCAAGCTGACTCAAAAACGTGAAATCAACTCAAGCTCGAAGAGGTAGGACCTGGGTTTGCATATGTTTCATTTTTTTAAAGGTTGTTATGCTGTATCATGTAATTGACGTCAAACTGTGATTGATGAATGTGAAGGTTCCTAAGATCATTATAGGACATAAACAAAACTGGGTTAAACCATATTTTAGTGTTCATCCATGTTTCCTCATACCCACTGCAGTCTGTCAATCTATAACATCCTTTCTCGGTCCCTCCCACCACATCCATGATCCAACAGCCACCACAGACTTTTAATGTTCAGTCTATTGATCAGCCCAACTCCCTCCCTCTGTTCTCTACTACACCATGAATCTGTATCACCCAACTCATGCCAGAAGTCAAAGTTCCTCAAGTAAATTTCAGCCTTACCCTTGTTGCAAGTCCAATGAAGAAGCAGTTCAAAACATAGGCTGTAATTAGACTGAAAATATCAAGTATTATCCAATAAACCTAAAACCACATACTCCCTCTATCCCAGGAAAAAATATTTCTGTACAATGGATGACTAATCAATTTGACTATTTAGTCAATTAAATAATCTAGTCATTCTTTTTCCTAAAATTCTGATTGATTAATAACAAATAACATTTCAACTACTCAGATATTAAGATTTGATCGTAGAAGAGATCAAAATTATCAAAGAATCAATACAACGCTTTAATCAAAAAGAGTTTGACTTCCTAATGTAGTAGCACATCGAGCAATTATTCTGGGATAGGGGATAAATGATGCCAACTGTTCATCTAATTTCAATGCTTATGGAGGTTTAAAATGTTTTGGTATAAGTATCGTAGGTATTCATTGAAATTTGAATAAGCACTTCATAAGCTTGTTTCTTGTTTAATGATGTGGAAATTAAAGGTTCACAAGTTACCATTATTTATATTTCGGTGTCTAGATAGAGGGGAAAAAACACTCTCAAATAAGGCTGGTTAATTACCTTTTCAAGCTCAAAACTCATTTATTTACACATGATCTCAAGCTCAAACAGAACATTTAAGCCCTAAGCCAGAACATCTACAGCATCATCTATCCATTTCCAGCGGATGCATTTTGGCCATGATATTTTAATCGACAATAGAATACTACAAGAATTTACTGCAACTGGCTTCCATTGCTATTATATAATATACTAATAAAAGTCAGTTTATCTCTACATATATGAAATCATTCTATGGTATCAATGCAGGTGCGACTGTTGCCACTCAAGACAAGTTTAGGCTTAACTATAAGCACAAAACAAAAAAGCTTCACAAAGAAGGGGTAAAAGGATGTTACAAGCAACATAATAAGCATTACATAATAAACAAAAGTTGACATTATTAATTAAGTATTGTGAACAAGTAATACCAGGCACACAGTGACAGTATGATTATTTTGTGCTGCCCCAATATGAAGGGGGTGTAACAAATTAAAAACCCAATACCATATCTAACCTTCTATTACCAGTTGGAGTATGATATTTAATGTTTATACTAAGTCACAACCGTATGCTCCAACATTTTCAAAAATACTCTATGATATTTCAATTGTCTATTGCAGCACTCTGATTAACCCACCTCAGTGATCCATATGGTTTGTCTTTTTATAGTGCTAGCAATATTGAGACTTGAAATTTAATGTCATAAAAAAACATCAACATCATCATAATGTTTATATATGTCCATACATATGCATATGTATGTGTGTGTGTGTATATATGTATATATATATATAGAGAGAGAGAGAGAGGTATATAAACAAATTTCCATCCACACAACACACACACACATATATGAATGTCAAAGTTTTGTATGAACCTTAACTTGCATAAAAGTTTACGATTAACAGGAAGTTTCTCTTTTTGCTTTTAGGTGTTTGTGATGAATGTTTTTTTTTTCCTTCCAACATAATTTTTGAGCCAATTGTCCAAAGAGCTTAGTCAAATCTACTTGCTAAAGTAATTATCTGGCAATCCCTTCTATTGCTGGGATCTAAGAGGCTCTTAGCTCTTTCTGGAGAGTCATAACTTCCATGTGATAGTGATGAAATTATAGGGTTCTGGCATCAGTAATTGTATTAAATTTTTCTGTAGATTCAATCTGATGTCAATCTCTACCTCTAGTTGGCATCATGAGCTTCTGTCCACATCAGTATCACACTTAGGTATTAAACACTTCTATTTGACACATGCCCTACTATCTAGGTCTTTTAAAGATGTAACTATTAAAAGGTGTAAGAAATTAAATGGAAAAGACAGAATAAAAAGAAATAATAATAATATACATAGTGTGACACCCAACTGTGAAGCCAGAGAATGATACAAGGATCTGGACTGCTCTGCACCTCATGACTCTCCACTCTTTTTTTTCCCCTTATTCTCTTACAAAGAACAATCGATTACAAATTGCAAAGCGTAATCACAAAGTTATAATTCATTCAAGTTGCAATAGATATAACTTATACAAGTATCATCCATATTTGAGAAAGGAATATCAAGATAAGCACAAACCTGAAGCCAGGGAGATGGAATACCATAATAAGTGTATTCTTGTGGAACATCCTGGTTTCTGGCAAGCCTTTCCAATATTTTAACACATTTTGGAAGACAGCTCCAGTACGCCTCGTGGTTGTTGGACACTAAAGCAACTAGAAGGCTCATAGAAGAAGTCAAGACACCCATATCACGTTCATCTAACAATTGTGCCATCCGATCCGACCTGTCAAAAAGGACGACGAGTAATAATATTAGATGTGTCGTGTTACCGAATATAACTAAAACAGAATGTAAGCAGACGGTTTACCAGCCATCTACATTCACCACATCTGGATTTTTTTCTGAAAAGACGCAGGAGACACAGTGCAGCCTTCTTCCTCACGAGCGGTCTGCAACTACTAGAAATCTGGAAGAATGGTAACTTTCAGCATCACTTATTATTTGTCATTTCAACATCGTATCTTCAGAACTCTATTCACTTACAAGTAACTTTTGAACATCAGGAGCCAGTGATTCAGCAAATTCCCTCCCACCAATATTTCCAACCTGAACCGATACAACAAGATTGAATCAAGAGAAGAAAAGCAACAAAGAAACCACATTGGAGAAAATGTGACAAACATAAAGGATCCGACTTGAGGAAAAACATCCAAATCATTATGTCAACCAATATGTGTGTACAACTTTCCATAAAGCTTTGTAGGAGAAAGAGTCCGAAATCATACCAATGTCAGAGCAAGACACTGAAAAGTCTCGTTGCGACCAATAATGTCATTGCGCACAGTATTGATTGCTAATCTCAAAAAATCATGATTCTCGTTGAGAAGACATGATGTCACTATATAGCCAACCTGAAACAACTCAAAGCGATATAACATCAAGGAACGCGTGATAAATAATATTTTTAAACTTAAAAAGCATAATTGTTACCCATTCCATTCATAGAGACAAACTTTAGGGAAAGAGTATTTCATCATCATTTTCATTAATTCCATAAGACATTATTACAAGCTGACAGGCCGAAAAATTAGAACATATCCCTGAATAGAAAGAGGTATGAGATGAGAAACTTAGGGAGTGATAGCTTGACCTTTAGTTTCGTTCTTTCTACTTTTGGAGAGAACACTGAAAATTTTATATTGGAAAATGAAAATGATTTTTGAGAGTGTGATTGGATATAAGAAGAAACTGTGATGATGATAGTTGATGTGATAGTTTTTTAATGTAATAGTGATTAGATGTGATTGATGATTTGAAATAGTGTATTTGTGATATATTTATATAATAATAATAATAATAATAATAATAATAATAATAATAATAGTTGTTGTGATGTTTTTTGTTATAATTATAAATGGATGTGTCATGATTGGAAAAATGAGAATGATTGAATAGTGAATTGTTTGAATATTTTCACAAACAATCGCATGTTCAATGAAAAATTCGTCCGAAAAATGAAAGAAAGGAAAAAAGATTCACAAGCAAGCACTGCAATAACTCCAAATCAATTAAGCTTCCATTATCCTCCTGAGAACGTTCAAAAAACCTGCATACCTTAGTACTCTTGTGTTTTCAGAAACACTTGAAAATAGCACTTTCATATTGAACAAAGGCTTAGGCAACTTAATGCCCGTGCAAACCTATAAACATCACGGAAGTTGTCTACCAAGGTTCGTAATTACAATAAGGAGACTGGTGTCTCATGCATTAACTAATTAGATAAGACTAGGAGCACTGAATTTTACCTATAGTTAATACATGATACACCTGCCAGAAATATGTAAATAATTTGGCATTTCCAATACTAAATATAGTAAGTTCAATACTTCCTTTCTCTGTAACTCTATTTGCAATTTTGCACCTGGAAGAAATTGCAATTTTCTTTACCTTTTGCCTTCTCCGCATATTCTTATATCTCTCAGATTCTTTTACAAAGAAATAGCTCATAACAACATTCAACTGTGACTATATTAACTATTACTTTAAACCTAATACAGTCTTCTTGCAGCCTCCCAATTGAATTACTCAGCTAATGTTTAGCAAATCATAGTCCAACTAGGCATGTTGTTAAAAGGCGAGTGTGCATTCATCAAGTTTGTCAGCCATAAACTATAGCAATAGAAACTCTATCTGCCTTACTGTGAAATTGGTATCAACCACATAAACTAATTCAACAAGAATCCAACATTGCAGAGGGGTAAATATCTACCTTTTATCATCTCTAAAAACAATAACATAATATCCGCTAGGTAGTCTTCAGTGTACACAAATATCCCTACATTTACCTTTCACATCTCCTTCGATCTTCATCCTTTAAGAAAGGGAAATTTAGAGAATACCTTGAAGGTGCAGTCCAGTAATTTATATCTTTTTGCAAATAAAGGAAACATACTTGTTTGTAAATATTAATGCCTAAAAGCCACATGTGTACAACAACTAAATCACCAACAAAAACATGTTCATATGGATTATTTACAAGTAAGAAATACAATGCTGAATAGAAAATATATTCAACAAGCTAAATAAGAATACGGAGTGCAACGCATACCTGCTTTTCAGGATACTTTGGAGCAGATATTAAAGAAACAGCTTCCATGTGACCAAAATCAACATCATAACCTAGCATATAAATGTAAAGCATCTTCCAGACATATTTCTTCTTCTCATAAGGTGATAAACCCTGTCAGTAACAAACACTAATTTAAATAAATGAGCGATGTAGTTATGCAGTAATAAAACTTATAATGGTTTTCTATAAGCAAGTCGGACAAATAACGTTTAAACGAAGATAAACTCATTGAGGAAAGTAATTGCTCGAGTCACTTATGAGCACAAGCTAACCAAGTTACATTCCAACAGATGAAGTGGACAGCAAGGTACAGA
Organism: Rehmannia glutinosa; assembly: GCA_016081115.2. NCBI lineage: Eukaryota > Viridiplantae > Streptophyta > Magnoliopsida > Lamiales > Orobanchaceae > Rehmannia > Rehmannia glutinosa. Next base: position 12,183,834 of record CM071924.1, on the reverse strand, counting down.
GATCATGAATTTACACAATAATCCGCTTATCAGAAAATCAAAAAAAGCATCAGATAGATTCATTTCATTTATATTAGTGGACTTGCGCCAATTTGGAGTATTCATTAGTCACGATCAACTCTAATAAGTAAAATTTTGGGCACTTAGTTGTGCAAGTTTTGGCTGTTTGGTTTTCTTTTTTCCATAAAAGTGTAAAACAAGATAGGAGAAAGAGGGCTGTGGATTTGAGATCAGGGTGGTCACTCTCAATAGGCAAAGAGAATTATCAAACTATTTATTATTCTTATCTTCTGTTCATTTTTTAATAAATACATTAAATTAATAGTTTGTAATGTAAAATGGTATCAAAGATGAAGGAACCCCAAGTATTGAGAATTAAGACCTAGAGCCGTCAATATCACAATAAAAGAACAAGAAACTTATGAGAACTACTCTTCAACATTGTCATAAAAATGGGTGGATTATGGAGTGTAAGTAGGTGATATAGAAGGTATTATGTGATGAATAAAGAGAATAACCTAACCACTATCCTCCGAAAACGAGAACAGAATTGTCCTCTACCTTCAAGTGTAGAAAGTGGAAGAGAGGGTGTCACTCTGATAGGAAAGTCAAAGGACTACCTTAACCTGTAAGCATTAGACGAGATCCTAGCATCCCATTGACTTCATTGTAGACCAAGAACTTTATTTATGTTATATTCAAGTTAGGCTCCACTTTCCAGAGCAAATCATGCATATCGCATTCAATCTCAGCTACCTTACCTAACACCTACGACAGCTGCTTAAATTGCTTATAGTTATGCTTACATGCATTCATACATCTTTTAAGAAACCGTTAACTTGTATCCTGCAATGAGCAGATAACAATGTCACCTGGTGTACTTAGGGAAAAACTCAGTTTCTGTAATGTTATCATTACGTGAACTAGTGAAGTCAAAGTAATTCTGTCACTTAAGGGGTGCTAAATTTACTGGGCATAGCATTCTCTTCCTTTAAGCCCCAGTCATTAGAAATCACTGCCCAGAAATGATTGTCACAATTCTCAGCAAAACACTACCATCACCTACTTCAGTAAAGGATGTATGAGAAATGTTAGCAAGAATATGGTACAATACCAATGCTCTTCATAAGTAAATTTCCATGTCGATCACGAGCAGATTTAAACATAATACTGGCAAGTGATTAACTTCATAAGAAAATATGTCAATAAATAAATGCATCATAATTTAACGACAGTGCACACACCTTTGACAGCAGACGTATCAAATGACCGTTTTTCTTATCTTATCTACTCAAAGTTTGCATTCAATTATTGAGCAAGTAGCAGTAAGTAACCAGTAATGCATTCTTCCAGTTGTTACCTCACTAGTGCAAAAGATGATATGAAATGGATAACCTACTTAATAAAACAGAGTTCGTAAAATGACAATTAATGTTAGTCATTTATCATATGCCTGTAATTCTACATATAAGATATTGCTATCCCAGTTTGAAACAGCCTAGATATTTATACATTAGAGACCCATGCTTGATCCGTAATGAGCACAAACACATTTATTCTAAACTGGCCTAACATCCAATTTCATAATTCAAGGGCAACAGTGTCAAACAAGTTCGTGAATACCTACTTAAATTTTCATATGTTCTTCATCCAATGAATTTGCATCTATTTCCTCCTTTCCCCTTTGTGTTTTTTAAAAAATCATGAATTTCAAGTGACCCATCGGGATATACGAAATCTGCAGCACATCTATACTTCTCAGGTACTTACAGGTGCCAAATATGTCCACGATTTCGTTTCTCAGAACCAGTTAATGGTTCACATCGAAATTCAGCACTGATGAACTTTGCCAAACTTGATTGGCATTTATTGTTATGCATGTGATGCAAGAAGATAATCAGACCCACTTTGGTTCCCTTACATGATATAACTACCATTGCATCAGACAAGAAGGCTTTCCATGAACATGAACTAGGATTCACTGTCTAATTGCCTATGTGATGTATTATAGCTTGGTTTCGGTACAACTAACTACGCAAATAAATATACACCAAGCATTTCAAAATGCCTTATATTTTCTTTTTCTCAATGTACTTGATTGATTATGCTTATGAAAAGATCTGTCAGCTAGCATATGAACATCCACTCAACAATGTCAATTAACCAAATCAAACCCAAACTCATATTCACCAAAAAGAAATGCTAACTTAACTGCAGAATTTGCCTTCTAAAACCCCTTAAACACAACTCCCATTCACTCAACAGCACAATTAAGACATTGCCTTCAGTTCGATCCAAATTCAGAAAAAGAGAATCCCAAACTGATTTCACAAACACTCAGTTCCAGCTCGTATCAATTTGCAAGAGCCAAAATTTCATTTTACAGCAAGAAAATTGAGAAATTACCGCAAAACTTAAAATATAGACAGCAATTTACATAGACCAATAGGGCACACATATCAACGCGTATGGGTACATGTAAAAAGACTTGCCTTTTCATTCTTGAAGCGAGTCCGAATATTGCCGAGCTCTTTATCAACGCGGAGGCGCTCCTGCTCTTTGTTCTGGCAATTCCGAATGTCACTAATGAACACCGATAATCCTCTCATACCTGAAAGCGCCATCTCTCAACGGCCTCAGATCCAGCAATCCTCCAGATCCAACGGCCACGAATTGACAGATCTCAATCGTATTAACAATCCGAAAAAACAGATGAATTCCCTGCTCGCGAGAAAGAATATAGCCTATACAGGTGTATGTGTGGATGCAGAGCGAGAAAGAGAGACTGTGTTTGAGGTGCGATCTAGAGAGATAAATTGGAGAGCCGTCGCACAGTGGAGGAAGACGACTTTTATTTCTGCATTTTATTTTTATTATTTGTTTCAAACGTATTTGTTGAACTTTGATTTGAATTTTAATTGATTTTATTTACAGGTTATGTTTTCCATTTTTCAATTTTATTTTATTTTATTTTTTCTCGGGTAAAATATTGGTAAAAGTGGACCCTTCTCTCGAATGTCTAGTGTGGGATCTTCCGCATTGAAAAGTGGGTTGTGATGAGTTGTTAATAAAGTTGTCAAATAGATCGGGTCATTCAGTCCAATGTTGGTCTGTCGAGCCAAACGGAAAGATTGGGTTGGGTCGGGACAAATAGTGATCAATCTGGTATTTTTTGGTGCTCAATTCGGTAAACTAGGGGTGTCAATTTGGGTTGGGTCCGGGTTCGTGGTCCGGTTCGCAGGTTCACGTGTCGAAAAACAAAATTGAACTGGACCTCGACTGCTTAATTATTTGTGTCGAATCTTGAACCCGGACCCGACCGCTTATTTCACAGTAACCCTGACCCGACCCACTTAACCCGTCTAATAAAATTATTTTAATATATATTTAATATTTTTAACTGAATAAATTTATTTTTTTTATAATCATACACTATTCGATGAATAAAAAATATTACAATTTACAACATACAAAAAGAAATGACATAATTGCATAAATAACATAACATACTAATTATATTTTGAGGACAATATTCAAAAAGATATGCATAATAATAACAAATACATAATTAATGAGGTTTTATCATTTGAGTTTTAAAGATATTTCTTGTTTGTTGTTTTTTTCTTACAATTAATTATTTAATTAATTTTTTTAAATTCACAAACGGGTTAGACGGGTTAAACGGGTCATAGTAGGTTGACCGGAATTCGACTGCTTAATTGGCAAGTTAGTCTGTCCGACCCACTTTCGACCGGACCCACGAAGCCCCGGACCCATACCCATTAATTTCGTGTTAGGTTCGTGGTTCGTCGGGTTTTGCGTGTCGGGTCCTAAATTGACACCCCTAGGTACAACCCATGAAAATACACATAAAATGTCGGGTCGAATAAATCTGGCCAAATATGCTCGTTTCATTTCGGGCCTCCAAAAAATGAAGTTCGGCCGGCCGGACTCGGCTCATTTTGACAGCTCTAGTTGTGGCCTAGGTTAGGTCGCATTTGGATTTTAAGTGTATATAATTTAATATATACAATTTAAAAAATCTCTTCTGAACAATATACAACTTAAAATTGACCATATACTCGTACACTTTTAGCTCAAAAATTATATCCAACTTTGGGAATTGGATAGTGGTCGATGGTTAAAAATCTTAATCGAGATTCGATTCTCATCACCGTTCCCTCTTAAGATATGTACACAAAAGACAAAGTATATTGTATACCCAGTTTAACCGAGTTTTTAATCTAATTATCTAAAACCTAATTTTTTTGGGCACATAATACATTATATTGATCAACTTAAAGAACCTTGTTTGTAGATATATTTGAGCACGTAATTTTTTTTTAGTATATATCCGGAAAGGAGAGGGAGTGGTGGAATTGAACATCTGACCTTTGGTCAAAATACGAGAGTATTAACCACTAAAATACTATCCAAATGTTGTGAGATTTTAATATCAATATTGAGTACATGTTTGCAAAATGTTCTCCAAAGTCACTAATATATATTTTTCCAATCACCCTTTTATTCTTTGTTTTCCCTTGTCACACTCATTAGTATCATTCCACGGAGTCTACTAGTACTGTTACTTTATAAAAGCAACTTTTTGAATGCCACAATTGAAAAATCGTTTGGGCAATAAAAGGGACTATGATGCTGATGAGAACAAATTTGAATAACTTACGTGGGGTCAAATCTGTTGAATAATCTAGGATCACTGTTTTTCTTTTTTTCTTTTTCTTTTTTTTGATAATTCAGCTCTCTCCCCTAATCGAACCCACACGGATGTCATTCATTATGAATTACCACCAAATCTCACTGTTTTCTATTACAGTTCATAGAGTATTTCAATATATCAAATAAATTTAGGATATAGTGACATCATTTTGTGCATGCGTGATGCGGCTAGATGAATCGAAACACCATTTGAATATGAGAAATTGAAAAAGAAACTATTTAATATATATCATCCAATTTTGATAGAATATTAATTTTGTACTTTAATTTTGGGGAAAAATATTTTTTGCAATTTGTACTATGGCCTTTTGTGAGTTAAGTAGCTGTGTTTTTTTTCCTTGGAAACTCGGTGCCTTATCCTAAACTTGGTGGAATTGTATAAATGCAACTAAAGTTATGTGTGTAGCAAACAAGGGCAAAAACTGTTGGAAAAAACAGGTTGGTGTATACCCAATGGCTGAAAACAATTGAGCAGAGTAACGGTAAAATTGATATGTCGAGGCAAGAGTTGGACTCTTTCTCTTTAAGACGAGATTGCCCCGCTCACGGTGCTTTACGAATACGGCAATCGTCTCTCCCAAGATACAACGACATCACTACTTGCGATAGTTGCACTACAAATCGCAAGTACAGCGAACACTTAGATGTTTTTGAACTCTCCTTTTATGGACTAAATGCAGAATGGCGAAGAAGCAAGTGAATTCGAATTTTTCTGATCTAAAATGAATTATGGGGGCTGGTTTATATAGAGCTTTTGGTGCCTCTTTAGATCAGTGCAACCCTCGGTCCGGATCGATCTTGCCGTCGATCGCGCCCGGGTAAAAAATATTCGATCCGATGGTCCCGATCGCGATCGATCTGTCGGGACACACCATTTGGCATACACTCTCGCACACCGGACAGATGTGTCCAAATCGCGGTGCCCCATCAACAAACGCATCCAATCGGCGCCACGTGTCGCCACTGCATTTTACTCGCCAAGTTATCGCCACCGAGCCGCCACGCCACCGAGCCCTGGACTGAACCCTGGTTCGATTTTCCAAAACTTTAAGGCTTCTCAAAGCTCCTTGCGACGATGCGTACGTGCGAAGTGCAAAGTGCGCCTCTAAAGCGCCCAATGCCACTATGTGCGACGTGTGTGGGCCCAGGCCCAGCTCTGGCTCTGGCTCTGGCTCGGACGGTGCTCCGCACCATCCTCGGTGCCTTTTGAGCTAGCCAAAGGCTAGTCAAAATTGACTTGGTCCACTAGGGTGTACCATAAGGAGTTCCACTGATTACTCCTTATTAGTGGTGAAGCTCTTATTAATTTTTTTTTTTTTTTTTTTTTTTTTTTTTTTTTTTTTCTGGGTAAAATATTGGTGAAGCTCTTATTAACTAGTCAAACATTTAATATGTTTCCTATGTGGGATATGGCTTTCCATATTCCCACCCTTTTATATTCCATATATAAAAGCATTTTAAGTGGTCAACTTTATGCATTTATTTCCCATTCACCCGACATTGGTTTTGAGAAATTCAAAATGCTAAACTCATTTATTTCATACTTCAATAAATAAACCCACTTAAATAATTGGTCAAAATCGGGTCAAAACCCAATTTATCAAACCAATTCCAACAATCTCCCACATGAATGAAAATAAATGCATATGAGAATGCGTATACTAAGAGAGTTCAAGCGGAAAGCTATCAGATCGGGAGAGGTAGCTTGTGGCTTTGAACCTTCCTTAGTGGAATGCTATCGATTTACTAGTCGCATGTTGACGCGATGTCTTGAACTGCTCAAATTGTTATGTAAACCAAAACAACAAAGATCCACACAATATCTTTCCTAACACCATTTGGTTCTCACGGTTGTGTCCATTTTGGCCATGGACAACATCTTGATTCATAAGTGTTTCGTTGAAGCGCCCGCCTTCACATTTATATAGGTGATCTACTATTAAGAGCAAGTGTTCTAAAAGCGCTAGCGCTAGTCGGCGCACAGACAGGGCCAGCGTCTCAGCGAGACTAATCGGGGTTAGGCAGACTTGGGGGATTAGGCAGGCCTAATCGGAAAAAAATAACATAGGCGGACAAGAGGGGCTTAGCGCTGGCGGGGACTAATCGGGGCTAGGCGGGGATTTTTAGAACAGTGATTAAGAGTATCCCCGCCATACTCCACTTTTTTAAAGTATAGGAATCATTAAAAGTTTATAACTTAACCTCACCACATTCAGCAGGTTTCTGCACTTGGATAGGAATGAGCTGTAATATGCTCTAAGTGTTTATCTGAATATTCATAACTTAGTTGTCCCATTGAACCAATGTCTTGGGATCTCCAATTCACAAGGTTAGGTTACCGCTATGAACACTATTATTTTGTGGATTTTAAGCCCATTCCTTTCGATAAGCAGTATACTTGATCTCTATTCAAACTTTTAGTTAACGGATCCGCTAGGTTTTCTTTCGATTTCACGTAACCGATTGTAATAACCCCATTTGAGATCAACTCCTAACGGTGTTATGTCTTCGACATATATGTCGAGACTTACCGTGGTACATACTATTTTGAGCTCTTCCTATAGCCGACTGACTATCACAATGTATCATGATTGTAGCCACCGGCTTAGGCCAATAAGGAATATCCTCTAAAAAGTTGTGGAGCCATTCCGCTTCTTCACCAACTTTATCCAATGCTATAAACTCTGATTCCATAGTGGATCGAGCTATACACGTTTGTTTAGAGGATTTCCATGACACCGCTCCACCACCAATGGTAAAAACATAACCACTAGTGGATTTGGAATCTTTTGAGTCAGATATCCAATTAGCATCACTGTATCCTTCTAATACAGCTGGATATCTCGAGTAATGTAATCCATAATTCAAGGTGAGTCTTACATACCTAAGAACCCTTATCAATGCCTTCCAATGGTCATTTCCAGGATTACTCGTAAATCTACTCAGTTTATTAACTGCGTAGGCAATATCCGAACGTGTGCAATTTGTTACATACATTAGACCGCCAATAATCCGAGAATATTCTAGTTGAGATACTGTGCTCGCCTTGATTTTTAGCTAAGTGTAAGCTTAAATCAACAAAGCGTTTTTAGGGGAGGACCGTCATAAGCATTGAACTTTCAAGATCTTGTCTCAATATAATGAGACCGTGATAAAACAAGTCCATCGATGTGTTTTAGAGATCTTAATTCTCGAATAACATCTCGCTATACCCATATCTTTCATATCAAAATGTTTGATTAACATTTTCTTAGTATTCATGATTATATCATGATTACTAACCATAATTAACATGTTGTCAACATAAAGACGGACAATTACATAAGCATTAGGTGTGTCTTTAATGTAAACACATTTATCACACTCGTTAATTTTGAAACCATTCGACTGCATAGTTCTGTCAAATTTCTCGTGCCATTGTTTCTAGCTTGCTTAAGGCCATACAATGACTTAACGAGTTTGCACATCTTCTTCTCCTGTCCAGGAGCAACAAATCCTTCGGGTTGTTCCATGTAGATTTCCTCTTCTAATTCACCATTTAGAAAAGCCGTTTTCACATCCATTTGGTGTATCTCAAGGTTATGCAACGCTGCAATAGCAATGAAAACTCTAATAGATGTGATTCTTGTCACAGGTGAATACGTATCAAAGAAATTAAGGCCTTCTCTTTGTTTAAATCCCTTAGCTACTAACCTGGCCTTGTACTTATCAATAGTTCCATCAACTTTATATTTCCTTTTAAGGATCCACTTGCATCCTAAAGGCTTATTTCTCGGAGGGAGATCTACCAAGTCCCAAGTATGATTTTGCATAATGGAATCTATCTCACTGTTAATAGCTTATTTCCAGAATGGAGCTTCTAGATTGGACAATGCTTCACCAATTGTCCTTGGTTCATTTTCTAGCACATAAGTTAGAAAATCTGGACCAAAAGACTTAGTTGTTTTGGCCCTTTTATTGCGTCTTGGTTCTTCATTACTTTGATGATCACCATCGGCAGTATCACGTGTTCTTTTGCTAGAACTAGCTTCTTTCCTTTCTTGACAAGGAAACACGTCTTCGAAAAATACAACATTCCTTGACTCAATTATTGTACCTTCTTGTACATCTGGAATTGCTGATTTGTGCACTAAAAATAGATATGCACTACTATTATTTGCATATCCAATGAAAATGCAATCGATTGTTTTAGGCCCTATCTTGACTTGTTTTGGCTTAGGTATTTCTACTTTAGCCAAGCACCTCCACACTTTCAGGTATTTGTAGGAAGGTTTTCGACCTTTCCATAACTCATGCGGATTTTTATCTTTATTTTTGTGTGGTATTTTGTTAAGAATGTGGTTAGCCGAGAGAATTGCTTCCCCCCACAAATTCTGAGGTAAACCAGAATTTATCAACAAAGCATTCATCATCTCTTTTAGAGTTTGGTTTTTGCGTTCAGCAATCCCATTTGATTGTGGTGAATAAGGAGTTGTAGTTTAATGAATAATACCAGAATCTGAGCAAAATTCATCAAAAGGAGCTCCATATTCTCCACCTCTATCACTTCGAATTATCTTAATTTGTTTGCTAAGTTGATTTTCAACCTCATTCTTATAGCTTTTAAAAGCTTCTAAGGCCTCATATTTACTTCTTAAAAGATACATAACAGTATCTTGTGCAATCATCGATAAAAGTAATAAAATACTTTTTTCCACCTCTAGTTTGCACAAACTTTAAATCACATATATCACTGTGAATTAACTCTAGAGGTTCTGTTTCTCTTTCCACCGAGTGGAATGGTGTTTTGGCCATTTTTTCCTCAACACAGATTTCACACTTGTGATGTGAATCTATTTTAAAGTTGGGATAACGTTTTTAATCAACCCAAACTATACGGGTTTTTACACTTTGCAACCCGAACTTTGAAAAGTTCCTGATTGCAACCTAAACTTTACAAAATTTTACACTTTGCATAAAATTCCGGTTTTACCCCTGGTTTCAGGAAAGTTGGTTTGTAGTTTACACTCTAAACTTTAAAGTTGTTACACTTTGCAACCTGGACGATAAATTTCATTGCATTTTCTTTGATAACTCCCAAAGGTCTTGCGATCCTCGAAAATGGTATCAGAGCCTTGGTTTATTAAGAACTTTTAGTTAAATTTATTATATTTATGTAATTAATCATTGGTGAGGAGAAATTACTCCGAGATTATGGATCCGGACCGATGTCCGAGATGTACCCTTACAGACATATCGTCAAATATTGACGATGTATGCACAAGAACACCTTGACCAGGTTTCATATCGGGAATACCAACATGAAGAAAAGGAATGGGCAGAGCCGACGGGAAACCTTAAGGCAATGCAAAATGCGAGCAGAATATTATAGCGATTGGATGCTTAACCGCACCTATATATTCACTTGATGAACCTTCAAGAAACGGTTCATGAAAATTCCCATCGAACAATGATTCCGATGGAGTACCGAGTGGAATGAGATACTTCAGACAAATCTAAGATCTCCGAAGATCTTAGAGAAATCCGAAGACGGTGCGAAATTATGGCAACCGCCATATTCATCTACCAAAGACAAGTTCATCGATCCAACTGGGAGACGATGGTGAAATATCGAAGAAACTCTTGAACTACTTCATGATATTCAAACGAGTCAAGAACCTGGAGGACAGGCCGAGTTCATCCTGAGGAAGGAAACGTATTGATTTTGGGGCGGTACCTATTTACACCAAAAGGGGAAACCAACCGAAGTTATACGAAAGATGACAGATGAGGAGAAGCTCATTGCTCTAATCAAAGGAAAATCCATCAAAAATTGAAAAGATGGATATGGAAAAGATGAATCTTAAAGATCTACACGACCAGGCGAATCCTTCGCGGGATTAGGTATTGTGGATTTAAAGATGAACGCAGGTGAGAATCGGCTTTGGTTACCTATGACCCACAAGGTAGACCAATTCCTCCACCACCGCCACCGCTTAATCCTAACGTCGAAGAAAGTACGGGTTCACATCATGGAGCTCGGGGCGAGAGGATGCCACATGCTTTGGGATTTCACGACGGCGAGTGATCCACTTTCGAGGGACAGAGAGGGCGAAACCCTCTTGCGGAACTGCATAACAACCTACCGGAAGGCCGAATGTTTATCGACGCCTTATGGAAGATCGCACCTCGACCCAATACATCCGTATGGGTTGATGTTAAATCTGGACATCCTGATTTTAAAAATAGAGAAGTTCTCATTGATAAATGGGCTTGACTATGAGAATTTCAAATAGAACCCTCGATCTTACAAAGGATTCATTCATTTTACTCCTTGAAATGAGTCATGAAGGATCGGTGAAGATTGCCTGGGATATGACCGATGCCAAAGATTTAAAAGTTTGGTTACATCGGGGAATCACTTAAAGGAATTGTCGATGGTATGGCAAAACTATTCAAAATCCAATTCATCGACGGGTTATTTCGAGGATTAGAGGATGAAAAAAGAAAGAAATATAAACAAGCCCTCTATAGCCTTGAGTTACCGGATATTTGTCATATTGACGAATATATCAAGTTGTTCACCGAATACGGTGGAAATCCAAGATTGAGGAAAAGAAGTCGCACATACCGTTCTTTGCCAAAATTCCGAGTCCCTGGAGAGAAATGCTTATCAGGGAATACAAGGGTGGAGCTGAAGTAGAAACTGTGGCCAGAAAAATGTCTTTCCTAAAGGCCAAGTTATCTGAATGGTGCTATCAAGCAGCTCTGCACAGGAATTACAAGAAATTAAGAGGAATTAACAAAGAAGTTCCTCTATGTTGCGTGGATAATGATATCCCAACAGTTGTGGGAGGTCAACCAAGGCGGCACAAGAAGAAGAAGGAAAGAAGCCATCCATACCGCCGAGGAAGCAACAGCAAAAGAAGTAGGTCTTCATGGAGACCTAGAAGGTTTTGGTCAAAACAAAAAGCCCGGTTACAAACGGGACAAAGACCGGCAAAGACTAAGCGGGAGTAGAACCTCATCATCGGGTTCTAATCAAGCAAGTACCAAAGAAATCCAGGAGAAGAACTTTCAGGCGTGCTCACACCGTAGCTAATGAAAGTTTCAAAGATCAGTAATTGCTGGACATGCGGAGCAAGAGGGCATATCTCAACGGATTGCCCAGCATAATAAAAAACGAGGAGTCGATACGATTCGAGGCCACACCGAAATCGAAGAAGTCGCCTATTATCGTGGATTTAATACAGTGTATCAATTTGAGGATATTCCCCGGATGAAAGCATCTATGAAGAAGAGATCTATTCTGATGATGGAAGTGAATCCATTGAGAATCGAGTGAAGAAGAAATTCTTCAACAAACGGTCGGGAGGATATGTCGATTCCTCTCTCACACTACTGTCTCATAAGACTCTTATGAGAATTATGAAGGAAGATCCAAAGCTTCAAATCTATGATGGATTTACAATTGGAGCGATGGAAAAGGCTTTGATAAGATTGGTTTTCGTAATAGAAAACACCAAATTATCCACGGGTAACAACCGAGAATTGGCCATTCCGATGGAGTTTACCGGTAACCTAATCGAGATGCATTGGTCCCTATTAGAGAAATACAAGAGATCAAAAGCAAAGTTAAAAGAGAAGTTGCAAATACACTCTCATGGATTCATATCGGAGCCATAAGAGTAATTATTAAAGCAACATTTAAAGAAGGAATAGATTCGCCTCTCAATCTTACTATCTTTGACAAGCAAATCTCGCATCTCAAGGATTCATGCCTTGGAGCGGTTCTGAAAATTTGTATGCGTAAATTGGCATTTAATGTCTATCCTAGAATTGCATACAATTTGGGAGATCGAGACTTCAAGTAGAGTCCTAACCCTTCATCAAGATTTCAAAAGAGTCGATTTGATGAAAGAAGGAAACAGCCTTACTCGATCACATACAAGATTTCCTATGCTCTCTCGAATACCCATCATTCAAGTATTCTTGAGAAAGGAATTTATTGAAGTCCCAAGAATCTTTGAGGACTTTGCCAGGGTGGTGTTACTAAAATCATTGAATCTCCAACTATTAAGGAGATTGATATGATAATTCAAGATCAACCAGTCTTCAACAAAAGTCGAGTCTCGAGTTGAGCTGAAGGATGTCTTTCCAAAGAAGACATGAATGGTGAGTAGCAGCCGTTGGGAAGAAAGGAGACCAAGTACGATTCAGCGCATCCCGATGTTTTTAAAACAAAGCAGAAGAGCCGAAATGTCCGAGAAGATGGCGAGAGGTTGAAGTAATATTCGACATCACTCAAAAGGATAACATTTTTCCTTGTGATGTTCTATATTATCTCCAACAACCAATCGTGGGAAGATATCAAGGAAGCCTGAAGATAGGAGAAATTGAGCTTACTATCGCAGAGTTGCGGAAAGATCCCAGAAACAATTAATACTGGGAATTGAATTTCTTGAGGAGCATAAACCTTGGGAAAGATTACAAGACGGAATGGAGTTCACAATGGCTAATAAAAGATACGAGAATCGATGACCACTAGTCCATTCTCCATATACATTTCTATTGGAATGTTATATGTCAATACAAGGCCGAGTATTTCGCCGCCTATATTGATTCAGTCTTTGGAATATGTACTTTTGCAAAGTAGGATGTTTTTCCTAAAGAAATTGGAGAAGATTTACCAGCTATTGCAGAAGAGATTTCTCTAAAAGGATTCTTATCCTTAACAGGGAATTAAACAAGCATAAATAATGATCGGAGGAGCGGGCGGTACCCATGGTACAAAGTGAAAACGCCACCAATCTATTTCCATGATACAGGTGCAGATGTTTTGCTAGGAAACAACTTTCTACAAACATTCAAGCGATTTACACAGAGAACGAGACAAGAAGACTTATTTTCACAACCCTATGTGATCATAAGATCATTGTCCGTAGATCATGGGAAGCATTTTGACGAAAAATGCCTATTAATTTTCGCAGCAAGCGTGGTGATGAAGCCAAACTCGAAACCCAAAAATGGCGGATCGAAGGAAATTTGGTGAAGCATTATTATCCTACGACAATTTGGTTCGATTCGAAGGATCAAGATATGGGGTAATAACCTCGTATTCATTTAGAGTGCAAGGTGAAGAACGAGTTACTCCGAAAGCCATTGCACTTATGGATGAGTCTAATGGAGAATCCACAGAGTGACGTAACCATTGAGGAACAAATATCACTCGAGGATGTTAAGAAAAATCCAAAGGAATTATAATGAAGATCCTTTGGCTTGGTGGGATAAGAACGAGCTTAAAGCTTCCTTAAAGGTTAAACCTCGGAAAGGAGTACGAGTTCGTAAGATTCAAACCAATCCTTATGAACCAGGAGGATCGTAAGGATATGCAGAAGATACTTAAGGAACATCTTGACCTTAAGTTAATTTCACCAGGAGTTTCTCCATACAAAATCCAGATTCTTAGTCGAAACCATGGAGAAATCAAAAGAGGAAAGCCAAGACTTGTTATTAACTACAAAGGATTAATAACATTTTGGAATTCGACGGATACTATATCCCAAGTAGAGAACATCCGTTAATCGCATCAAAGGTGCCAAGATATTCTCAAAGTTCGATTGCAAGTCCGGATTCTACCGATTAAGATGGAGGAAAAAAGTAAGAAGTTTACGACTTTCTACACCACAGGACACTATATTTGGAATGTGATGCCTATGGGATTGGCTAACGCACCCCAAATATATCAAAGAAAAATGGATAATCTCTTCAAAGATTATTTTAGTTTCATGTTCGTATATATTGATGACATACTTATCGCATCAAAGAACATGAAGGAACATCTCAAACATTTGGAGATATTTTCGATGTTTGTCACAAAGAAGGATTAGTGCTTTCGAGAAGAAGGCGGTAATCGCAACAAGACATTGAATTCCTCGAATTGAAATCGATGAATCTGGAATTATTCTACAAAATCATATTGTGGAAAAGATACAGGATTTCCGATACACTCGAAAAGACAAGAAGCAGCTTCAGAGTTTTCTTGGAGTTGTTAATTTTGGCTTTGAATGTTCATTAACAATCCGCATACTACGGAAGGTGTTTAGCCCATTGCTTAAAAAAGATGCAGATTCAAATGGGAAGATGAACATCAAGAAGGGATTAAGCAACTTAAAGAAGTTTGTAAAAAGCTTCCAAAGCTTGCGATTCCCAAGACGAGGACGAACTCGGTTCTTTACAAAGATGCCAGTGATGATTGGTGGGCGCCGCTTCTTACGAAAGTCACACCAAACGAGGAAGTGCCATGTAGATATCGCAGCGTTTATTCACCCCTAGTGAAGCAACTCGGTGGCATATTAACGAGAAAGAATTCTTTGCAATCGAAAGGCTTTTAAAAAATGGCCACTATTTTCTTGGCTAAAAGTTTACTTTAAAAATTGATAATTCAAGTGTCAAGGCTTTTCTCAAAAACAAAATTGAATCAAAACCAGAAAAGGCTCGACATTTAGATGGCAAGTCAATGTCAATATTATGATTATGATATTGTCATTATAAAATCTCATGAAAATATTCTTGCATTTCTTGACACGAGATGGAAGGACGCGCGTTCGACGTCCTTAAACGAGTAAGACATCTCGGAAAACCGGAGAGTCTAGAACGAGATTTTGGGGCGTTATGTCTCAATGCGTGTTTGCTTTGGACGACTTCAACAGTGACCAGAAATCCGTTTCTAGTCAAATACGAGCATGTCGGTTTAAGCTCAAGGACAATTGTTCTTAGCGCCGCAAGGGCCTCTCTTCCAGCCGCATCTCCTACGGTGCAAAAAGGGGCCGAGAGAGTACGGGCTCTAACCCGGAGGTTATGGATTCAAGTACCATAATCACAAGTGTTGCAGGTGATGCATCCCCCGAGGTGTACAAATCAGAACGAATGTTGAAGCTCCTGTCACAACCCGAGTCTTCAAGTCAACCCAAAGACCTGGGGGTAAAGAGGGAGAGTTGAATCTTAGGCCACAGACGGTGCAAATCTAAGGTTCAAACTGACGAGATTAAGATTTCTCCTATGCGGGTATATCGAGGCAATGGGAGAAACTAGTTACAAGACAAGGTATTAACCCGAGAAAACAATGGTTGATATCTCGAGGCAAGTCCCGAGTTTGGATGAAACCAGGAAGTCATCCAAATGAAGTACAGAATGGTATACTTTTGGAGCTTTAGCTTCAATCTATACTTGTGTCACCAGGATTCCCGTAAATTTCAAAATTACCAAAATGGATTGGGGAAGCGAGTTTACGAGACCAGGGCCAATAATCCACATTTGGCCGGGCGATATTTTGGAACCGTATTTTATCGGTCAGCGGCTCCCGAACCAGCTTGCTTTAATGAAGCTTTTCATCTCATCAAGCTAAGAAGACCGGATGGAAATGCTTTAAAATACATTAAGGCAGCTTCACCGGAAGAAGGACCAAATGTTAGTAGGAGCATTTTTCAAGACGAAGCTTCTACCGATTTGAGCATGGGGTCTTTGGGTTTGTCTAATCAAATGGACAAAGTCAAATATCCATTCAAGTTCTTCCGCAATTCGCGAATGGATCTTTCCTTTTGAATTCGATGACTGGATCAACCACGGGGTTTGCGAAGAACTCTTCAAACCAAAAGAAGAATTCTCTGGGAAAACAAGATTCCTAAGCAAAGAAACTTATCGGAAATTCTGTAACATGGCGCATGTTGGCCGTTGGGTTGACCGGATCTCGGGCGGCATGCCCCGAACAAAAGGAACCCGAGTTTGGGAAAGGATTCCACCCAAACCCGACCGACAAGATCATGCAAATGAAAGGATAAGGGCCCGCTCACAAGACGCGTTATCCTCGGGGACCACGTAAACCAAATTTTTAAAAGATTCCCGACAAACATCACATGGGCCGAGTCACGCGGGAAAAAAGAAAACCACCGGTGGCGAGGCAATAATGTGGGATATGACGCGTGGCGACGCGTCATATATATCGCAAGATTTGAAGTCCGCCTTTGAAGTCCTGGACTTACCTCTATAAAATGCAGGATTTGAAGGAAGTCGAGGACATCGAACATTTTCCTTAGTTTTCTTACAATAAAATCTGAGTGAAAAATTTGTAATATTTTGAGTGTTTTAGTTTTTCAAGTTCTTATGTATTTTTCGAGTGCAAGCTTCGTACATGAGAGGCTAAACAAGTATTCTCCTCCCAAAAGGAGATTACTAATGTAATAAATTTTTCTTTAAGTTCTTAATAAAATAAAGGTTGTTTGTTCAACATGTGTTCATGATGTACTATTGATCAATTCCCTTTGAAGAATTACTTTTACGCCTTGGTAGTAGAAACGAACCAAGGTCCGTCTTTGAGCGGTTTTACAAGGAGTCGGATAACTTGCGAGATCATCTTCCCCGAGGTGAGGTTGAAAGTGAGGAGCCGTTTTGTCAAACGATCCGGGGCGAATTTTCCGATCGTGGCATTGCGAACCACTTAACCCTTATCTTCTTTGTTTGGCCAAAAGAGGTATGAATTTTAAGGATTTATTAATTTTACGGAAGCATGTTGGGCCTGATATGGTCGTAATGGACTATTTTCATTTTCAGTCTAAAAGACCCAATTTGTATACGGATAAATACTTGAAATAAGATCTTGATAGAAGTATGTCTTGTTGAGTTTATAGGCTGGAAACCTGACATGATCCATTTAAAACCTCTGAATAGAGACTGGATCTAAGTAGGTGTAACAATGCCACGAACAAAACAAGTTCTGAGAAAAATTGGGTTCTTATTTCTAAAAATCCGAAAAACAAATTGATTAGGAGTGAAAACTTTTTGATTATTGTATAATGCAATATATTTATCCTTATGGAGCAATCTGCCACAAATTAGAGTTTAAAGGGATAACTAGAACTATTGTTATTAAAGAATAAAATCCTAGGGGCAAAATGGTCCAAAAGTTGCAAAGAGTAATTATTTTCGTAGTTCAGGATGCAAAAGGTTAAAAATAAAAGTCTAGGTTGTGAAGTGTAAAAAGGGGTAAAGTTGAGGTGGTTAAAAATAATTATCTCTTTAAAGTTAGGTAGTAATTCTAAGTTTACTAACCTTTTCAAAGTGTTAAAATTCACATGTCCTAATCTAACATGCCATAAATTTGAACACTCAAGCAAATAAGAAGAAGCATTAATTTTATTGCTTTCAAATTTTCGGAGTACATTCATTACATTCATTTTGAACAGTCCATTATCTAAGTACCCATTCCCTATGAACTGTCCATTTTTCATTAGTACAAACTTTTGAGCCTCAAATACTAATCTAAACCCTGCCTTAACCAACAATGATCATGACACTAAATTCTTCCGAATGTCTGGAACATGAAGGACATCAACAAGGGTCAGCTCCTTGCCCGAGGTCATCTTCAGCACCACCTTACCGAGACCAACAATTTCAGACGTTGCATGATTCCCCATGTATAGCTTCCTTCCGTTGATAGGAGTATACGTTGAGAACATGTCTTTGTCGGAGCATATGTGGCGTGTAGCACCTGTGTCCACCCACCATTCTCTCGGGTTCTCCACCATGTAGCACTTGTTGCCTTCATACACAACTGCCGAGAGATCAAGCTCGGACATAGCAATTGGTACTGATTTATCCTCGGTCACATGCACCTGGTTCCGATTGGCCTTTTTAGGAAGACGACAATCTTTAGCCTTGTGATTCGGCTTTCCACAGTTGAAGCAGTTCACTTTGAACTTTTTAGCCTTCCCCGCTTCCTCGATTATTCCCGTGCTTTCTCTTCTTGCTAGCATTGAGCTCCACCAAGTTTTCCTTTGCCTCCATAGGAAGCTTGCGGACTTAATCTCGACTTACGATTGTCTTCTTCAATTCGCAATCGACAATTAAGTCTTCAAGTTTCCATCTCCTTCCGCTTATGCTTCGTAATTTTTAAAATCCTTCCATAGAGGTGGTAGCTTCTCGATAATAGCGGCTACTTGAAAGGATTCACTCACAACCATCCCTTTTGCAATTATATCGTGCAGAATGAGTTGGATTTCTTGAACCTGGCTGATCACCGTCTTGGTGTCAACCATCTTGAACTCGAGGAATTTGCCGACAACAAATTTCTTTGTGCCAAAGATCTTCTGCCTTATATTTTTCTCTAAAGAACTCCACAAACTCTTTAGCGCTTTTTACCGAACAATACACATTATACAATGTGTTGTCCAGTCCGTTGAGAATGTAGTTCCGGCATAGGAAGTCGCTTTGACTCCAAGCATCGAACGCCATTCTCTTCTCCTTATCAGTCTCCTCTTCCCCCATAGTTGGGGCATCCTCCATAAGGAAACGAGCAAGGTTCAGAGTCGTAAGATAGAACAACATTTTTTGTTGCCATCTTTTGAAGTCTGAACCCCCAAACTTCTCGGGTTTCTCTCCCGGTGCTGGTGTTGGTGCTTGAACTGAAGATGTCGAAGCCATTTGATATACACGAAAATCTCGTCTTAAACTATTGGAAAAATAGGTTGGTGTATACCGAATGGCTGAAAACAATTGAGCAGAGTAACGGTAAAATCGATATGTCGAGGCAAGAGTTGGACTCTTTCTCTTTAAGACGAGATTGCCCCGCTCACGGTGCTTACAGAATACGGCAATCGTCTCCCAAGATACAACGATAGACTACTTGCGATAGTTGCACTACAAATCGCAAGACAAATAACACTTAGATGTTTCGAACTCTCCTTTTATGGACTAAATGCAGAATGAAGAAGAAGCAAATAAATTCGAATTTTTCTGATGTAAAACGAATTCTGGGGGCTGGTTTATATAGAGCTCCTAGTGCCTCTTCAGACTGGGTGCAACTCCTGGTCTGGATCAGTCTTGACCGTCAGATCGCGCCCTGTGGTAAACGAACTTCCGATCGATGGTCTGATCGATCTGTCCTGAAGGACACACCTTTGGCATACATCTCTCGCACACCGACAGACGTGTCGATCCACGGTGCCCCATCAAGAAACAGACGCATCAATCGGCCGCCACGTGTCGCCACTGCAAATGCGGTCTCGCCAAGTTCTCGCCACACTGAGCTGCCACGTCACCGAGCCACTGGACCGAACCCTGGTTCGATTTTTAAATGCAAAGTGCGCCTCTAAAGCGCCCAATGCGACTATGTGCGATGTGCGTGGGCCTGGGCCCAGCTCCGGCTCCAGCTCGGACGGTGCTCCGCCCCGTCCTCGGTGCCTTTTGAGCTAGCCAAAGGCTAGTCAAAATTGACTTGGTCCACTAGGGTGTACCATAAGGAGTTCCACTTGATTACTCCTTATTAGTGGTGAAGCTCTTATTAACTAGTCAAACATTTAATATGTTTCCTACGTGGGATATGGCTTTTCATATTCCCACCCTTTTATATTCCATATATAAAAGTATTTTAAGTGGTCAACTTTATGCATTTATTTCTCATTCACCCAACATTGGTTTTGAGAAATTCAAAATGCTAAACTCATTTATTTCATACTTCGAATAAATGAAGCCACTTAAATAATTGGTCAAAATTGGGTCAAAACCCAATTTATCAAACCAATTCCAACAAAAACGTCAAATCATTTAAAACTATAAAATTTATTGCACTTTGCCACTCAAATTTTCATAATTTTTCACATTGTCACCCAAACTTTGCACAGTTTCAAATTCGTCACCTCACGTCGAAAAAAAAAATCGTAAATATGTATGTATTTGTCTTTTTTTATTCACAATATACATGTGTATTTAGCTAGTACTAAATAATATAAAAAATATGTATTGACTAAATTGATTATTTTATTAAAACAAATTATAAATTAAAATAAAAAATATATAATAAAGTTATACGTCACTTTCAAGTTGAATAGAATTGAATATATACAAAATAAAATTTATAATGTATTATAATGCATTTTGAAAAATATTTCTTTTAGATTTCTTTAATTCTTAATGAAATTTTGAACATGTTATATGCATTTTATTCAACCAAAATTTACATATAGTTATTTAATTTGTTCTCTTTTATGAATTTTTTTTTCCAAAATAAATAAGGTAAACTTAATTAATAGAATTCAATAATATATTTTTATATTAACTTTTACAATTTAATATAAAGAGATAAATACATACACATTAACAATGTTTTTTTAGTAGACAAAGTTGAAACCACGCAAACTTGGCGGAATATTCCGCCGATGGATATATGAAGTTGCATTTTTACAATCCCACAAAATTTAGAATATGAGTTTCCAAGAAAACAATATATATATATATATATATATATGCGTGTAAGTCCAAGCGGCTACGATAATCTAGAGGGGGATGAATAGATTATCTCCATCTTTTCGATTATGCCCTCTTTTTCGAACAAAACAAGCCAAGACAATAATAAAGGTGCGGAATTTAAACAACACGCTTCGATTTATAGAGCTTCACCCCACCTAGGGACTACGTGCTCTACCACCCCAGTATATCCGGGATGGGTTTCGAAAAAGAAAAAGAATTTTATTAATTACCAAAATTAATACAAATTCAACTTACAACACCTTGAAGAGCACCACACTCTTCTTCAACACCACCTTTGGAGATTATCACAATCTCTCTTTGAAGATTACCACAATCTTCCTTCAACGGCACCTTTGAAGATCACCACAATCTTCAATCTTGAAGAATACCAAATTCTTCAACATTTCAACAAGAAGATTACCACAATCTTCTTACACCTAACACCTAGATCACCCAAGTGTGTTCTTACCACAAGAACACTCACAAGGATATCTTGTGTTGAATGATAACCCAAAAATTCAAGATCACAACTCGATAAAGAATAATACAATTGAGTGCAAGTGTAATCAAGGATAGCCTAGACCTCAAGAATGTGAAAGTGATAAGCTAGGCAAATTACAACAAGAATAATGACAATAAAGACCAAGTGTTTGCTTGAGTATTTCTTGTTGTGTTGTATTGTTCTCTCTTGTTGTTGTGCTTCAAATCTTCCTCTATTTATAGGAGATGATTGATAGGCTCCTCTTGGAATCTGATATCTACAAAAAAATTGCAATTAATATCAAGATTATAGTTGTTAGAAATCAATCCCACAAATTAAGGAAAAGTTGTATACTGCTGTGATTTAGAATTTTCTTTGTCAAAACCGAGAAGCGACGATCGCGCACAAATAGAAGTTTGAAAGAACGCAGCAAAAAATAAACTAGGGGGACCGGTCCAGGGGGTGGTCGACCGGTCGCACCGCCCCCTAGGTGGACCGGTCACCCCTGACCATTTTGAGGTTTCTGCGAGTTTTGTTTCAAGAAACTCGTTCCCAGGTACCGGTCGCCTCTTTGGTCGACCGATCAACCTCCGCAATAAAATGTTGTCCGATTTTTGTCAAAAATAAACCTTAAGAAATACTCCGAAAAATTATTAAAAACATTTTAAATCGATCGAGAGTATTTTGGACAATATTAGAAATATAGTTTTGATGAAATAACACATTACCACAAAATCATCAAAAGTGTTGTCCGATATAAACTTCAAGAAATACTCCGAAAAATAGTAAAAATATTTTAGATCGATCGGGAGTATTAGGACAATATTTAGAAACATAGTTTCGATGTAAAAACCCATTGACACAATATCATTAAATGTGTTGTCCAATTTTGTCGAAAATAAACTTGAAGAAATACTCCGGAAAATATTAAAACTATTTTAAATCATTTAAGAGTATTTGGACAACCTTTAAAAATATTGTTTTGGTATAAAAACAAAATCATCAAAATCATGATAAAACCATTTATCAAACAATCTCCCCCTTTTTGATGATTACAAACCAAAACAATTTTCACGAGGTCGATTTTGAAAACAAAACAATTTTACCGGTTAAAAAGAACTATCCGTTGTGAGCAACAACATTCCACGCAATATAATCACAAGGATGGGAGTAAATATATTCGAACACATATAGCAGAAGCTCCCCCTATCAATATGCACAACAAGAGTAATATAGAAGCAATCAACCAAAAGCTAAAAGCTCAGCTTTTACAACTTGAGCTTAAGTATCAAGAGCTTATAAGCTCCCCCTGTCAACAAAACATCATTAGACAAGTATATAAGTCCATAATACAACAATTGGACTAAGTATAATCCACAACTTATGGCTTTAAGAAGCCATAGCTTATAGCTTCTTTTGTGAGCTTATTTTAGCTTCTTTGAGCTAATGAGCATATAACCTGTTTCTCCCTCTTTGGAATCATCAAAAAGAATGTTAGCACGATAAAAACATCATATATTCATATCAAAGTGCGCAATTGAACCGATTTATCGAGCTATTTGAACATTGAAGCTTATAGACCAAATAGGAGGGAAAAGTCGATCATACGACTTGTAGAAACTTATGAAAACTCTTTTGATTTGCAAAACATGATCTCTATAAATATATAAGACATTTGAAATCGAGAGAATCATGTAAGTGATGAATTTTTCATTGAAATGTTTTATCGAACACTTGGCGGGCGTCAAATAATAAAGACAATGTATATAGCCCTTGTAAATGTAATCAAGCCAAGTTTTTCATCACCAAAAGCAATTTTATAAATATCATCCATCAACAATAATCATGCTCATCTCAAATATATAAGAATTGCATCATGAGATATACATATAAGCCAAGTTCACAAGGGTTCAACCCAATTGAGATAAAAGAGTAGAATTCTTACCATTCAATCGGTAAAGACGAGCAATGATGATGATAATCGAGCTAGGTAATCCCCAAAATATGAAATTTATGCAACAAAACTCATTTAGAGTGAATTGTGTGTGCAAATGACAAAGGGGTCGAAATAGAGAGGAAAGACATCAAAATGCCAAAATACAAGAACAGAGACGGTTTTAACCAAATTTTCACAGTGGGCGGCCGGTCAAGCTAGGGCGACTGGTCGAGCAGGTGGGCGACTGGTCGACCCCTGCCCTGGCAGCCCACTGGTTCACTTCTGTTTTGAAAATCCGAAATTTTATCCAAAAATCTGATTTTTCGCCCCTAAGTTTTAAAACGTGCAAAATGCAAACGTAGACCTCATTCAATATGCATTATGTCTTAATCAAGCTCGAAATGAGGTAAAAGACTCGTCGGTTAACGATTAAAAAGTCCGCGAGTTATCCTTGAGACAGATTTAAACACATCTCAATTTTTCGTTTTAGAAACGCAATCCCTTAGAAAATATATCGAATCTCAAATATATATAGTTCGATTATAATGAACCATATTTTGGAAAATTATTATCACCAGACTTGTTATCCCGAAAAATATGAACGTTTTAAAACTTTGGATAAACAGGCTATAAGAAGAAGTGCCTTTCAAATATTTGAAAATTTCTTTTAACGACACTTTAATGAGATTCGTTGGGATAGTTTTTTGAAGTCGAGCATATAGACGTAAGGCATATAAAATGTCGAGTCTAAGGAGTAATAAACGATTATGAACATACCTCGAATTTGTTTGTCAATCAACATGCCTACTTCAACCTTTTGTCAATTTTCGCAATTGTAGCCATATAGGTTGAAATGGTTCTTTCTTTTTCAATGCCTCATTTCTTCTTTTCTATACTTTTGAGTGTGGAATATAACCACCTTCTTGGCATTGTTGAACTTGAATTCCAATGAAGAAATTTAGCTCCCCAATCATGATAATCTCAAGTTCACCTAACATCAACTTAGAACAATGTCTTGCACAAAAATTCATTAGTGGCACCAAATCAACTCAAATATGTAAGCAATCTTGCCCTTTTTCAAAAACAAAGAGAGTAGTATCAACTTTACCTCTTATAAAATCATTTTGCAAAGAAATATCTAAGTTTATCAAACAAAACATGGGATGCTTATATCAACCATGCAAGGCCTTTTATAAAAAGAATTTGGCCTAGATAAATTTTCAAACCCCCGGTTGTTTTTCAACTTGAATAAAGCCATTTAGAAAATTGGATTCAACATCTGTTAGGAATTTTATTGTTTAGATTTTGATGAATGCCATGTAAAACTTAGAATAGAAAGTTGACACCCCAATTCCTGTTGTAAAATGCATTATAATGAATAGAGCTGGCCAAGCTAAGTCAAGACAGCTACGCCCCAACATGCAAGAAGACAACTGAAGACCTGAAGGAAGACTCGTGCGAGGCAATGAGTATGGCAAGAAGAGTAGACAGGGAACTCTCTTTTGGAGAAGCTTGAGAAACAGATGCACGGTGAGTGGAGCATCGATCAAGTCAACTCAAGAAAAGCCAAGTCTCAAGTTGAAGTGACAAAGAGTCATCCATGATTGGAAGGCGACTCTAAGTCACCTGGGAAAGCAAGGAAATGCGGTCAAGTCGAGATAAGCTCAAAAAAGAACCGTTGCCTGTAAATCAAGAGATTTACTTAAACAAGTAATATCTCCATACCACCTTTCTTGGAGTGCTCGGTCCCGAGCGTGCAATTGGAATGAACCAATGGGAAGCACCAAACCGTGTCGAACTACGAAAAGGTGAAAGAACAATTCATACGAGGAAATGGCAATTCCAAGAAGCGCAAGCCAACGATTTGCAAAATGACTTTAAAAAATAAGCTATCTCTTCAATGGGCAAATTTTTGAAAGTTCACTATAAAAGGCCGAGGAGTTTGTTTGAGAAAAGAGGATGCATGAATGACACATACGTGAGATAGACAAGCACATTAGAAAATCAAACAATCTCAATCCTCAAGCCTACATTTGAAGTACATCAATCCAACACTTACCCGTGAAGGAAAGAGAACTTCAACCATTGAAGAGGAAACCTTTGAAAACAAGGGGTCTACTTTCCAGGGGAAGGATTGTAGAAAAGTTCAAGGTTGAACTAAGTCTTAAGCATTTGGAGGGCTTCGTGATCAAATCCAAAGAGCTTGAGCAAGTGACATGCTGTAGTAGCAAAGGCACCGCCCTGTGAAGAAGGCCGAGTCGTGCGAGAGCCACCAGTGATCAAGCGTCTCAGGGATCGAGTCCCAAAGGATCAAGTCAATTTGTTGTGATCAAGACTTGTATCCGGACTGTTACCACTTTGTAAACCGATCATTACTTAGTGGATTCCTCCGGGAGTTGGAGAAGAGAGGAGTAGAAGAATTACCCCATCTTGAACCTCTATAAAAACTTTCTTTGTGTCATTTACATTTCGATTTAAATTCTGCACTTTTTTAACTCGCTTATATCTGTGATAAATTTGCTATCCATTTGATAATTTACAAGTACTAAATCAAGCTCTAATATCTTGCTTAAAACTTAAGGGTGTTAAGTCTTCCGCTGAAAATAAAACCACAAATGAGTTAAATTGTAGCCAACAATGAGTTACTCCATCAATTGACTCAAATGAGTGCTGCATTGAGAGATTAACTCTCTTGAGTGACTAATTCGATTGTCCATCAGGACACGGTTTGTGTAGAATTAACTCGTAGATTTAAAAGGACTAAATCGAAAATTTGGTAAGGTTTATTCAACCCCCCCCTTCTAAACCTTACACTTACACCCCTTGGGACCTACAACATCCATTTGGTAAATCTTGAAATTTTCTTAAAACAAGAATGGGCAAGTAAAATGCAA
This sequence comes from Rehmannia glutinosa, assembly GCA_016081115.2. Taxonomy (NCBI): domain Eukaryota; kingdom Viridiplantae; phylum Streptophyta; class Magnoliopsida; order Lamiales; family Orobanchaceae; genus Rehmannia; species Rehmannia glutinosa. The sequence continues at coordinate 12,157,505 of CM071924.1, read as the reverse complement.
ATAACTACAAAAACATGCTACGGGTGCAAGTGTTTCATCAAAATCAATACCTTCTTCTTGACAATACCATTGAGCTACTAACCTTGCCTTGTTCATCAAACTTGTTCCGAAATACCAAAAAATTTCTGCAAAATCTCAACAAAGAATCTTGCACAAGAGCATAGTAATATCGAATGATAGAGACACTATAGCAAGTAACACATACTATGCTTGAAGAAAATCATCAAGAATATACTATAACAAGTAAGTTCAAATAAGCTTATAGAAAGCTATATAAGGTCTCTTTTAAGATTTGAAACTCCGAGAGCAAATAGTTGAGACCTCATTAAAAAGAAGTATTTGAACAAGAGTTGGCAAAGCAAATATGTGCAATCAAATATCGAATAGTGCCTTTAAAAAAATCCTTTTTAATAGCACTTGTGTGAAATACTTAGAAATAACTAGAAAAATACGCACATAGGCATATGACAAAAATATATCGAGTCTATAAGACGAATACCAATGATGAGCGAACCTCGATAATTTAAACATCTCTTAAAGAGGATGACGAAATATATATCCTACATATATCTTAAACAACTCTAGCACAAAGCAACATGATACAATTGTAGGCTAAAACAATAAGAGATATCACAAGTAAGCTCATGCCATAAAAATCCATAAGAGATGATAAAACAATTAAGTCTAAGCAAATACACAAGAGTTTAAAATAAGCATCATACAAGGTCTCATTTTTTAAAAAAATTTAAAACCATAAATATATATTGAAGACCTTAATTTTAAAATTATGAAAACTCATTTTGCAATTTAGACACAAATACAAACATGCATAAAAATTAAAATGCATATTTAAATAGGGAGATACAGTTTACCAATTTCGCCATTTCCATGGGTTGTGCCTTTCTCATTGTTGATGATATCTTCCCCTTTGACAATTATCTTGTTGATGATGGCTTCTCCAATTGCTCCATCTCCAAGGATTGTATCCTTCCTTTTGTTGATAATATTTCCTTCTTGGAAATTCATTTTGGTGGTGTCTTCTTCTTTGATCAAATAAGATGGTCATTTGATGTCTTCTAGGCGGTATGAATTTTCCTTGATTATTGTTCCGCCGGGTACCTAATATGACATTGTTTTGTGGTACCCTCAAGCAGGGTCGTTCCTATACTTTAAGGGGTCTGGCGCAAAACGAAAAGAGGGCCCTTTATATTCATATAAAAAAATAAAAAAACTAATAAAATAATGAGCATTATATCTCCATTTCGATGTTTGTACTAAAAAAATGAGATACTTTAATATCATTACATGATAGATTAAAAGAGGAAAAACTATCAATACATTTAGCCATAGAAAATCGATCTCTTTGCATTTTTATCTGCAAAGTCATCAATTAGTCTTTCATAATCAAGTTAATCAAAGATAATGCATTCAATCTTTGATTCTGCCATGCTCTATTGCTCTTAGGTTAAAAAAAAACTAATCATGCTCTATTGCTCTTAGGTTAAAAAAAAGAAAACTAACTTTGCAACAGTGAGGGATCAAACAAGCAACCTAAGGCATGCAAGAGAGAACACAAACCACTGGGCCTAGGAGCTCTTTGATGAAAATTAGTAATATTTATTTTACTTTACTGTATCCAATCCTGCTTAGGTAAAAAATAAGAAAACAAATTTCGCATCAATGAGAACTCAAACACGCGACCTCAGGCATGCAAAGGACAACAAAATCCGCTGCGTCCAGGAGATCTTTTGTGAAAACTTGTATTCTTTATTTTACATATACATATATATTAAACCAGTAAATTAATTAAAAAATAATCGAGGCTCGGGGGCCCTTGCCGGAGGGGGGCCCTGTGCGGCGGCGCCGCCTTGGCCACCCCTAGGACGGCTCTGCCCTCAAGTGTTTGGGTCCTTTGGGATTAGTCTTGAGACTTTTAGGTCTCCAACAATAATTAGAGCTATTTCTAGCTCGACAATTATTTACCGTATGACCCTTTTTACCACAATAGAAGCATGTAATAATTCTAGAAGTTTAATGACCAATATGCTTAGAGACTTGATTATTTTTCATATGATTAATGACATTAGGCTTATTGTCAAGTCCTTGTTTCAATTTATCACAACTATGAATATCAACAATATCGGTCATTTTTTCGGTACTCAAGTTGGTTTTTGATAAATCCTTTTTCATGCAATTAATATCCTCAACAAGAGTACTATTTTCTTTTTCAAGGTTTTTAACCTTGTCAAGTGTGGTGGTGTGAGCACATGATAGTGATTCATAGGAGGTGAATAAACTATCCTTATCGTTTTTCAAAGCATTGAATTCCTTTTTCAAATTTTTGTATTTAACAAGCAAGCTTTGGAATTCATTTTGAAGATCATCAAAATCATTTTTCAAATCACTATAATCATTATGTATAACAATATCATAGGAAGTAGAAGGTCTAAGACATACCTTGTTTTCTTCTTCGATGCCCATAAGACAATGTTCAACTTCTTCATAGTTGGAAGTTGTAAGAGGCTTGTTCCTTAGATTTGACCTTGTATTCCTTTGAGAAGTAGATGCTTTTGAGTTGCTCCTATCATTTGCATATACTTCATGAATGGCTTCTAATTTTTGCCATACTTCATGAGCCGATCGAATTCCTACAATAAGATCATTTTCCAAATTGGTAAGTGAACAATATAAGATATTGAGAGCCTTACCATTTAAGGAGATGATTTTCTTTTCTTCATCATTGAGCTCTTTGAGAGCTTTGGAGGTGTATGGTGTGTCTTTCATCGGAATAGATTCTCCATTGATGACGATGTTCCAAATATCGAATCCACAACCTTGTAAATAGCATTCCATTCTTTCTTTCCAAAATGCAAAATTTTTGGAATCAAATCAAGGTGGCTTGGTGGTGGAGGTGCCGGAAAGGTGAGCTTCATTCGTAGCCGACGATCGTTCCTCTTCACTCGCGATGTGAAACGAGCTTGCCAAAGAGTTTGGATTTGATACCACTTGTAAGTCAAGCGACTACGATAATCTGAGGGGTGAATAGATTATCTCTATCTTTTCGATTATGCCCTCTTTTTCGAACAAAACAAGCCAAGACAATAATAAAGGTGCGGAATGTAAACAACACGCATCGATTTATAGAGCTTCACCCCACCTAGGGACTACGTGCTCTACCATCCCAGTATATCCGGGATGGGTTTCGAAAAAGAAAAAGAATTTTATTAATTACCAAAATTAATACAAATTCAACTTACAACACCTTGAAGAGCACCACACTCTTCTTCAACACCACCTTTGGAGATTACCACAATCTCTCTTTGAAGATTACCACAATCTTCCTTCAACGGCACCTTTGAAGATCACCACAATCTTCAATCTTGAAGAATACCAAATTCTTCAACACTTCAACAAGAAGATTACCACAATCTTCTTACACCTAACACCTAGATCACCCAAGTGTGTTCTTACCACAAGAACACTCACAAGGATATCTTGTGTTGAATGATAACCCAAAAATTCAAGATTACAACTCGATAAAGAATAATACATTCGATCAAGTGTAATCAAGAATAGCCTAGACCTCAAGAATGTGAAAGTGATAAGCTAGGCAAATTACAACAAGAATAATGACAATATAAGACCAAGTGTTTGCTTGAGTATTTCTTGTTGTGTTGTATTGTTCTCTCTTGTTGTTGTGCTTCAAATCTTCCTCTATTTATAGGAGATGATTGATACTTGATAGGCACCTCTTGGAATCGATATCTACAAAAAAATTGCAATTAAAATCAAGATTATAGTTGTTAGAAATCAATCCCACAAATTAAGGAAAAGTTGTCTGTTGCTGACAATGTTAGAATTTTCTTTGTCAAAACCGAGGCGACGGTCGCGCACAAATAGAAGTTTAAAAGAAAGCGAAAAAATACACTAGGGGACCGGTCCGGGGGTGGTCGGCCAGTGCATGCGGGTGCGACCCGCCCCTAGGTGGACCGATCACCCCGACCATTTTGAGGTTTCTGCGAGTTACTGTTTCAAGAAGCTCGTTCCCGTGCACGGTCGCCTCTTTGGTCGGCCGTTCATTTCCACAATGAAATGTTGTCCGATTTTTGTCGAAAATAAACCTCAAGAAATACTCCAAAAAATTAGTAAAAATATTTTAAATCGATCGGGAGTATTTTGGATAATATTAGAAATATAGTTTTGATGAAATAATACATTACCACAAAATCATCAAAAGTGTTGTCCGATATAAACTTCAAGAAATACTCCGAAAAATAGTAAAAACATTTTATATCGATTGGGAGTATTAGGACAACATTTAGAAACATAGTTTCGATGTAAAAACCCATTGACACAATATCATTAAATGTGTTGTCCAATTTTGTCGAAAATAAACTTGAAGAAATACTCCGGAAAATATTAAAACCATTTTAAATCATTTAAGAGTATTTGGACAACCTTTAAAAACATTGTTCTGGTATAAAAACAAAATCATCAAAATCATGATAAAACCATTTATCAAACAATATGTACTAAACTCGAAATAGGATCACAGTACATATTGCGAAAAAATAAAAGAATTTCCCCTTTAATTTGATGTCCCTGCTTCGAGCAACTTTTTTCAATCAAATTGAACGGAAGTGGAAGCGAGGGATTTCAAAAATCGAGTTTTACATATAAGAACACAAGATCATGCTTATTAAATTTATCTAACTAAAGAAAGGAAAGAAAATTTATATGTTTCGTCGATTTTCTTGTTCTTCGCTTTTTCTCCGTCAATCCTTCGAATCCCCGAAGCTCGTAGACACCACAATCTTCCAATTCGAACCTCCCTATCAACGACAGTGTGTGGGCACCCAAATAATACTTCTAAGTTCCTAACTTTTATTTTTCCTATGATGTACTCAACTCATGAGATCGTAAGATTGGGCTAACTGAATAAGAGGGGAATTGAACTAGACTTAAAACTAAACCACAAAATCACTTAGAAAAGAGACAAAAATCGGCTACTAGAAAAAACTTACTGACCGAAAATTCCGATCAATTGATGCTGGCCAAAAGGCAAAAAACTTTGAAACAAAGTTGTTGTTGTAATTTAATGGAATTGCCCAACAACCTTTTTCAAACTTTGTTTTGAGTGGTTTGACCGAAACAAGAAACAACAATTTGGTAAAAGTTGGCAAAGAACAAGATTTCAATTTTGGTCAAATTAAAATCTTTTTCAATTGCACGAACAGAGATACCGCCAAAAATATTATGTATGATGGGGCCGAAAATTGTGTGTTTTGATTGTGAGATATGGTCCCCTTTTTATAGGCCTAGTTCAATCAGTTTCCCACTCCAACTTAGTTTCCTATCTAATTCAGAATTCATAATTCCAAATAGACTCAAATTCTAATTGATAATTATCCAATATAATTATCAATTTAATAATTATATTAATATTACAAATATCTTATATTTATTTAATTCCCAATACAGTCAAAACTGTAGAATATCAGACACTCCCGGAATTAACTAATATTAATATATTAGCCCAAATATTTTGGAAAACTCTTTTCCATAAACCCTTAGGAACTGTAAATATTATTTCTAACTCGTTTACTCTAGGAAGGCGAACCGGGGACATGGACTTATAATTATAAGCTCCAATAAATCAAATAAATAATTAACTCTTTAATTAATTTATTCGACTTATTAATTCTGATATTACTCCACTATAAATTCGGAATTGCATTCTTATAATTATATAATATCTTACTCTATGAATTGAGCAGTCCACTGATATAATCATTACATATAGATTAATCCTCCATAGACAATTCGTAATTGAAGCTAGGTAGTATCCGTTAAACCTCTTCAATTACCTTTTATCCTCATTTACCATTAATTCACTAGCGAATGGTTAATTTATAATCAGATTATAAATTAGAGATCTCAAACCATTCAGTTCCAGAATTAACAAATGAGAGAATCGTCTTTCTACTTCTCACAAGAAGGAATGGATTCCATATCTGTGAATTTATATTCCCAGCTATTTAATTCAGATGTGAATCTAAAATGCAAGTGTTGGGAATGTCGTAAGACATACTTAAACGAACAAATTAAGAATCACACCAAAATAAATAGGAGTCTATAATCACTCAGGATTAAGATTTATCCATATATGACCATCTAGTGATTTAATTTAATTTTCCATTTCAACAACGTAATTTGTATGGAAAATACAAATTAAATCGGTCTGGATAAGACAGTCACATTCAAAATGTTCTGGGCCGTATTAGTGATGTTTTAATTAAAGATCTCATACTTTAATTAATTTCATCACGGACTTAATTTTAGTTTATTATCCATAATCTTAATCATCTTGTATATAACTCTTATATACTAAGATTATGGTTACAATAAATAAACTAGGGATTTTCATGATGTTCAAGAAAATACATACAATATGTAAAAGAGTTCGAAAATAAATGTCGCCTTTATTAATAAACAAAAATAATTCACAATTGTTTTAAGGGCATTATCCCTAACAATCTCCCACTTGCCCTAAAGCATATGGGACATGTCTCTCAGTCCTAAATTATTTAAATGCCTCTCAAATACTTTTGTAGGCAATGTCTTGGTGAATGGATCAACAAGGTTGTCGGCAGACGCAATCTTGAGAATTGAGACGTCACCCCTTTGTACTATCTCTCGAATAAGATGGTACTTTTTTCTATATGCTTTGATCTCTTGTGAATTTGAGGTTACTTCGAGTTAGCCACTGCCCCACTATTGTCACAATACAAAGTGAGTGACCTATCCACATTTGGAACAACTTCCAAATCAGAAAGGAATTTCTTTAGCCATATTGCCTCCTTCGCTACTTCTGAAGCGGCTATATATTCGGCCTCCATGGTCGAATCTGCGGTGCTAGATTGCTTAATGCTTCTACGACTATGGCACCACCACCAAGAGTGAACACTGACCCAGATATCGACTTTCGAGAATCCTTGTCTGACTGAAAGTCAGAATCAGTGTACCCGTCTATTTTAAGGTCATCACCCGAATAGACAAGCATATAATATCTCGTTCTCCGAAGATACTTGAGAATGTTCTTGACTGCTGTCCAATGGTCCATTCTTGGATTTGATTGAAACCGGCTGACTATCCCTACCGCATAACAAATATCGGGCCTTGTACACAACATAACATACATAAAAGTGCCTCTGCAGAGGCATAGGGAATACGTCTCATGTCATCTTCCTCCCCCGGTGTCTTAGACACCTTTGCTCCTTGGAGAGAATGACTCCATGTCGAGTTGGTAGGTAACCCTTTTTGGAATCTTGCATTCTATAACGCAACAACATCTTATCGATATAAGAAGCTTGAGACAATGCCAATAATTTGTTCTTGCGACCTCGAACGATTCGAATTCTAAGAACATAATTCGCTTCTCCCAAATCTTTCATTTGGAATTGCTTGGCAAGCTAACCTTTAACCGCATATAACTTCTCTACATCATTCCCAATGAGTAGAATATCATCTACGTAAAGCACTAAAAATGCCACCTTACCATCCTTGATCTGCTTGTATACACAAGACTCATCAACACTTTGGTAAAAAACATAAGACTTGATCGTCTCATCAAATCTATGGTTCCATGACCTTGAGGCTTGCTTTAACCCATAAATAGATCTAAGCAATTTGCAAACTTTCTGCTCTTGACCTTCGGCTACAAAACCCTCTGGTTGCTGCATATAGATTTTCTCGTCAAGATGGCCATTCAAAAATGCCGTCTTGACATCCATCTGCCATATCTCATAGTCAAGACATGCAACAATTGAAAGTAGTATGTGAATGGATTTTAGCATTGCTACAGGCGAGAAAGTCTCCTCATAGTCGACTCCCTCCTTTTGGGTGTAACCCTTAGCCACTAGCCTTGCTTTGAAAGTTTCTAATTTCCCATCCACACCCTTATTTCTCTTATAGATCCATTTGCATCCAATGGGCCTGACATCTTTAGGCGGATCTACAAGAACCCAGACAGTGTTGGAGTACATAGACTCCATTTATTGGTTCATAACTTCAGGTCATCTCTCTTTATCAGAATCCTCCATCGATTGTCGAAAAGACAATAGATCATTGTCTACCCCATCGGAGACTGCAACATTTGCCTCTTGGATTTGACGATAGCGGATTGGTGGTCTAATCACCCTCTCACTACGTCGAGGTGTCATGACATTCTGATCAGATATAGTGGTATTTCTAGCGATTTCCCCAACAACTCTTGTTGGTTGTGGTCTGATCTCATCAGAAAGTAACTCCTCGAGTACAACTTTACTTCGAGGTCGGAAGTTTTCTATATAATCGTTCTCAAGAAAGATAACATTGGTCGAAACTATTACTTTCTTTTCTTGCGAATCATAAAACAAACCTCATCTCGTTCCTTTGGGATATCTAAGGAAAAGATACACTTCTGAACGTGGATGCAACTTTCAAGTCTTTCCTTTCATCACATGTGTTGGGCACCCCCATATGCGAAAGTGGCATAAACTAACTTTACTCCCATTCCACAACTCTAGTGGTGTCTTTTGGATTGACTTAGACGGAACTACATTCAAAATGTAAACCGCCGTTTGCAATGCATACCCCCAAAACGAATCAGACAGCGACGCGTATCTCATCATCGACCTAACCATATCAAGCAACGTTCGATTTTTCCTTTCAGCAACATCGTTTTGCTGAAGGGTGCCAGGTGCTGTGAGTTGGTAGAAAATACCATGATCTGGCAAATAATCTTTGAACTCAGTACCAACATACTCGCCCCCTCGATCGGATCGAATGCACTTCAAAGATTTGCCTAGCTACTTTTCAGCTTCCGCATGAAATTCCTTGAACTTTTCAAAAGTCTCGAATTTTCTATGCATGAGATAAACATATCTAAACCTCGAGTAATCATCAATAAAAGTGACGAAGTACTCAAAGCCACCTCTAGCTTGTGTGGTCATGGGACCACAAACATCACTATGCACAAGCTCTAGTGGTTCTTTGGCTCTATTGCCCTTTGCAGAGAAAGGTCTATTAGTCATTTTTCCTTCTAGACAGGATTCACAAACAGGAATAGTGCCAACTTTTAGCTCTCTCAAAGGACCATCCTTTGCAAGCCTATTTATCCTTTCTAATGAAATATGTCCTAACCTTAGATGCCAAAGATATGTTTCATCATCTTGAGAAACCTTTTGCCTTTTTGTTTTAGGATGTTCTACTCTAAATATTTCGGCATTTAGCAGTGGTTGTTCATTAGGCTTAATTAAATAGAGTCCGTTTTCCAATCTTGCAGCCCATTTTTAGAAATAATAATCGAATTATCATTAAAAGATAGTGAAAATAAATGTTCATGCAACTTTGAAACAGAAATCAAATTTCTACAGAAACCAGAAATATAATAAACACCGTTTAAAATCAATATATATTTTATCTCTAATATTAAGCTTAATTACTCCCACTGCTTTTGCCGAAACCACTGCACCATTGCCAACTCGCATTGTGAAAGACCCATCGACAAGCTCTTCATAAGAGCTAAGCATTTGTAAGGAAGAACAAACATGATTAGTAGCTCCAGAGTCAACTACCCAAGTAGAAGAATCTCTAGCTACCAAACAACTTTCAAGAACTAGTAAATCAATTTTACGTTTCTTGTTTTCCTTTACTTTGGAGAGAAACTTGGGGCAGTCTCTCTTCCAATATCCCTCTTCACCGCAGTGGAAACAATTTCCCTTTGGTTTAGAGGAACCTTGCTTCTTGCCTTTGAGATTTTTACATACGAGTGCAATATTCATGTTATTATTCCACTTGTTACAATTTTCTCCAGTTAATGAATAATTCAACAGTGCAAACATAGGACAAGACATCATTGCTGAAAATTAAATAAAGCGACATAAATAAGCGAACACACATCATAGAGCATTTAATTTAGGAATTATAAACATGATGCATGAATGCAATAAAGTTTATCCTACCAATTCCAAGGTAATTAAATCTCACATTTGAAAAGCCACCGTAGGGTAGGTCAAATCAAATGACGATTAAATCAAGACCATCTCAGATTAATAAATAAATAATCAAGACATCTCATATCTTCATTTATTTATTAATCAACTTTTTAATTTAGCCTAGATACATCCAAACTATTTGATTGTATCCTTATGAGTATTACCTATTATTTCGAATTTTAAAAATTAACTCAAAATCGCCGCCGTAGGGTAGAAAAATTAAGAGTTAAATTTTAAATTCCTATGGGGACGAATCTGAGCGTCGCGAGGCGTCACTTAAATCTCACGGTGCTATAATCAATAATGGAGGTCATAGGATTTATTATCATGAATCCTTCTCCCACTCATAATTTTATAATAAATATTTCCTAAACATTTAAGTTATAAAACATCTTATGTTTAAATAAGTCAAGTCCAATCCTATTGGTCTTTTTGATTAAAATTCTCTAATTTAAAAATCTAACTTTTAGAAATTAAATCATAATTTCAATCAACTTGAAAAGCCCCTAAATTATCAAAATAATTAAGGAAAAAGGGATAAAACAGAAAATTTTCATGAAAGAATAAAGGAAACGACGCGCTTACTGAAAATGGGACCTGTCCGAGCCTTGCCCGGAACCTGCCCAAACTGCCCGAGCCCTGCCCGGACTGCCCGAGCCCTGCCCAATGCTGCCCAGAGCTACCCGGCACCTTGGGGGATGCCCAAATGCGAATCCAAATTATTTTGTTTCTAAAACATCTAATTCGGAGATTTTTCATACAAACCGGATCCATTTTTCACAAAATTAATTCCAAACAATTATCCCAATTTTAAAATCATATAAACACTTTTATACAAAATTTAAAAAATTATATAAAACACTTTTATACAAAATGTTAAAAATTATATAAAACACTTTTATACAAAATTTTAAAAATTATATAAAACACTTTTATATGAATTTTAAGAATCATATAAAACACTTTTATATCGATTTCAATCCATCTCATAGATCTATCATAACAATTAAACAATTCAATTATCATGATGCATGACATGTTTGGGAGTGGGTTCCATGAATGACATATCAATATAATGTAAGTCCAAGTGGCTACGATAATCTAGAGAGGGGGTGAATAGATTATGCCGATTTTTTGCAATTTGCCCTCTTTTTCGAATGAGCAAGCAATGACAAGAATGAATGTGCGGAAAAATAAACAACACGCGTTGATTTATAGAGGTTCAACCCACCTAGGGCCTAATCCTCTATCACCCCAGTACCTCCGAGATGGATTTCAAAAAGAAAAAAAGATTTTATTAATAGTTACCAAAACTATTACAACTTCACCTTGACGAGTGCCACACTCTTCTTACAACACATCTTTGAAGATTACCACAATCTTCCTAGAAGATTACCACAATCTTCTAGCAACGGCACCTTGTGAAGATTACCACAATCTTCCAACTTGAAGAGCACCAAACTCTTCAACACCTCGAAGAGCACCAAACTCTTTCACAAGAAGATTACCACAATCTTCTTACACCTAACACCTAAGATCACCCAAGTGTGCTCTTACCACAAGAACACTCACAAGGATATCTTGTGTTTGAATGACGAACACAAATTCAAGATTACAACTCGATAAGGAAGTATACAACTGTGAAGTGCAAGTGTAATCAAGAATCAAGCCTAGACCTCAAGATGTGAAAGTGAAAGACTTAGGCTATAACAACAAGAATGTTGAAAGTGAAGAACAAAATATTTGCTTGATATATCTCTTGTTGTGTAATTGTGGTGTTTTCTCTCTTATGGAGTTGCTTCAAATCTTCCTCTATTTATAGGAGAGGTCTTGGATTTGATATCCAGACATAGGCTCCTCCTTGGAGATTGATATCTACGAAAAATTTCAATTATAATCAAGAATATAGCTGTTAGAAATCAACCCCACAAATTAAGGAAAAACTGTCTGCTGTCAACGGCTAGAATTTTGCTGTCAAAACGGTATGGCGACCGGTTGACCTCTAATACATAAAACATTTTGACAAAGAAAAAAAACAAGCCTTGGACCGGTCCAGGGGGGTTGGACCGGTCGACCTAGGGTCCTACCGGTCGCCCCCCATGTGGACTGGTCACCCTGTAGGTTTTTTTGAGAGACAAAGTTTCTGTTCTTTCTCCAGGCACCGGTCGACCAGTCGATCTCCAGGGGTTTTTCAAATGTCTCATTTCTATTTTCAAAACTCAACTTCAGACACGGGTTGCCCTATAAGGAGACTGGTCGAACACGAGACAGAAGTGTTGTCCAATTTTTGTCGAAAATAAACTTCAAGAAATACTCTGAAAAATAAGTAAAAACATTTTAAATCGTTTGGGAGTATTTGGACAACATTTAGAAATATTGTTTTGGTGTAAAAACACAGTTAAACAAAATCATCAAAATCATGATAAAAATATTTATCTAACAAACTCCCTCTTTTTGATGATTACAAACCAAAACAATTTTAAGAGGTCGATTTGAAAACAAAAACTATTTTTCCGGTAAAAAAAAAAACTATCCATTTTAAGCGATAACTTTTCCATGCATAATACACACAAGGATGGGAGTAAAGATTTTCAAAACAAATTATAAAAGCTCCCCCTTTCAACAAGCACAACAAGAATAGTATAGAAGCAATCAAACAAAAGCTAAAAGCTCAGCTTTTATGATAGAAACTTGAATATCATGAGCTTAGAAGCTCCCCATGTCAAAAAGAATTCATTAGACATGTATAAAAGTCCATAATGCATCCAATGGACTAAGTTTCATTCACAACTTATGGCTTTTAATAGCCACAACTTATAGCTTTTTCTGCGAGCTTTTTCTAGCTCATTTGAGCTAATGAGCTTGTTTCGTGCTTCTCCCCATTTGAAATCATCAAAAAGAATGTTAGCACGATAAAAATATCATATATTCATATCAAAGTGCGCAATATTACCGATTTATCGAGCTTTGAACATTTAAGCTTAAAATCCAAGAAAAAAGGAAAAAGTCAATCATTTGACTTGTAAAAGCTCATATGAGTAACAAAACATGATCTCTATAAACTTAGAAGACTTTTGAAATCGAGAGAATCATGTAATTTAAGAAATTTTCATTGAAGCAATTCATCGAACACTTGGCGGGCATAGAATAAAAAAGAAGATGTATATAGCCCTTGTAAATACAATCATGCCCAAAAATCATCACCAATCATAATTATACAAGCAAAATCCATCATCATACATAATTCCCATCACAAATATACAAGAATTGTATCAAAATACCAAAATGTAAGCACTTTCTCAAGGGTTCAACCCAATTGAGATTAAAAAGGAATTAAACTTATCAATCAATCGGAGGAGTTGAGTAATACGGATGATATACTCGTAATATAAATCCAAAAATATAGAATATATAAGAAAGAAATCATTTTGGGTGAATTGTGTGTGAAATTTGCAAAGGGGCGAAAAATAGAAGAAAAACATTTAAAATGGCTAAGTCTGGGACATAATGCAATTTAACCCATTTTTGCTCTAGGCCGACCGGTCCAAGGGGGGGTCCGACCGGTCCAGGTAGTGGTCGACCGGTCGACCTCCCTTTATCCAGTCTCCGGAGCACTTTTTCTAGTTCTGTCCGAATTTTGATCCAAAAATCCGAATTTTCACCCATAAGTTTTAAAAATGCGCAAAATGCAATCAAAAACTTCATTCAATATACATTATGCCTAAACAAACTCGAAATGAGGTAAAAGACTCGGCGGTTAATGGTTTAAAAACAAATGCCCACGAGTTAACCTTAAGACGAAATTAAACACATCTCAAATTTTTGTTAAGAAACGCAATCCCAAAAAAAATGTTGAATCTCAATATGTTTAGTTCGGTTATGAAGAATCGTATTTTGAAAAATATTTATACCGGACTTGATATCCCAAAAGAAATAGGAAGGATTTAAAATATTGGATAAGACAAGCAAAAAAAAAAAGAGTGCCTTTCAAATATTGAAAAATTCTTTTAATGACACTTATATAAGATTCTTATGGATTGTTTTGAAATCGAGCACATAGGCATAAGGCATGAAGAATATCGAGTCTATAAGAGTAAGATAAGTTGATGAACATACCTCGATTTTGTTTGTCAACCAATATGCCTTTCTCAACTGTAGGTCCCAAGGGGTGTAAGTGTAAGGTTTAGAAGGGGGGGGTTTGAATAAACCTTACCAAATTTTCGTTTTAGTCCTTTTAAATATACGAGTTGATACTACACAAAGTGTGTCCTTGATAGACAATCGATTTAGCCACTCAAGTAGAGTTAATCTCTCAATAAACTCAATCGAGCTTGTTGATGGAGTAACTCAAATTGTTGGCTTTAAATTAACTCAACCGTGGTTTTGTTTTTCAGCGGAAGACTTAACACCCTTAAGTTTGATTAAGCAAGAGTTTAGTGCTTGGTTTAGTACTTATAAATTATCAAGTGGATAGCAAGTTTATCGTGGATATAAGCGATTAAGAATGCGGGAATTAAAGTCTTTGAAATGTAAATGACACAATAAAATTTTATAGAGGTTCGAAGATGGGGTAATTCTTCTACTCTCTCTTCTCCAACTCTGGAGGAATCCACTAGGTAATGATCGATATACAAAGTGGTAATAATCCGGATACAAGTCTTGATCACACACGGTGACTTGATCCTTTGGGACTCGATCCGAGACGCCTTGATCACTCACCGGTGGCTTCTCGTGCGACTCGGCTTCTTCACGGGGCGGTGCCTTGCTACTCATCTTCACTTGCTCAAGCTCTTTGGATTTGATCACGAAGCCCTCCAAAAGCTTAAGACTTGGTTCGACCTTGAACCTTCCTACAATCCTTCGTGGAATGTTGACCCCTTGATTTTCGTATTTTCCTCTTCAACGATTGAAGTTATCTTTCCTTCACAGTGAGTGTTGGATTGATGTTCTTCGTAGTGTAGGCTTGAGGATTAAGAATGTTTTGATTTTCTAATAATTGCTTGAACGTTGTTTGTTCGAGTCTATAACTTGTGTCACTCTCATATATGTCTTGTGTCATATATATTATCCTCAAATAAAAATCCTCGGCCTTTTATAGTGAACTTTCAAAAATTTGCCCATTGAAGAGATAGACTTATTTTTTGAAAGTCACTTGCGATCGTTGGCTTGTCTTGTTGCGATCCTTGGAATTGCCATTTCCTCGTATGAATTGTTCTTTCACCTTTTTCGTAGTTCGACACGGTGTAGTGCTTCCCATTGGTTCATTTCATTTGCACGCTTCGGGGACCGAGCACTCCAAGAAAGGTGGTATGGAGATATTACTTGTTTAAGTAATTCTCTTGATTTCCGTCTGCAACGGATCTTTTCTGATTATCTCGACTTGACCGCATTTCTTTGCTTTCCCCCAGGTGACTTAGAGTCGACTTCCAATCATTGAATGACTCTTGTCACTTCAACTTGAGACTTGGCTTTTCTCGAGTTGACTTGATGATACTCCACTCACCGCATCTCACCGCTTTTTAGTAGAGTTCCCATCTACTCTTCTTTGTCATACTCAATTTGTCTTGCAATGAGTCTTCCTTCTAGTCTTCGATTGTCTTCTTGCATGTTAGGTCGTAGTCGACTTAACTCGGCTTGGGCCAGATTCTATTTATTACAATGCATTTTACAACAAGAATTGGGGTGCCAACTTTCTATTCTAAGTTTTACATGGCATTCATCAAAATCTTAAACAATAAATTTCCTAACAATTTCCCCCTTTTTGATGATGCCAAAACTTAAACCATTCAAAAATACAAATAGCAAAGATACATACGGATAGTGTATTGACATAGAATGTATGCGCAGAATCAATCTTTTTATTGATCATAACATTCTTATTCTTTTACACAATTGTTTACAAGGTGTATCAGAGCACGTATTTGTCTACAAAAAAATAAAGAATTTACAGCTTTATTTCAGAAGACTTACATGGTATGTATTTACATTATAAAATACACGAAGGGGTGGGAAAACACTTCATCTCCTTCGTTGTCTCCTTCTTTCATCTTGTTCAAGATCTTCTTCTCTTCTTCTCTTTTTCTCATCGTCACCGCTTTGCTTTTTTTTCTTTTCATATGCTTTCCTGGCAGCTTCATCTCTTCTTATTCTTTCATGTCTTTCCTCCCATAGCTGAGTTTGTCTCTTGTTTTCTTCTTCTAATCTTTTTGCATACTCAGGCGTTACTTTTAGCCACTTGCAAATTTGCCACTTGGTCAAGCCCAAGAGATCCCTCCTTTCTTTCCTGGATCTACGTATTCAATATTCTTGGGCGAGGCCTGGGTCCAAGCTTCTTCCTCCACCACGCTTCTTCCTCTACCTCACAGGTGTGTATTGTCTTGGGGTCTTCTTCTTTCGGTGAGTGACCAGCGGAGTGACCCGGTGAGCGACCGATGTCTGTCAGCTGTCGGCTTCTTCACATAACGTGAGACCCTTTTCCCAAGACAAGTCCCAAGCTTGAACCATAGACATATTTGCAAAGTATCCTTCGATTCGAGCGTTTTAAATTCATCAACTGATCGTGGCTCTGTCCCGACATCGAAATGGCATAAGTGTCTCTGTCTCTTTGGAATGCCTCCATGTTCTTTCAAGATGTTCATAACTCGGGCATCCATTCTTCCTTCCACTTCCTTCATCCCTGCTTCAATTGTTTTTCTCTTATCGGCCATGGATATAGCAGTGTTGGGTGGCGAGTCACGAGGAGTTTGCCGCTTATAATGTCACCGAGGACCTTGTTGGGGGTTTGTGCAATCATCAAGGTCACATCTCGCCGACCCTTCCCCTCAACAAGCTTTCCTTTCTTTTGTTTCAAAACTTCCTCAATTTGATTTTCCTTCTCACCGCTCCTTTCTTTTCGACTTGATTTTAGCACTTTAAGGTATTCCTCTTCCCCTTTTTTGGCATCATCAAAGGATAGAGGAACCCCGGAACATCTTGGCAAGCGGAAGTCGAGCCTGGCGATAGTCGAGTTTCGCTTCAAGTCTCTGCGTTGTAAGCGGACGAATTCGGATCGAGTAGCGTTGGACTCTGCTTTGAAATCGGCTTCATCTCGGCCGTGAGAAGGCTGAATTTTCTAGTCATGTGTTCTTCCAAACGCCAGTAGATCATTCGTATTTTGCTCACGCAGCAGCTTTATCTCGGCAGTGTGAGCTTCATGCATGTGCTCAATATGTTCTCTCGGCTTCGTCTTTGCATCGGCATTTTCGGCTCTCCATACCGGACTTGTTGAACAATGTCCTCAAGAATCTAACTTGTTCCACACGCATTGTTTCTTCTTTGTTGCCACCATTCCCTTATTCTGATTATGCCTCTCAAGTCGGTACAGTAAGGTTGGCATCTCTGTTGTCGGTCGCATGTCCAAAGAGGCCTAATGCCTCTCCATCCGTTCAACTTCAAAAATAGTGCCTTGAACACTTCTCGAACTTCAATTGATTCTTCCGTTGCGGTGCGGTGATGGCCATACAACATCAAAGTCATAAGCGGTGGAACAATGGTACCGATGAGAAAACGGGAGGCTGATGCGTGATAGCGTGCGCGTTCATTCTCGACTCTTCATGGAGTCGGGTACCTCCCGGGAAAACGAAAAGATTCTATAAAAGATTCATCACCACCCACTAGGATTTGTTCGATGATGAGCGGTGCGCGTGAAGTTCTTTAGGAATCGACCTGCTGCACTTGAGGAGCCCGTGCGGTGGTCTCTTGTTCAAATTGGGTCTTGTTGTGAAGTGGACTCGGCTTGCCGAGCCTCGGTGTCTCAACAACCGTTGGTCTCAAATGATTTTTCCATTTGAGTAGACGGTCCTCGGCCTTATCGGCGCGTCATCGGACGATGATGAGATTTCCATTGGTGGCTCATCATCAAAGTTAAAGGTTTGACGAGTAGTCTTGGGATCATACTTGCTCGTGCTTGGAACATCCGCATGGTGAGTCTTTTGGAGTTGCACGGGGGATGACTCGGCTTTCTTCATCGCCTTCGATCCCGAGAAGGTTACATCGATTATCCTGGGAATCATGAAGTGCGCTTATCTCCTTCTCGGATGGGTCGATGATAGCATGAGGATGTTCTCTACTTCACCTCTTTACCCCGGAAGTCTCAACCTCCCGTGGGCCTTGATCCTCCGGCTCTCTTTGCGGCGAGGCATGTCCTCCTTTCGACAAAGTGTCACTTGTCTTAGGGTCTTCGTGGTGGCATCCATTGGAGTCTCAACCCCATGGATTGCACTTTCATCGCCAGTGTTAACTCCCGGGGTTGTTCCTTCTTGTGCCTCGACCGCATCGGCGGCGTCATTAGCCTTCGAGCGGTTGGCACCTCTCCGAGACAGATCTCAACCGTCGAGCTTAGTTATGGCAACTTGATGTTCTTCTTGTGTTTGTAATTTCTCTACTTTGCCTCCTTGATTCGTTGTGGAGTCATCTGCGGATCCTCCAACCTTCTTTGTAGTGGAGGGAGTTTCCCCTCGGTGGCGCACCAACCGAGTGACTTGGAATGGGGTCACTCGTCTCCGTGCTCCCCCTGTTTCGATTGAATGTTCGGTAGTTGGGGCGGTGGTAAAACACCTTCAATAGGGGTTGGCTCAATGGGTCCCCATTGTCCCGGTTTCATCGCCCGAGGTCCCTTATTGCCGTCTTCCGAGTGAGTGGGAAGTGGTGGCAGCAACAACGATGGCGATTTGCTTTGAACCACTCCCATTGGATCAATTTCGGTTGTGTTCGGAGGACTCTCCTGGTCCTCCATCGATCTTTGCTCGTGAAGGATTACTCGGATTCATGCAATGCTTGCATTTGCAACTCTTCAGCGAAAGATTCTCCTGGATCCTCATCCCTATCGAGAGGACATCAAGGAGAGGATGTGTGTGTTACGTGTGGGTGGGAGATAGGGGCGGATGTTGGCCTTCTCACGTGCCTCGGCTTCCTCGCCTTGCTTTTCTCTCTCCTTTTCCTTGAAAATCTGCGGATGTCTATGCGAGTTGTCTTGATCAAGTGATGGGAGCACGAGTGTTTAGTCGAGGAAATTTAGCGATTCCTCTTCTTCTTCTATAAACTCAGTCGTTGGAACTGTTCCCTTGACTTACTCAACTTCCATTTCCTCCACTCACGCAGACGATTTTGGATGTCCGGGTAAGGTGGAGATAGGATCATTACATCACTATCCGCTCTAGCGAGTTCTTTTTGTGCTTGGTGTGTGAACTACAGTTGTGTCTTGGTTGCCTCTACTGATCGCCTTCACAGACTTGGGCTGTTCATCAACTACATCCGAGACTCTACTTCTCCGGCGAGTCTCCTAGATGTCTGCTCTAGCTGAAAGTGGGTGACTCACTGGTTTCTCCGCTCGGAGCGCTTGATAATTCGTCTTCGTCTCTAGTTTGTACCAGAGGGGATTTACGGTTCGAGAGATGGTGTCCTCTCGAGTCTTGGGCGGGCGGGGGGCGTCTTGGTGTCTTTTTCTGAGGAGCGGGCCGTCGTGGCTTCTCGGTTCTCCTCTTTTTGACGATCGGAGAAGGTATTTGTGAGTCCTTCTCGACCGGCTAACTGCTAGAGGGCGGGAGACACGGCTGGTGGGGCGGTGACTCGCTGCGGGCGGGGAGCATGTTTGGTTTTCTTTCTTTGCAGGGGCAAGATCTTCTTTAGCAGCTGCATGGGCTTTTCTTCTTGGTTGGAGAGGAAACAATCGTATCTTCGGGGTCGATTGATCCCCCTCACTTGTGTCGCTCTCTTGGTGTAAGCTCTCTTAATGCGCCAGAGAGATTTGCTCGAACATCCTCTTATTAACATGGAATGCTTTCCCATGTCTAAGAGGACTCCTTTCACCTCCATCGATCGGCCAATCACTAGGCCATATCCTAGGATCCTCCAAATGTGCCATCTTCCTTGAAGGATTTGTTCCCACGTTCGGCAGAGTGCTGTGAGACAAACTCGGCCCGTTTTTATCTTCTTTTTCTCGCAATGATTGCGGCCATTACAATCACTTTGCTTTTGTGATTGGTCAAAGCCGCCAAATTTGATGTCAATACATTTGGCAACTATGTCCAACACTTGTGGTAATCCTCCTTCAAAGATCTCTTGTTTGCCTGTGTATACTATTTTATCAGCAAAGTCGGGCTTGGCTATTTCTTTCCAAGCATCACCAAGTTTACATCACTTCGTTAATCTCTCTCGATGCTCCTTCTTCACTGTAGTGAGCAATGTTCACCAAATCCTTGGCGAGATATAGTCACCGCTTTCCGTGAACAGATGACTTTATTCCTTCATCGTGAATCTCGGTATTCACGTAGAACTGTCGACCTCCTCCACATAGGTCATCGATATTCTAACGTCGAAACGGTTTCAGCCCGGACGTTTCCAATTTTTCAGCGATTTTCTTTACTAGGGTGTCGTTGGACCCCTGTTTCACCATTCCGTCGAAATCCACAGTAGACCCGGTGTGGATTTGCTTCCCTAATTTGACAAAGTCGTAGGTTGGTGCCATTTTTCAGAATTTTATCAAAGAAAAACTTAGAGATTGATTTACAGATAGATAGGGTTTCGAGAGAATTTTTGCCTTTGCTTTTGAGAGAAGAAAAATGAACAGTTTTAGTAGTGTGAGAGAAACGGACGGAAATGGTTTAAATATGGTTTATGAAAGGACGCGTGCGGGTGGTTTTGAAATGTGATCGAAATCAACGGCTTAGATCTTGCACGCCTATTTAGCATTTAATGTCTCGTATTTAATGCGGCAACATTTATATCCAATCATAAGCTTGGTGTGCAGCTTTATGTCTGTACACATCATCATTATCTTTGACGTATTCCTTAAAACATTCCCCGCTCAGTCAAAACGATTGCGTTTTTGTCACTTTGCTCATAAGTGACTCGAACATCCCTTTAGCTGTTTTAACTCTACTTCTCACAGTTCTCTTGGTGACTCAAATTCACCGACTTGACTCGGTGTAGTCATTGTTTTTCCGATCTGGTGATTTACTTAGCTGATTTGTGAGTTCACTCTTTTTCCCTTTTTGTGTTCCATTTCTTTTCTTTGATTTTTAAGTGTCACGGCTCAATTAACCCTAACTCATGTTTGAGTTCTTCAAATCTTGACTCACATAATGGTTTTGTGAAGATGTCGGCCAATTGTTTATCGGTTGAGATATATCCCAAGATGATATCCTTCTTTTCAACATGATCTCTTATGAAGTGATATCGACATCGATATGCTTTGTTCTTGAGTGCAACACAGATTTTGAGTAATGGCAATTGCACTTGTGTTATCACACATGATTGGAATTTCTTTTTCCTCAACTTCATAGTCTCTCATTTCTTTGTCTCATCCATAGGACTTGGGCACAACAATGCCCGCATCTATGTATTCTCGCAAATTTGTAGAGGTGGCTATTAAGTTTTGCTTCTTGCTAAACCAGAAATCACTGTTTCCTAGCATTTGACATGTGCCTCAAGTGCTCTTCTGTCCCACTCTGCATCCAAAGATAGTCGAATCAATAGCCAATTAGCTTGAATCCACCTTCCTTTGGATACCATAAGCCAACTTCTTGGCTTCCTTTCAAGTATCTCAATATTCTCTTAGTTCTTTGTCATATGGCTCTCTTTTGGAGCAGATTGAAATCTTGCACATACACCTACAAAAGGTGATATCGGCGCCCGCTTGCTGTGAGATAGAGCAATGATCCAATAAGTGCTCAGATCTTGTTTGATCTACAGGCTTGCCATCCGCATCCATGTCCATTTTGACGATGTATTCATTGGTATTTTTACAGAGGACTTCTCCTCCATACCAAACTTCTTCATTAAATCTCTCGGTGTATTTTGTTTGACTTATGAAGGTTCCATCCTTCACTGCTTTCACTTGGAGTCCAAGGAAGAATGTCGCTCTCCCATCATGCTCATTTCAAATTTACTTTGCATGAGGTTTGAAAACTTTTCACACACTCTTTGTTTGTGGATCCAAAAATGATGTCATCCACATATATTTGAACAAGCAAGTATACTCTTTTTGTCTTGAATTCTCAAGAGTGTTCTATCTACTTTTCCTTTTGTGAATCCATTTTCGGTTAGGAATTGTGACAAAATATCATACCATGCTCTCGGTGCCTGTTTCAATCCATATAGAGCTTTCTTGAGTTTATATACCTTATCTCCAAGAGTCTTCCGCTCAAATCCTCGGAGGTTGTTCAACATACACTTCTTCTTCCAAATAAACCATTTAGGAATGCACTTTTTACATCCATCGATATACAATGAAATCCTTGTGAGTGCATAGGCAAGAAACATCCTTATAGCTTCCAATCTTGCTACGAGGGGCAAATGTTTCATCAAAATCTATCCCTTCTTCTTGGCAATATCCTTTGGCTACTAGTCTTGCTTTGTTTCTTACCCACGAACCTTCCTCGTTCATCTTATTTCGAACACCCATTTGGTGCCAATAACATTTTGATGTATGGGTCTTTGCACTAATTCCCACACTTTATTTCTTTCAAACCGATTCACTCTTCTTCTTGCATAGCTTGAATCCAATGTGTGTCGTCCAATGCTTGTGACACGTCTTTGGGCTCTATTTGTGAGATGAAGCATGTGAACATAGCTTCTTGTTGAGTTCTCGATCTTGTTTTGACACCTTCTCTTATATCTCCAATGACAAGTTCGTGGATGATCTCTCGGCCATCTTACATCAAAGTTGGAGTAAGTTAGGCTGGATTCATCGACTTGCGTACCGTGTTGTTGTGGTCACTCTCTCGTAATCACTTAGCCGCAAATTTTCCAAATTGCTTTTGAGATTCACTATCTCATCTTCTTCGAATTGATAATTCCACTTCAAACAAAGATAGAGACTCTTCTCAGATGGTTGGATGATTCAAATTATCACCGGTGACTCTTCAATGTCTTCTCCATTTACATTTGGCTCATCGAATACTACATGAATGGATTCTTCGTAACCATAGTTCTTTTGTTGAGTATCCTCAGTAGGCTTTGCTTTGGTGAGTATCCTAAGAAGATACCTTCATCGACTTTAGCATCAAAAGCCTTTAGGTTGTCTTTGTCATTGTTGTGGATGAAGCATTTACATCCAAATATTCTCAAATATGCAACATTTGGTTTTCTTCCAAATTCGGATCTCATAGGGAGTCTTTGTCATTGTCTATTTATCATACATCTGTTTTGGGTGTAGCAAGTGTGTGTTGATTGCTTGACCCCAAAATCTTTTTGGTAACCCCGTGACTAACATGGTCCTTGCTTCTTTTTGAGGTTCTATTCCTTCTTTCTCGCAACTCCATTCTCACTGTGGGAGTTCTTGCTTCTGATAGTTCATGACCAATACCATTTTCAACACAATCGAGTTATTATTCCATTGACAAATTCGGTTCCTCATGTCGATCTTATTTTGATAATGGTTTGACTCTTCTCGTTTTGAATCCTCTTCATCACCGTGGTAGTTTTTGTAGAGTTTCTTTCTTCTTACACATGAATATTGTCCATGTATATCTTGAGTAGTCATCTACTACCACCAAGGTGTATTTCTTTCCACTTATCTTTGGCCGGTTCCACTTTGGGCCAAATAGATCCATATGAAGCGATGCAATATTCTTGTTGAAGATGGGCATGTCTTTTCTTTGAATGATGACTTGATTTGTTTTCCCTTCGACATGCGTCACATATACTCTCCTTTTTGTATACTCGAGTCCGAAGTCCTTCCACAAGATTACTTCTTGCAAGCTTGTTAATCGTTTTGAAATTTAGGTGACTCAAGCTTTTTGTGCCACGACCAACTTGATTCAAATTGTGCTTTTGCTAGTAGACAGTCTTTGGGTGTTGCGGTTGACCAATTCACGACATACATATTCTTCTCTGTCTACATCCTTGCAAAGACAACTTCATTTGATTCAATATCCTTGATTTGGCATACACCCATGTTGAATCCAACATTGTAACCCTTGTCACGAGTTGGATCGATGCTTAGCAGTTGAAGTTGAGTCCTTCAACATATGCAACGTCTGTGATTTCTAATCCATTCCTCTTGATGGTTCCAATGCCTCTTATTTCACCAGGAGCTTCATTTCCTCCAAATATGACTTTTGCTCCTTAACTTCCTTGAATTTTGACAGATTTTTCTTGTTTCTGTCATGTGTCCGGGAATGCGACCACTCCATGTACCAGTTCCTTGGCACTCACTGTTCCTTGAACCCGCAATCAAGGAAATTAAGTTTTAGGTACCCATACTTGTCCGGGTCCCGAGGGGTTAGAATTGTAAGATGATCCAACCAACCTATAGCCAAATGATTTGACTCTAAGGGGTTGCCATCTATCGATGCCATAATCATAATTAATCCTGGCAAATTGCTTGGGGATTCTAGGTTCATACAAATTGTCTCTTTTGTCAGTATGCCTGCGCATATGTGTTTTAGCAATTGCCTTCCTTGGGTAATTGTGGTGTCTTTGAGTGTAGTGCCTAGGTGCATATGTGTCTTTGATGAAAGCTCTTATGCTTTTGGAATGGCCTTTCTTTGAGTTCTAGGCCTTTGCCATTTGGGCTTATATTCCATAAGTCTATCTTTGATAGTTCACATTATTCCAATCACTTGGCTTGGATATTTTCTACCATTCCCATCATATGTATTTCTCTTATAGATTTTAAGGGTTTTGGTAGCTCTCGCTTCTTCTTTTTCTGAGTATTTTTCGCTTGGAGTTTGCTTTGAGGAACTCGGTGAATCTCTTCTCACTATCCTTTCAGCCGCACTCAACTGTCATTTTCCTTTTCCTTTATAACCAAGGCCGCTTTGCTTGTTATTGTGCTTTGGAGTGAATGTGTGTGCAACATTTAGAGTTTTGGATTTTTCGGACTCTTCATGGCTTGAAGATCCTTTTTCCAAAATTACTTTTGAGGTTTGACATAGCACGAGGAATTAAATCCTAAGCCCGTCTTGTATCCACATTCTCTTTGACTCATAATAAGATCATCCAATGATTTAGATGCCTTAGTGAATGAGGCAATGACATTCTTGAGGTCATTCTCCTCTTTTCTATAGCAAACAATCTCTGCTATTAATTTAGCATTTTCACCTTTAAACTTTCATTCTCAACGACTATTTGATTTAGAGTACTCGGCTCCTTAGTCGACTTTGAGTTTTGATTCTTGAGTAGGTCGTTTTCCTCATTCAATAGTGTGTGTGAGGATTTAATGTGTTCAAAATCTTTCATCATTTTGCCTAATGAATCATAAAGATCGAGTGGGTGATGAAGTGTGTGTGTCACGATCACTATCACTAGAGTCCGAGTTTGATGAGTTAGAGTGTACCTCATCTTCTTGGTCGAGTTGATCTTGTTCCTTGGCCATCAAGCGGTCGGGCTTCTTCTTCGTAGTCACTTGAGTAGTCGGCTTCTTTGCTCTCGAATCGCCATCTCTCTTGACTTGGCTGTTTCAAAGATCTCTGCGGCCATCATTGCCTTTTTCCTTTCTTGTCTTCTTTCTCTCAAGACCTTCCTTTCTTCTTCATCCTGTATTTGTTGACTACAGGATATGGACATCAATGGCATAGTGACACTGGTTGTCTACTATTCCAAAGATAGATATTCAACCTTTTGATCACTCTTTCCATTCTTGGATTGTCACCCTTTGATACTCAACTTTTTGATGATCTGTTCTCTTGGTTGGCCTATCTTCCCTTGATTTGGAGGGAGTCAGTGTCTTCCGGAAGATTCACCCTTTCCTCTCTTGTAGTTCTTATTAAAGAACTTGTTGAATCTTTTAACCATCGTGGGCTATTTCTTCCGGGTCAATGACTTCTTTGACCTCGGCTCTCTTCACATCTTTAACAATTAGAGCAAATTGTTTTGGGCAATTGTCTCTTCCTGGTCTTTTTTCTTCTCAAAACTCGTAGGCTTTGAGGTATGAGAATAACTCATGGTTGGATGTCTTAGATAGGTCCATGGAATGTCTCGATGCCATGACCTTCATTTCCCATTCAATGAAGACTTTTTTAGGATCTTCATACACATTTCCTTTTGTGTATATTCCTTTCCAAGTGCGAGACTCATTTGTGATTTCGTCAGAACTGAGCATCTAGTTGATCCAGGTTTTCTCCCGAGATCATTTTGAAGTTCTCAAATTTACTGACACCACCGATAATTTGTTTTCTTTGATTTGCTTCGAGCCTTCACAAATCAATGTCACTTGTCCCGATTTCTTTAGCCGTTTTGCATGATTTGACTTTATTGAACATGGCTTTGTCCAAGGTTTTGTAAAGGATGTCCTTGGCTACATTGTCCAGGTTGTATCTTTTTCTGTCATCATTTGTCCACTCGCGTTCTTGGTTTTTCAACCATGACCGTGCGGGAGCAACATCTTTTTCTCCTTCACCGCAACTCTTCGTGATACCGTGTGTTCACCTTTAAGATTTGCAGAGGCCCATCTTCTATCACTATCCACATCTCATCATGTAATGCTTTGATAGATGAGCCTGCATATACGAATTTTCCAATCATCAAATTCTTCAATAGTGAACATAGGGATGCGTGTCAAATTTGCTTCCATGATAATAACTTTTAATGATGAAAAGAGTTTCGAGAGTTTAAGTACTAAAGCGGACTTTGAAAAGTTTGGAGATCTAGTTCAAGAACTGGTGCGGAGGGTTCAATGAACCAACCGCTCCGATACCACTTGTAGGTCCCAAGGGGTGTAAGTGTAAGGTTTAGAAGGGGGGGGTTGAATAAACCTTACCAAATTTTCGTTTTAGTCCTTTTAAATATACGAGTTGATACTACACATTGTGTCCTTGATGGATAACCGATTT
Source organism: Rehmannia glutinosa (assembly GCA_016081115.2). NCBI lineage: Eukaryota > Viridiplantae > Streptophyta > Magnoliopsida > Lamiales > Orobanchaceae > Rehmannia > Rehmannia glutinosa. The sequence goes on along the minus strand of CM071924.1, from coordinate 12,130,654 downwards.
AGCCACTCAAGAGAGTTAATCTCTCAATAAACTCAACTCGAGCCGTTGATGGAGTAACTCACCGTTGGCTCTAAATTAACTCAATTGTGGTTTTGTTTTCAAATGGAAGACTTAACACCCTTAAGTTTGATTAAGCAAGAGTTTAGTGCTTGGTTTAGTACTTATAAATTATCAAGTGGATAGCAAGTTTATCGTGAGATATAAGCGATTAAGAATGCAGGAATTAAAGTCTTTGAAATGTAAATGACACAATAAAATTTTATAGAGGTTCAAGATGGGGTAATTCTTCTACTCCTCTCTTCTCCAACTCCCGGAGGAATCCACTAGGTAATGATCGATACAAAGTGGTAACGATCCCGGATACAAGTCTTGATCACACAAATGACTTGATCCTTTGGGACTCGATCCGAGACGCCTTGATCACTCACCAAGCTTCTCGTGCGACTCGAAACTTTCTTCACAGGGCACTGCTTTGCTACTCTACTCACTTGCTCAAGCTCTTTGGATTTGATCACGAAGCCCTCCAAAAGCTTAAGACTTGGTTCGACCTTGAACCTTCCTACAATCCTTCGTGGAATGTAGACCCCTTGATTTTCGTATTTTCCTCTCCAACCGATTGAAGTTATCTTTCCTTCACAGTGAGTGTTGGATTGATGTTCTTCGTAGTGTAGGCTTGAGGATTGAGAATGTTTGATTTTCTAATAATTGCTTGAACGTTGTTTGTTCGTGTCTATAACTTGTGTCACTCTCATATATGTCTTGTGTCATATATATTATCCTCAAATAAAAATCCTCAGCCTTTTATAGTGAACTTTCAAAAATTTGCCCGTTGAAGAGATAGACTTATTTTTGAAAGTCACTTGCAGTCGTTGGCTTGTCTTGTTGCGATCCTTGAATTGCCATTTCCTCGTATGAATTGTTCTTTCACCTTTTCGTGAGTTCGACACGGTGTAGTGCTTCCCATTGGTTCATTTCATTTGCACGCTTCCGGGACTCGAGCACTCCAAGAAAGGTGGTATGGAGATATTACTTGTTTAAGTAATTCTCTTGATTTCCGTGCAACGGATCTTTTCTGATTATCTCGACTTGATCGCATTTCTTTGCTTTCCCCGGTGACTTAGAGTCGCTTCCAATCATTGAATGACTCTTCCGTCACTTCAACTTGAGACTTGGCTTTTCTCGAGTTGACTTGATGATACTCCACTCACCGCATCTCACCGCTTTTTAGTAGAGTTCCCGCTCACTCTTCTTTGCCATACTCACTTGTCTTGCAAAGAGTCTTCCTTCTAGTCTTGATTGTCTTCTTGCATGTTAGGTCGTAGTTAGACTTAACTCGGCTTGGCCAGTTCTATTTATTACAATGCATTTTACAACAAGAATTGGGGTGCCAACTTTCTATTCTAAGTTTTACATGGCATTCATCAAAATCTTAGACAATAAATTTCCTAACATCAACCGTGACAAACCATGATGTAGAAGACCATTGATAAATCTACGATCATTTTTTCTTTAATACCAAAATATTTCCTACAAAATCTTGACAAAACAACTAGCACAAGAGCATAGTAATATCGGATAATATAGACAATATTGATATAAACCATCATAGAAGTTGGACAAGTAGCACATATTATGCTTTTGAAGGAATCAACAAAAGTTTGATAAAACAAGTGCTAATTGAAAATCCATTCAATGTCTCTTTTGAAATTTGAAAAACCGAGATATAAAGTTGAGACCTTATTTTTAAGAAACATTTTAGAAAAATATTTTTGACAACTAAGGTAAAAATAAAAACATGCATAATAACAAAACACTATACGTATTTTAATAGGGAGATACGGTTTACCAATTACGCCATTTCCATGGGTTGTGTCTTTCCCATTGTTGATGATGTTTTTCTCTTGGAAAATCATTTTGTTGATGATGGCTTCTCCAATTACTCCATTTCCAAGGTTTGTGTTCTTCCCATTGTTGATAATATCTCCCTCTTGGAAACTCATTGTGAGGATGTCTTCTCCTTTGATCAAATGATGGCATTTGATGTCTTCTTGACGGTATAAATTTCTTTGATTGTTATTCCGCCGAGTACCTAATATGACATTATTTTGTGGTGCCCTCAAGTATTTGGGTCCTTTGGGATTAGCATTGAGACTTTTAGGTCTCCATTAATAATTAGAACTATTTTTAACCCGACAAGTATTAGCCGTGTGACCAATTTTACCACAATAGAAGCATGTAATAGTTCTGAAGCATAATGACCAACATGCATATAGACTTGGTTCTTTTTCTTATCATAACATTAGGCTTATAACCAAATCCTAGTTTCAAATGATCACAACAATGAACATCAAGAATTTTGGTCATTTTATCGGTACTCAAGTTGAACTTTAACAAATCCTTTTTCATGCAATCAATATCCTTAACAAGAGTACTATTTTCTTTTTCAAGGTTTCTAACCTTATCAAGTGTGGTAGTGTGAGCACAAGAGAGTGATTCATAAGAAACAAATAAGCTATCCTTATCATTTTTCAAAATATTGAATTCCTTTTTCAAATTTTTGTATTTAACAAGCAAACTTTGGAATTCATTTTGAAGCTCATCAAAATCATTTTGCAATTCACCATAATCATCTTGCAATTCATTATCAAAATAAGTAGAGGGGTTAGAGCGTACCTCATTTTCTTTTTCGATGCCCATAAGACATTGCTCGGCTTCTTCATCATCGAAAGTTGTAAGAAACTCATCCCATGTCGTTGGTTTTGATGTTGTATCCGATTGAGACGTAGATGCTTTTGAATAGATCCTTTCATTTGCATATACTTCATAGATAGCTTCTAATTTTTCCCACACTTCATGTGCCGATCGTATCCCTCGAATATGATCGTATTCCTAGAGGTAAGAGAACCATGAAGAATATTTAGAGCTTTACCGTTTATGGAGAATATTTTCTTCTCTTTATCATCGAGCTCTTTGAGGACCTTGGAGGTTTGAGTTTCGAGTTTCATTGGGATGGATACTCTAGTTATAACCGTGTTCCAAATATCGAACCCGCAACCTTGTAAGAAGCATTCCATTTGATCCTTCCAAAATGCATAATTATTGGAGTCGAAGAGATGTGGTCTATTGAATGAAGCACCGGTTGGTAGATAGCTCTCGTTCGTAGCCATGGATCTTTCCTCTTTACTCGCAATGTGGAACGACCTTGCCAAAGCGTTTGGCTTTGATACCACTTGTAAGTCCAAGTGGCTACGATAATCTAGAGGGGGGTGAATAGATTGTGCCGATTTTTCGCAATTCGCCCTCTTTTTCGAATGAGCAAGCAAAGACAATAATGAAGGTGCTGGAAAATAAACAACACGCATCGATTTATAGAGGTTCAACCCACCTAGGGCCTAATCCTCTACCACCCCAGTATCTCCGGGATGGATTTCAAAAAGAAAAAAAGATTTCATTAATAGTTACCAAAACTATTACAACTTCACCTTGACGAGTGCCACACTCTTCTTACAACACATCTTTGAAGATTACCACAATCTTCCTAGAAGATTACCACAATCTTCCTAGAAGAAACGACACCTTGTGAAGATTACCACAATCTTCCAACTTGAAGAGCACCAAACTCTTCAACACCTCGAAGAGCACCAAACTCTTTCACAAGAAGATTACCACAATCTTCTTACACCTAACACCTAAGATCACCAAAATGTGCTCTTACCACAAGAACACTCACAAGGATATCTTGTGTTTGAATGACGAACACAAATTCAAGATTACAACTCGATAAGGAAGTATACAACTGCGAAGTGCAAGTGTAATCAAGAATCAAGCCTAGACCTCAAGATGTGAAAGTGAAAGACTTAGGCTATTACAACAAGAATGTTGAAAGTGGAGAACAAAATATTTGCTTGATATATATCTTGTTGTGTTGTAGTGTTTTCTCTCTTATGGAGTTGCTTCAAATCTTCCTCTATTTATAGGAGAGGTCTTGGATTTGATTTCCAGACATAGGCTCCTCCTTGGAGATTGATATCTACAAAAAATTGAAATTAAAATCAAGATTATAGCTGTTAAAAATCAACCCCACAAATTAAAGAAAAACTGTCTGCTGTCAATGACTAGAATTTTGCTGTCAAAACGGTATGGCGACTGGTCGACCTCTAATACAGAAAACATTTTGACAAAGAAAAAAAACAAGCCTTGGACCGGTCTATGGGGGTTGGACCGGTCGACCTAGGGTTCGACCGGTCACCCCCCATGTAGACCGATCGCCCCCCATGTAGACCGGTCACCCTGCAGGTTTTTTTGAGAGACAGAGTTTCTTTTCAACTCATGAGATCATAAGATTGGGCTAACTGAATAGGAGGGTAATTGAACTAGACTTAAAACTAAACCACAAAATCACTTAGAAAAGAGACAAAAATCACTTGGAATATTGTGGTGTCTACGAGTTACTAGAAAAATCGGCTACTAGAAATCACTTACAAAAATCGGTTACTAGAAAAAACTTACTGACCAAAAATTCCGATCAATTGATGCTGGCCAAAAGGCAAAAAACTTTGAAACAAAGTTGTTGTTGTAATTTAATGGAATTGCCCAACAACCTTTTGTTAGATAAATGTTGTAGGTCCCAAGGGGTGTGAGTGTAAGGTTTAGAAGGGGGGGTTGAATAAACCTTACCAACTTTTCGATTTAGTCCTTTTAAATATTCAGAGTTAATTATTCACACTAAGTCCTTGATGGACAAACTAAGTTAGTTAATCAGAGAGTTAGCCACTCAACGCACTGATTGAGCCGTTGATAGAATAACTCACCGCTTAGTCTAAAACTTAACTTGACCGTGATATGTTTTCATTGGAAGACTTAACACCCTTGAATTTGGTTAAGTTTGTTTTAATACTTGGTTTTAGCACTCGATTGATTATCAATTGGATAGCAAATTTATCGTGAGATATAAATGTAATATGCGAAATTAAAGTCTTTGAAATGTAAATGACACAATAAGTTTTTATAGAGGTTCAAGATGGGGTAATTCTTCTAATCCTCTCTTCTCCAACTCCCCGGAGGAATCCACTAAGTATTGATCAATATACGAGTGGTTATCACCCGTAGATACAAGTCTTGATCACACAAATGACTTGATCCTTTCGGACTCGATGCGAGATGCCTTGGTCACACAAAAATCAGCTTCTCGCGACTCGAAACTTCTTCAGGGGTAGCCGCTTGCTACTACAACAAACTTGCTCAAGTTCCTTGGATTAGATCACGAAGCCCTCCAAATAACTTAAGACTGGTTCGACCTTGAACCTTCCTACAATCCTCCGTGGAATGTAGACCCCTTGATTCTTGAAATGTTTCCTCTTCAACTGATTGAAGTCGTCTTTCCTTCACAGGTGAATGTTGGATTGATTTCCTTCGTAATGTAGGCTTTGAGGATTGATCTTGAATGGCTTGAGAGTAATTTCAGTTACTGATTCAAATGTTAGCTTGAATGTTCGTGGTTCAGGTCGGTCACATACTCTCAGAGTGATTCCTCAGCCTTTTATAGTGATCTTTCAAAAATTTGCCCGTTGAAGAGATAGACTTATTTTTGAAAGTCACTTGTGGTCGTTGGCTTGTCTTGTTGCTGTTCTTGGAATTGACATTTCCTCGTATAAATGATCCTTCACTTTTTCGAGATCGACACAGTGCGATCTTCCAATTGGTTTATTCCTTTTGCACGCTTCGGGATCAAGCGTCTTTAAGAAAGGTAGTATGGAAGTATTACTTGTTTAAGTAATTCTCTTGATTTATGTGCAATGGATCTCTTTCGATTATCTCGACTTGATTTGCATTTCCTTGCCTTCCCAGGTGACTTCGAGTCGACTTCCAATCATTGGATGACTCTTCTCACTTCAACTTGAGACTTGGCTATCTTGAGTTGACTTAATCGCTACTTTACTCACCGCACTTTGCACTTTCGTTCGAGTTCTGTCTTTTCTTCCTTGCCACACTCACCGCCTCACAATGAGTCTTCCTTCTAGTCTCCATTGTCTTCTTGCATGTTAAGGCATAGCCGACTTAACTCACTTCGACCACCTATATCTATTACAATGCAATTTACAACAGAAATGGGGTGCCAACTTCCTATTCTAAGTTTTACATGGCATTCATCAAAATCTACAAAATAATTTCCCAACAATTTCCCCCTTTTTGATGATGCCAAAACTTAAAACATTCATACAATACTTAAATAGCAAAGATACATACGACAAATGTAGAATCACGGAATGTATGCTTGAATCGATCTTTTATTGATCATAGCATTCTTGTTCTTTACATAGTCAAGCATTTACAAAGTGTATCGAGCTTGAACCAAAGGAAAATGTATTAGAGCTTAAATGGAACTTAAAGTAATCATGCTGTTCTATATCTACACAAGTATAGAAATTTTACAGTTTTATTCGATGTACAGAAGACTTACATAGAATGTATTTACATAGTAAAATACATGAAGGGTTGGACAACAACACTTCATCTCCTTCTCACGCTTCCTCCTTTCATCTCCTTCAGCTCTGTCATCTTTTGACCTCTTTCTCTTCTTCTCATCTTCAGCTGCCTTCTTTTTCTCATATGCTTTCCGAAGCGCTTCATCTCTTCTCGCCTTTCTTGTCTTTCCTCCCATAGCCGAGTTTGTCTCTTATTTTCCTCTTCAATTCTCTTCGCATACTCAAGATTATTCTTAGCCACTTGCGGGTTGGCCACTTCGTCAAATCCACCCAATAGATCCCTCATTTCTTTCCCGGATCTATATACTCAATGTTTTTGGGCGAGATCTGGTCCAAACCTCTTCCTCCACCACTCGCTTCTCCCTCTTCCTCTCAGGCGTGTATTGTCTTTGGGTCTTTTTTTCCCAAATGAGTGACTAACAGAGCGATCGCTAGTAGTTTGTTGCTGTCGCCTTCTTCACATAGTGTGAGACCTTTTTCCCAAGATCACGAATCCCGTGCTTGAGCCATGGACATGTTTGTGAAGTAACCTTTAGATGCGAGCGTCTTGAATTCATCAACAGATCTTGGCTCGGTTCGCATCCGAAATGGCATAAGTGTCTCGTCCATTGGAATGCCTCCATGTTGTTTCGAAATATTCATAACTCGCATCCATCTTTTCTTCCACTTCCTTCATCCCCGCTTCAATCGCTTTCTCTTTTCACCATAGGTACTGCAGTGTTGGAGTGGCGAGTCATCGGGAGTTTGCTTGATTATATCACCGTGTGACAAGACCTTGTTGGGAGGTTTTAGCAATCATCAAGGTCACATCTTTCGAACCTTCCCCTCAATGATTTTCCTTTCTTCTCTCTTATTACTTCCTAAGTCGTCTTTCCTTCACACTACGTCCTCCTTTTGAGATCCTTCAAGCGCCTTTAGGTATTCCTCTTCCCCCTTTTTGGCATCATCAAAGGAGAGAGGAACCCCCGCAAACAAGCTAGCAAGCAAGAAGTCTAGTCTGGCGATAGCCGAGTTCTCGCCAATCATTTGCGAGTATCTTTGCACGGAACTCGGTGCGGGTGGCGTTGGATTCACCTACCAACTTCATCTCGGCCATGAGAAGACTGAATTTTCGATCCATATTCTCTTCCACGCGCCGCAGGAACTCGTTCTTATTATGTTCACGCAGCAGCTTTATCTCTGTGGTGTGAGATTCATGCATTTGTTCGATGTGCTCTTGCAGTTTTGTCTTCGCATCAGCATTCTCAGCTCGCCGGACTAGCAACTTGTTGAACAATGTCCTGAAATATCGAGCTTGTTCCACACGCATTGTGTCCAACCGCTTTGTTGCCACCACTCTCGGATCCTCGACGATTATGCCTCGCAAATCGCCAGTAGGTTAGCGTCTCATTATCCCGCCACATGTCCAAAGAGGCCTGGTGCCTCTCCATCTTTTCAATCTCAAAGAAATAAGGCTTTGAAAACTTCTCGAACTTCGCTTGTCTCCTCTGTTTTGTGACGGCCAAGCGCCAAAAGTCATAGTCACCGAACAATGGTGTCGGATGGAATAACAGGTCGTCCGTGGAAGTGCTCGCGATCTCTAGCGATTCTTCGGGAGGTCCGTACTCTCTAGAGAGAAAGGAAATGATTCTACAAAAGGATCATCACGGGCAAATCGGAATCGTTCAATGATAATTGGTGCTCGTGAAGTCTCCCGAGGAGTCAAATCTGCTGACTTGGGAGCTGTGCGGTGGACTCTGTTTGGTGTGGTCCATTGTAAAGTTGACCCGACTTGCCGAGCCTCACCGCCTTAACACTTTGACGGTCTCACCGGTTTTTCCAAATGAGTTGACCGGTCCTCGGCCATATCGTAGCGTCATCGGACGATGATGAGATTTCCATGTGTGGCTCATCATCAAAATGAAATGTTTGGCGAGTAGTCTTAAGGTCGCTTACTCGAGGTTGGAGCATCTGCGGAGTCTTCGGATCGGTAATTGGGGATGACTCAACTTTATCTTCACCTTCGGATCCCGAGAAAGGTTACATCCGGATTATCCTGGGAATCGTGAAGAGCACTTATCTCCTTTTCGATGGATCAATGATAGCGGGAGGGATGTTCTCGTGCTTGATCTCTTTACCCCGGAAGTCTCGGCCTCCCCGTTGGCCTTCATTACCTCCTGTAGTCTCAATCTGCAATGAGGACTTGACGGTCCCTTCGATAGTCTCACTTTGTCTTGGGGTCTTCGAGGTGGCATCCACCGGAGTCTCAACTCCATGGATTGCACTTTCATTGCCAGTGTTAACTCCCGGGCGCTTCCTTCCTGTGCCTCGACGCATCAAAGAAACGCGTCATTGGCTGCGGAGCGATTGGCACCTCACCGAGAGGCAGTCTCAATTGTCCGAGCCTCATTGATGACAACTTGTTGTGTATTCTGTTGTTGTTCTTATCCACTTCGCCTCCGAGATGCATTGTGGAGTCGGTTGCAGATCCTCCGACCTTGCCGCAGATGGAGAGAGTTTCTTCCTCGGTTGGCACACCACCGAGTGACTTGAATGGGGTCACTCGTCTCCGGACTCCCGGCCTGTTCCCGTTGAGTATTCACCATTGGGGCGGTGGTAAGACACCTTCATTAGGGGTTGGCTCGACTGGGGTCCCCACAATCCCAGTTTCATTGCCAATTCCCTTAATACCTTCCTCCGAATGAGTTGGGGAAGTGGTGGCAGCAACAGTAGTGGCAATCTGCTGCACCACTCCCATAGGATCAACTTCCAGCTGTGATGTGGAAGACTCCCCTGGTCCTTCCAACATCCTTTGCTCATGTAGGGCTCTGGATTCCCGCATGGCTTGCTGCAACTCCAATTCTTCTGTAGCAGCAGCAGGGTCCAGGTCATCGTCATCACTCCCCGAGAGAACATCAAACAGAGGATGGGAGTGATCAGTGGTCCCTGTGAACGGGCAGATGCTGGCCTTCTCACGTGCTTCTGCGTCCTCAGCTGCTTTAGCCCTTTTGTTTTCTTTGCGAATCTGCAATATATTGATACAATTATCCTCGTCAAGGGCTTGCAGCACTGTGTCAACCTCAAGAAACTTGAAGAGTTCTTCTTCTTCAGTAATGAACTCTGGACGTTCAAACTGCACTCTGGATAGGCTCAGCTTCCATTTTCTCCACTCTCGCAGACGATCCTGGATGTCTGGATATAATGGAGAATACATGATTACATCGTCTTTATCATTCTCTTGCTGGCCCTCGTTCTCCGGGATTAAAGGTAGCAAGCTTTGGTGCTCCACATCTTCAGCTGCGTTTGTTGCAGGAGGGGATACAACCCTGTCAATAGGCGAGTTTGCTTTCTCAGCTTCTTCCTGTGCCTCAGCTGTTCGGATTACAATTGTGTCTTCAGTTTGCCTCTGTGATCGCCTTCTTCAAAGAGACTTGGCTCGCTTTTCATCGATCACTTCCTGAGGCTCTACTTCTCCAAAGAGTCTCGGGTATCTTCTCCACCGAGTGGCGACTCGGTCGTCTTCTCAAGCTCGGAGAGCTTGAAATTCTTCTTCTTCTCTTTGTTTTTACCGAGAGGAATATCCGGCTCCACTTTCTTCGGTTCATTAAAGGTAAATGCCTTCGCGATTGTCTTAGAGGTAGCCGCCTTCCTTGTTGTGGGCGCCCTCTTTTTCTTGATCACCGGAGAAGGGATTAATGGTTCCTTCTCCATCATGCCGGCAGCAGGGCGGAGACACGGCTGCGGGGGGGGTGACTCGGCAGCGGGGCAGTGCATTTCTTTTTCTTTCAGCAGGGGCAACAAATTGATCTTCTTAGCAGCAGCTTCTTCAGGAGGGGAGACAATCGTATCTTCGGTGGTCACCGATTCCCCCTCACTTGTATCAGCTCTCTTGGCGTAAGCTCTCTTCTGTGCGCCAGAGAGGTTTGATCGAAACATCCTCTTGTTAACATGGAACGCCTTTCCATGTCGAAGAGGTACTCCTTTTACTTCCATCACCGCCAATCACTGTGCCGTATCCCGGGGAACCTCCAAAAGTACCATCCTCCTTGAAGGATTTGTTCCCAACATTCTCGCAGTCGATGTATACAAACTCAGCCCAATTCACCTTCTTTTCTTCAAGGATCGCAGCCATTACGATCAATTTTGCCTTAGACAGCTAGTCAAAGCTGCCAAATTTGATGTCTATGCATTTGGCAACAATGTCCATCAATTTGTGGTAGTCCTCTTTCAGCAGCTTTTTGTTAGCTGTGTAGACCACTTTAGCAAAGACAAATGTCGGTCTGGCTACTTCTTCCAAGCAAAGCGGCCAGGTTAACCTCAGCTTCATGAATCTCCCAAGCACTCCTTCCGCCGGCAAGATGCGATGTTCGCCAAATCCTTGGCAGTAATGGTGAACTCCTTACCATGAATAGAGGACTTGATGCCCTCATCGTGAACCTCAGCGTTCACATAGAACTGTGCGACCTCTTCCACGTAGGTCATCGGGAATTCTAGCGTCAAAAATGGTTTTAATCCAGATTTTTCCAGCTTCTCAGCAATCTTCTTCACGAGAGTGTTGTCGGACCCCTGTTTAACCATACCATCGAAATCCACAGTAGACCCGGTGTGGATTTGTTTTCCTAGCTTGACAAAATCATGAGTGGGTGCCATATCTCAGTCTTCTACCGAACGAAACTTAGAAAATGATCTTGAGGAGTTGTAGGGTTTTGAGAGAAAAATTTATTTCTTTTGCCTTGAGAGAGATGAACAGTTTTGGTAAAGTGAGAGAAAATCGGACGAAATGGTTCAAGTATGGTTTATGAAAGTACGTGCGGGTGGTTTTTGAAATTTGATCAAAATCAACGGCTTAGATTTTGCACGCCGATTAGCATTTAAGTTCTCGCATTTAATGCGGCAGCATTTATATCCAATCATAAGCCTTTATATGCAGCTTTTGACTGTACACGTCATAATTATGCTGACGTCATTCTTAAAAACATTCCCGCTTAGTAAAAATGACCGCGTTTTTGTCATCTTGCTCATAAATGACTCAGCTTACTCCTTAGCTGATTCAATCCTTCTTCTCTCTATTCTCCTTGTGACTCAAATTGTCGCTATCTCAAGATCTGGTGACTTACCGATCTGGTGATTCACCTAATTTGAATTAAGAGTTCACTCTTTTTCCTCTTTTCATGTTTCATCTCTTTTCTTTGAGTCTTCTGAGTGTCAACTCAGCTCAATTACCCCCAAATCATGTTTGAGTTCCTCAAATCTTGATTCACATAATGGTTTTGTGAATATGTCAGCCAACTGCTTATCAGTTGAAATATATTCCAAGGTGATGTCCTTCTTTTCAACATGGTCTCTTATGAAGTGATATCTGACATCAATGTGTTTGGTTCTTGAATGCAATACCGGATTTTGAGTGATTGCAATTGCACTTGTGTTGTCACACATAATTGGAATTTCCTTTTCTTCAACTTCATAGTCTCTCAGCTGTTGTCTCATCCATAAGACTTGGGCACAATAGCTGCCCGCAACTATGTATTCTGCTTTAGCAGTGGAGGTGGCTATTGAGTTTTGCTTCTTGCTAAACCAGGAAATTAGCCTATTTCCAAGCATTTGACATGTGCCTGAGGTGCTCTTCCTGTCTACTCTACATCCAGCATAGTCAGAGTCTGAATAACCAATTAGCTTGAATCCACTTTCCTTTGGATACCATAAGCCAACTTCTTTGCTTCCTTTCAAATATCTCAAGATCCTCTTGGCAGTCATGTGGCTTTCTTTTGGAGGAGATTGAAATCTTGCACATACACCTACAAAGAAAAAGGTGATGTCCGGCTCGCTTCTTTGTGAGATAGAGCAATGATCCAATAAGTGCTCGTATCTAGTTTGATCTACAGCTTGCCATCCGCATCCATATCCATTTTGATGATGTATTCATTGGTATTTTCACGAAGACTTCTCTTCCATACCAAATTTCTTCATTAAATCTCTGGTGTATTTTGTTTGACTTATGAAGGTTCCATCCTTCAGTTGTTTCACTTGAAGTCCAAGGAAGAATGTCAGCTCTCCCATCATGCTCATTTCGAATTTGCTTTGCATGAGATTTGAGAATTTATCACACAGCTCTTTGTTTGTGGATCCAAAGATGATGTCGTCCACATATATTTGAACAAGCAGTATACTCTTCTCATCTTGAATTCTGAAGAGTGTTCTATCCACTTTGCCTTTTGTGAATCCATTCTCAGTCAGGAATTGTGATAATGTATCGTACCATGCTCTTGGTGCCTGTTTCAATCCATATAAAGCTTTCTTGAGTTTGTATACCTTATCTCCAAGAGTCTTCTGCTCAAATCCTGGAGGTTGTTCAACATACACTTCTTCTTCCAATAAACCATTAAGAAATGTACTTTTCACATCCATTTGATATACAATAAAGTTCTTGTGAGCTGCATAGGCAAGAAACATCCTTATGGCTTCCAATCTTGCCACAGGGGCAAAAGTTTCATCAAAATCTATTCCTTCTTCTTGGCAATAGCCTTTGGCTACCAATCTTGCTTTGTTTCTTACCACAGTACCTTCCTCATTCATCTTGTTTCTGAACACCCATTTAGTTCCAATAACATTTTGATGGGTAGGTCTTTGAATCAATTCCCATACTTTATTTCTCTCAAACTGATTCAGCTCTTCTTGCATGGCTTGAATCCAATGTGTGTCATCCAATGCTTGTGACACGTCTTTTGGCTCTATTTGTGAAATGAAGCAAGTAAACATTGCTTCTTATTGAGTTCTGGATCTAGTTTTGACACCTTCTCTTGCATCTCCAATGACTAGTTCTCGTGGATGGTCTCTCGGCCATCTTACATCAGTTGGAGTAAGTTAGCCGGATTCTCACGTCGTCTTACAATTGTGTTATTTTGATCACTCTCTCATCATCACTTAGCCGCAAATTTTCCAAATTGCTTTTGAGACTCCTATCTCATCTTCATCCGGGTTTATAATTCCAAATTGACTTCAACATAGGGACTCTTCGCATGGTTGATTGATTCAAACTTATCAATCGACTCTTCAATGTCTTCTCCATTTACATTGGGTTCATCAAACACCACATGGATGGATTCTTCGTAACCATAGTCCTCTTGTTGAGTACTCAGTAGGCTTTGCTTTCACCGAGTATCCCAAGAAGATACCTTCATCGACTTTGGCATCAAAAGCCTTTAAATTCTCTTTGCCATTGTTATGGATGAAGCATTTGCATCCAAATATTCTAAAATATGCAACATTTGGCTTTCTCCCTGTCCAAATCTCATAGGGAGTCTTTGTAGTTGTCTATTTATCATGCATCTATTTTGTGTATAGCATGATGTGTTTATTGCTTCAGCCCAAAATCTTTTAGCAGCCTGCTTCACTAACATGGTCCTTGCTGCTTCTTTGAGAGTTCTATTCCTTCTTTCGCGCAACTCCATTCTCACAGAGTCCTTGCTGCAGATAATTCATGACCAATACCATTTTCAATACAAGATCGAGTGATTATACCATTGACAAACCCAGTTCCTCCACGATCTTATTTTGATAATGGTTTGACTCTTCTCATTTTGGATTCTCTTCATCACCGTGGTAGTTTCGCAGAGTTTCTTTTCTTCTTACACATGAAAATTGTCCATGTATATCTTGAGTAATCATCTACTACCACCAAGGTGTATTTCTTCCCACTTATGCTAGCTGGTTCAATCGACCAAATAGATCCATATGTAGCAGTGCAATATTCTTGTTGAAGATGGACATGTCTTTTCTTTGAATGATGATTTGATTTGCTTTCCCATCTGGCATGCATCACATACACTTTCCTTCTTGTACACTGAGTCTGGAAGTCCTTCTACAAGATTACTCCTGGCAAGCTTGTTAATTGTTTTGAAATTCAGGTGACTCAGCTTCTTGTGCCACAACTAACTTGATTCGCCTGTGCTCTTTGCTAGCAGACAAGTGCTTGGTGTTGCAAAATTGACCAATCTACCACATACATGTTCTTTTTTATCGCATCCTTGCAAAGACAACTTCATTGATTGATGTCCTTGATTTGGCATATGCCCATGTTAAATCCAACATTGTAGCCTTTGTCACATAGTTGACTTATGCTTAGCAGGTTGAAGTTGAGTCCTTCAACATATGCAACATCTGTGATTTCTAATCTATTTTTCTTGATGGATCTAGTGCCTCTTATTTCTCCTGGAGCTTCATTTCCTCCAAATATGACTTTTGCACCTCTGACTTCCTTGAATTTTGACAGATTTTTCTTGTTTCTTGTCATATGTCTGGAACAGCCACTATCCATGTACCAGGTTCCTTGGCACTCAACTGTTCCTTGAACCTGCAATCAAGGAAATTAGATTTTAGGTACCCATACTTGTCTAGGTCCTGAGGGGTTAGTATTATAAGATGATCCAACCAACCTATAGCCAAATGATTTGACTCTAAGAGGTTGCCATCTATCAGTGCCATAATCATAATTAACTTTAGCAAATTGCTTGGGGGTTCAAGGTTCATACAGCTGTCTCTTTTGTTTGTATGCCTGTGAATGTGTTTTAGCAATTGCTTTGTTTGGGTAGTTGTGATATCTTTGAGTGTAGTGCCTAGGTGCATAAGTGTGTTGATGGTAGCTCTTATGCCTTTGGAATGGCCTTTGCTGAGTTCTAAGCCTTTGCCATTTGGGCCTATATTCCATAGGTCTTTGCTGATAGTTCACATTATTCCAATCAGCTTGGCTTGGGTACTTTCTACCATTCCCATCATATGTGTTTCTTTTATAGAACTTCTGGGGCTTTTGGTAGCTCTGTTTCTTCTTTACAGAGTATTTCCTATTTGGAGTTTGCTGAGGAACTCGGCTGGATTTCTTCTCAGTTGTCCTCTCAAAGACACTCAATCGGCCGTTTTTTCCTTTTCCTTTATAACCAAGGCCAGTTTGCTTGTGGTTGTGCTTTGGAATAAATGTGTGTGCATTATTTGGAGTTTTGGATTTTTGAGATGCTTCATTACTTGAAGATCCTTTTTCCAAAATAACTTTTGGAGCTTGACATAGTACAGAGGAATTAAATCCTAAGCATGTCTTATCTCCACATTCTCTTTGACTCATAATAAGGTCATCCAAGGATTTAGATGCCTTAGTGAATGAGGCAATCACGTTTTTGAGGTCATTCTCCCTCTTTTCTATAGCAGCTATTTCTGCTATTAACTTAGCATTTTCAGCCTTTAGACTTTTATTCTCATCAGTTATGTGACTTAGAGTACTCAACTCCTTAGTCAGCTGTGAGTTTTGGCTCTTGAGTAGGTTGTTTTCCTCATTTAGTAGTGTGTTTGAGGATTTAATGTGTTCAAAGTCTTTCATCATTTTGCCTAATGAATCATAAAGATCAGTGGGTGATGAAGTGTGTGTATCACAGTCACTATCACTAGAATCTGAGTGTGATGAGTTAGAGTGTACCTCATCTTCTTGGTCAGGTTGATTTTGTTCTTTAGCCATTAGACGATCAAGGCTTCTTCGTCCGAGTCACTTGAGTAGTCGCTTCACTACTCTCGAGTCACCAAGTGTCTTTTGACTTGGCTCTCAGCAGATCTCGCAGCCCAACATTGCCTTTTTCTTTTCTTGTCTTCTTTCCCTAAAGATTTTTCTTTCCTCTTCATTCCTGTATTTGTTGACTACAGGATATGGGCAATCAATGGCATAGTGACCTGGTTGCTCATTCAAAGATAGATTCTCAACCTTTTGATCACTCTTTCCATTCTTGGATTGTCGGCTCTTTGATATTCAACTTTTTGATGCTCTGCTCTCTTGGGTGGTCTCTCCTCCCTTGACTTGGAGGGAGCTGAGTGTCTTCTGGAGGATTCACCTTTACCTCTTTTGTAGTTTTTATTGAAGAACTTGTTAAATCTTTTAACCATTAGGTCTATTTCCTCTTGGTCAATAACTTCTTTGACCTCAACTCTCTTGTCATCCTTAACAATTAGAGCAGTTGTTTTGGGCACAGCTGTCTCCTCATGGTCTTTTCTTCTCACTCAAATTCGTAGGCTTTGAAATCGAGAATAGCTCATGGTTGGATGTCTTGGATAGGTCCATGGAATGTCTCGGTGCCATGACCTTCATTTCCCATTCACCGAGAGGCTTAGAATCTTCATACACATTTCCTTCTGTGTATATTCTTTTCCAAGTGCAGATAGCTCATTGGTAATTTCTGTGAACCGAGCATCTAGTTGATCCAAGGTCTCTCCTGCAAGCATTTTAAAATTCTCAAATTTCTGTACAGCAACAGATAGTTTATTTTCCTTGATTTGCTCTAAGCCTTCACAAATCAATGTTAGCTTGTCCCAAATTTCTTTAGCCGTTTTGCATGATTTGACTTTGTTGAACATGGCTTTGTCCAAGGTTTTGTAAAGAATATCCTTGGCCACATTGTCCAAGTTATATCTTTTCCTGTCATCGTTTGTCCATTCAGCTCTTGGTTTTTCAACCATAGCTGGTCTGGGAGCAACATCCTCTTCTCCTTCAACTGCAGCTCTCCTTACAGCTGTGTTCACTTTTAAAATTTGGAGTGGCCCATCCTCTATCACTATCCACATCTCATCGTGTAATGCTGATAGATGAGCCTGCATACGAATTTTCCAATCATCGAATTCCTCAATAGTGAACATAGGGATACGTGTCAAATTTGCTTCCATGATAATAACTTTGCTGAATAAAAGAGTTTTGAAAGATTGAGTACTAAAACAAGTTTTGAAAAATTTGGAGATCTAGTTCAGTAACCAGTGCGGAAGGCTCAATGAACCAACTGCTCTGATACCACTTGTAGGTGCCAAGGGGTGTGAGTGTAAGGTTTAGAAGGGGGGGTTGAATAAACCTTACCAACTTTTCGATTTAGTCCTTTTAAATATTCAGAGTTAATTATTCACAGCTAAGTCCTTGATGGACAGCTAAGTTAGTTAATCAGCAGAGTTAGCCACTCAATAGACTCGACTGAGCTGTTGATAGAATAACTCAGCTGCTTAGTCTAAAACTTAACTTGACTGTGATATGTTTTCAGCGGAAGACTTAACACCCTTGAATTTGGTTAAGTTTGTTTTAATACTTGGTTTTAGCACTCAGTTGATTATCAATTGGATAGCAAATTTATCAACAGATATAAATGTAATATGCAAAATTAAAGTGCTTGAAATGTAAATGACACAATAAGTTTTTATAGAGGTTCAAGATGGGGTAATTCTTCTAATCCTCTCTTCTCCAACTCCCCGAGGAATCCACTAAGTATTGATCAATATACGAGTGGTTATCACCCGTATACAAGTCTTGATCACACAAATGACTTGATCCTTTGGGACTCGGTCCTGAGATGTCTTGGTCACACACCGCTTCTCGATGACTCGGCTTCTTCACAGGCAAATGCGCGCTTACTACTGACCCACTTGCTCAAGTTCCTTGGATTTGATCACGAAGCCCTCCAAATAACTTAAGATCGGTTCGACCTTGAACCTTCCTACAATCCTCCGTGGAATGTAGACCCTTGATTCTTGAAATATTTCCTATTCAACTGATTGAAGTCGTCTTTCCTTCACAGGTGAATGTTGGATTGATTTCCTTCGTAATGTAGGCTTTGAGGATTGATCTTGAATGGCTTGAGAGTAATTTCTGGTTACAGTTCAAATGTTAGCTTGAATGTTCGTGGTTCAGGTTGGTCACATACTCTCAGAGTGATTCCTCAGCCTTTTATAGTGATCTTTCAAAAATTTGCCCGTTGAAGAGATAGGCTTATTTTTGAAAGTCACTTGTGGTCGTTGGCTTGTCTTGTTGCAGTTCTTGGAATTGACATTTCCTCGTATAAATGATCCTTCAACTTTTCGAGATCGACACGGTGCAAAAGTGCTTCCCATTGGTTTATTCCTTTTGCACGCTTCTGGGACTGCGTACTTTAAGAAAGGTAGTATGGAAGTATTACTTTTTTAAGTAATTCTCTTGATTTCTGTGCAATGGATCTCTTTTAGTTATCTCG
Organism: Rehmannia glutinosa; assembly: GCA_016081115.2. Classification (NCBI taxonomy): domain Eukaryota; kingdom Viridiplantae; phylum Streptophyta; class Magnoliopsida; order Lamiales; family Orobanchaceae; genus Rehmannia; species Rehmannia glutinosa. The sequence goes on along the minus strand of CM071924.1, from coordinate 12,112,173 downwards.
ACTTGACTGCATTTCCTTGCCTTCCCCAGGTGACTTCGAGTCAGCTTCCAATCATTGGATGACTCTTCTGTCACTTCAACTTGAGACTTGGCTATCTTGAGTTGACTTGACTGATACTTTACTCAGCTGCACTTTCAGTCGAGTTCCTGTCTTTTCTTCCTTGCCACACTCAGTTGCCTCACAGCGGAGTCTTCCTTCTAGTCTCCAGTTGTCTTTTTGCATGTTCAAGCATAGCTGACTTAACTCAGCTCGACCAGCCCTATCTATTACAATGCAATTTACAACAGAAATGGGGTGCCAATTTCCTATTCTAAGTTTTACATGGCATTCATCAAAATCTACAAAATAATTTCCCAACAAATGTTTTTATCATGATTTTGATGATTTTGTTTTTACACCAAAACAATGTTTTTAAATGTTGTTCAAATACTCCTAAATGATTTAAATTGTTTCTACTAATTTTCTGGAGTATTTCTTCAAGTTTATTTTCGACAAAAATTGGACAACACTTTTGATGATTTTGTGTTAATGTGTTTTTACATCAAAACTATATTTCTAATGTTGTCCAAATACTCCCAATCGGTTTAAAATGTTTTTACTAATTTTTCGGAGTATTTCTTGAAGTTTATTTTCGACAAAAATTAGACAACACTTCTGTCTCGTGTGCAACCGATCGCCCTATAGGGCAACCCATACTTGGAGATATGTTTTGAAATAGAAAACGCGACGGAAGAAAACCTGAGGAGGTCGACCGGTCGACCTTGATGTCGATCGGTACCTGAAGGAGAGAAATCAGAAACCAATCTCTCTGTATTGTATTTTTTTAGGGTTGGACCGGTCCACAAGGGGCCGACCGGTCGCACCCTTGGTCGACCGTTCGAGCACCCCCCTGACCGGTAACCCTATGTGTTTTTGCTGTTTCATTTTATTTTCTGTATTTGTCGCGACATCGCCTCTATCGTTGACAAGAAATTCTAACCGTTGTCAAAGACATAAATTCCTTAAATTGTGGAATTGATTTCTAACAGCTATATTCTTCAATTGTCTTGCAATTTTTTACAGATTTCAATCTCCTAGGAGGAGCCTATCAAGTTCAAGACATCTCCTATAAATAGATGAAGAATTGAAGCAACACTACAAGAGAGAATACTACAACACAACAAGAAACATTCAAGTATACACTTTGCTCTTACATTTTCTATATTCTTGTTGTAATAGCCTAAGGTCTTACACTTTCACATCTTGAGGTCTAGGCTTTATTTCTTGATTACACTTGTACTCAAAATTGTATTATTCATTATCGAGTTGTAATCTTGAATTTGTGGTCATCATTCAACACAAGATATCCTTGTGAGTGTTCTTGTGGTAAGAACACACTTGGATGATCTAGGTGATAGGTGTAAGAATATTGTGGTGATCTTCTTATTGAAGAGTGTGGTGCTCTTTGAGGTGTTGAAGAATTTGGTATTCTTCAAGTCGGAAGATTGTGGTAATTGCCGTTGAAGATTGTGGTAATCTTCAAGTGAGATTGTGGTAACCTCCAAAGAGGTATTGTAAGGTGTTGTTGTATTAATTGTGGTAATTAATAAAATCTTTTTTCTTTTTGAAATCCATCCCGGAGATACTGGGGTGGTAGAGGATTAGGCCCTAGGTGGGTTGAACCTCTATAAATCGACGCGTGTTATTTACTTCCCGCACCTTCATACTTGTCTTGGCTTGTTTGATTCGAAAAAGATGGCATAATCAAGAAAATGGAGATAATCTATTCACTCCCCTTTAGATTATCGTAGCCGCTTGGACTTACAAGTGGTATCAGAGCCAAACTCTTTGTCAAGCTCGTTCCACATCGCGAGTAAAGAGGAACGATCATCGGCTACGAATGAAGTCTACCTTACCGGCGCCTCCACCAACAAGCCACCATTATTTGATTCCAAAAGTTATGCATTTTGGAAGGAAAGAATGGAATGCTATTTACAAAGTTGCGGGTTCGATATTTGGAACACGGTCATCAATGGAGAATCTATTCTGATGAAAGACACACCTCACACCTCCAAAGCTCTCAATGAGCTCAATGATGAAGAGAAGAAAATCATCTTCTTAAATGGTAAAGCTCTTAATATTATTTATTGTTCACTTACTATTTCAGAATATGATCATATTGCAGAAATTAAATCGGCACATGAAGTATGGAGAAAATTAGAAGAAGAATATGCAAATGAAAGCAGCCACTCAAAGCATCTACTTCTCAATTGGACACAACATCAAATCCAACAACATGAGATGAGTCTCTTACAACTTCCGATGATGAAAAAGTCAAAAAATGTCTTATGGGTGTCAAAGAAGATGAGGTATATTCTAAACCTTCTACTTCTTATGATAATGAATTACAAAATGATTATAGTGATTTTCAAAATGATTTTGATGAGCTTCAAAATGAATTCCAAAGCTTGCTTGTTAAATACAAAAATTTGAAAAAGGAATTCCATGTTTTGAAAAATGATAAGGATAATTTATTTTCCTCTTATGAATCACTTTCATGTGCTCACACCACCACACTTGATAAGGTTAGAATCCTTGAAAAGGAAAATAGTACTCTTGTTGAGGATATTAATTGCATGAAAAAGGATTTATCAAAATTCAACTTGAGTACCGATAAAATGACCAAAATTGTTGATGTTCATAGTTGTGATAATTTGAAACTTGGACTTGATCATATGCCTAATGTCGTTAATCATATGAAAAAGAATCAAGTCTTTAACCATGTTGGTCATTATGCTTCTAAAATTATTACTTGCTTTTATTGTGGTAAAAAGGGTCATACGGTAAATACTTGTCGGGCTAGAAATATCTCTAATTATTATTGGAGACCTAAAAGTCTCAAAACTAATCCCAAAGGACCCAAACACTTGAGGGTACCACAAAACAATGTCATATTAGGTATCCGGCGGAATGACATTCAAAGAAAATTTATAACGCCAAGAAGACATCAAATGCCAGTTTCATTTGATCAAAAGAGAAGACATCACCACAATGAATTTCCAAGAAGGAAATATTATCAACAATGGGAAGGTAACAATCCTTGGAAATGGAGCAATTGGAAAAGCTATCATCAACAAGATGATTTTTGCCCATAGACTCAATATATTTTTGCCATATGCCTATGTGCTTGCTTTTCAAGATATTTCAAAGTATTTCATACAAGTGCCATTAAGAGGATTTTTCGATTTTTGAAAGACACTATTCGATAAAACTTGTTTTATCCAAGACTTGTAAAGGATTATACTTTATTTTGATAAAACATTCTATTTTTATCCTCCTCTCAAAATTATGCATTTGATTGCACATATTCATGTCCTTAGTCTTATTTGCTTTGTCAAAACTCTTGTTCAAATACTTATTTTAAATAAGGTCTCGACTATATGCTCTCGGATTTTCAAATTTCAAAAGAGACCTTATATAGCTTTCTATAAGCATATTTGAACTTACATGTTTTTATTGAACTCTTGATGATTTTCTTTAATGCATAGTATGTGTTACTCGTTATAGTGTTTATATTATTCGATATTACTATGCTCTTGTGCAAGATATATTGTTAAGATTTTGTAGAAATTTTTGGTATAAACTCGATGATCAAGGCAATATTTTTCAAAACAAGGCAAGATATTTTCCAAGTTGATGCAAGGTGAATTTGAGATGAGCATGATGGGGGAGCTCAATTTCTTCCTTGAACTTCAAGATTAAACAATGACAAGAAGGTGGTTATAATTCACAATCAAAGCATACAAAAGAACCCTTGAAGAAGTTAGGCATTGAAGAAGGAAGAAAAATCTCTACTCCTATGGGAACAATATCAAGATGGACAAAAGTTTGAGAAAAGACATATTGGTTGACAAACAAATTCGAGGTATGTTTATCTACGTTTACCACTCCTTTAGACTCGACATTATTTATGCCTTATGTCAATATGCTCGACTTCAAACTATCCCAACGAATCTCATTAAAGTGCCGTTAAAAAAAAATTTCAAATATTTGAAAGGCACTTCTTCTTATGGCTTGTTGATCCAAAGTTTTGAAACGTTCATATTTTTCGGGATAACAAGTCCAGTGATAATAATTTCTCAAAATACGGTTTGTCATAATCGAACTAAACATATTGAGATTCTATATTTGTTTTAAGGGATTGCGTTTCTTAAAAAAAATTGAGATGTGTTTAATTCCGTCTCAAGGATAACTCGCGGATATTGGTTTTTAATCGTCAACCGACGAGTCTTTTACCTCATTTCGAGCTTGTTTAGACATAATGTATATTGAATTAGGTCTATGTTTGCATTTCATATGTTTTTAAAACTCAGGGGTGAAAAATCGGAGTTTTAGATCAAATTTCGAAAAATGGCAGAACAGAGAACTCCAGTGACCAAATGAAGTGAGGTCGACCGGTCGACCTCAGCTTGGACCGGTCGACCTCACCTCCGACCGGTCGAACAAGTGTTATTTACTTCCCGCACATTTATTCTAGTCTTGTATTGGCTTGTTTGATTCGAAAAAGAGGGCATAATCGAGAAAATGGAGATAATCTATTCACCCCCCTCTAGATTATCATAGCCGCTTGGACTTACACCTTTTCCAAACTTTGTTTTGATTGGTTTGACGAAACAAGAAACAACAATTTGTTAAAAGTTGGCAAAGAACAAGATTTCAATTTCGGCCAAATTAAAATCTTTTTCAATTGCACAAACAGAGATACCGCCGAAAAAATTATGTACGAGGGGGCCAAAAATTGTGTGTTTTAATTGTGAGATGTGGTCCCCTTTTTATAGGCCTAGTTCAATAAGCTTCTCACTCCAACTTAGTTTCCTATCTAATTTAGAATTCATAATTCTAAATAGACTCAAATTCTAATTGATAATTGTCCAATATAATTATCAATTTAATAATTATATTAATATTATAAATATCTTATATTTATTTAATTCCCAATACAGTTTTGACTGTAGAACATCATATATTCCCGGAATTAACTAATATTAATATATTAGCCCAAATATTTTGGAAAACTCTTTTCCATAAACCCTTAGGAACTAAAAATATAATTTCTAACTCATTTACTCTAGGAAGGCGAACCGGGGACCATGGATCTATAATTATAAGCTCCAATAAATCGAATAAATAATTAACTCTTTAATTAATTTATTCGACTTATTAATTCCGATATTACTCCACTATAAATTCGGAATTGCACTCTTATAATTATAGAATATCTTACTCTACGAATTGAGCAGTCCACTGATATAATCATTACATATAGATTAATCCTCCATAGACAATTCGTAATTGAAGCTAGGTAGTATCCGTTAAACCTCTTCAATTATCTCTTATCCTCATTTACCATTAATTCACTAGCGAATGGTTAATTTATAATCAGATTTTAAATTAGAGATCTCAAACCATTCAGTTCCAGAATTAACAAATGAGAGAATCGTCTTTCTACTTCTCGCAAGAAGGAATGGATTCCATATATGTGAATTTATATTCCCAGCTATTTAATTCAAATGTGAATCTAAAATGCAAGTGTTGGGAATGTCGTAAGACATACTCAAACGAGCAAATTAAGAATCACACCGAAATAAACAAGAGTCTATAATCACTCAAGATTAAGATTTATCCATATATGATCATCTAGTGATTTAATTTGATTTTCCATTTCAACAACGGAATTTGTATGGAAAATACAAATTAAATCGGTCCAAGTCCTATATGGTCAAATCATATATAAATGCCCCCACTAAGATGTCTCTACATCGACGGTCCGAATAAGACAGTCACATTCAAAATGTTCTGGGCCGCATTAGTGATGTTTTAATTAAAGATCACATACTTTAATTAATTGCATCACAGACTTAATTTTAGTTTATTATCCATAATCTTAATCCTCTTGTATATAATTCTTATATACTAAGATTATGGTTACAATAAATAAACTAGAGATTTTCATGATGTTCAAGAAAATACATACAATATGTAAAAGAGTTCGAAAATAAATGTCGCCTTTTAATAATAAAAAATAATTCACAATTGCTTTAAGAGCACTATCCCTAACACTTTTATCTTTCTTCTTATTTTTTCTCTATCTCCATGTGGTTGTTTTGTGAGTAATGATAATATTTTCAATTACAAATGTCTTATCAATATTATTTTGTTATAGTTAAGGCAAATATTACTGATAATTGCATTTTCCAAATGGTTTTGCATATGTGGGGTGGTTTTGGGGGGATTCAGCAAATCAAGTGTAGGCACTAATTTGTGTTAGCGCCTACTTTTATGTTGTTGTTTTTTTCGTTTTATATTATTAATTTATTAAATATGTTTTCTTTTTAAATATCTGTAAATGAATTCGTAAAAAAAAACACATTTATTACGTTAATTGATCCGCACAGTTTGAAGTGATACAAAAAATGACAGAAAATGATAGTCAATATAGAAATTCAATTAATCCGAATAATTAGCCAAAAAATGTACATGTCCAGATTAATCCTAAACCCTATGTCCCCCAGTGTCACACCTAGGCGTTACCCTTCGTCTAGTACTCCTATGCCTACCAACGCATCCCCCTGATCCTCTTGTGGTGGTGGGTCATCTTGTGTTGTATGATGACTAGATGTAGCTGATGATGTTAACTCTCCGGTCAAATCATGATACTCACTGAGTGTAGGTGAAAATGAAACACATGATATGTTGAAATGTGGACGATCGAATGTGGACTGATCATGACCACCATATGGAACTCATATAACACCAAAATATGTCTCTAATAGAGATGTAAATGATGTCCATTGTGGTGTGTCATAATCAGTCTATACTGGTTGAGGGACATAATAACCATGAGTGGATGTAGAATTTAATAAAATCTATACCATGGTGCATCTGGGGTGTATAAGTAGAAGGTCCCACTATATCAACATGAGGTACTAGTGGAGGAACATCACGAGATGTGGAAGCATCGTCTGTAAACGGCCGTGAATGCTGTTGTCATCCTCTACCGTGTGTGGTATGACCTGTATGGGCTCCCGGGGCTCTCTCGGCAGGTTTATCATCTGATGGCGGACCTATTTGGTATGGCGGCCTATGTAGCATATGCTCAATGTCATCGCTAACATCCACAACACGTAGTAAATGTGCATATGACTCAATGTCATCGAATGATGATTGAGCTGAACTAAGCTAAAGTTGTTCCATCCACGAGAACTAAAAAATACAAATAACATACATATTGTTTTTACTATTGATGCTTATAATTCACTTTAAAAAATCAAGTCTGAGAGCAGTAAGTATACCATAGTTCTGTGTCTGATGGCTGGAACTCGGGCTGCTGAGGCAAGTGACGAGGTGTTATCAATAGTCGTGTAATCCTGCCATACCAACGCATATACTCCAGTTTTGTTTGACATGTCTTCAAAAACTAAACATAATTGTTATTTAAAAAATTTTCTACAAGCAACTATAATTACATTAATCTATCATTTTACTAACTATTTATACTAACAGTTAAAAAAAATGCCTAAACATAACATTTACAAAAATTTAACTACATGCAATTATAATTATATTAATTTATTATTTTACGAACTATTGTTACTAAAAAGTCAAAAAAATGCCTAAAAATAACATTTACAAAAAGTTTTCTACAAGCAGTTATAATTATATGAATCTAGCATTTTTACTAACTATTTATACTAACAACTTAAAAAGGACTAAACATAACATTTACAAAAAGTTCTCTACAACCAATTATCATTATCATTTTACTAACTATTTATACTAACAAATTAAAAAAATGCCTAAAAATAACATTTACAAAAGAAATTCTACAAGCAATTATAATTATATTAATCTATCATTTTTAAAAATGCCTAAAAATACAATAACATTTACAAAAATGTGTGAAAGATTACCTGAAATTGCGAAAAAACAATCGGAATCAAATGCTCGTCACCGTCCACAAAGATCTCACTGTTGTTTTCACCGCTAAATGTCGGAATCAGATTGGGGTTTTGTTAATATTTTGTTGTAAGTTGGGGGGGGGTTTGTTAATACTCTAAGATTGGGGGGTTGTAAAAAAATATTTGAAACCGACAGAAAGAAGGGAGAAAGAGTGATGAAGAGGGTGTTCTTCTCCGTCTGTCCGGTATAAAAAGGGAGGAGATTTCAAAAATTGGGTGGAGGGTCCAGGCGTTAGTCAAACTAGCGCCTGAAATGTTGCAGTTGGTGTGCAAAAGCGCTAGTTTGACTAAAGACCGACAGTCGAAACAAATAAAAAAATATTGATTGTGGAACCATTAGCGCCTACTTTTAAGGGCGCTAATGCGAGTAGCGCCTACACTTGGATCCGTAAATACTCTCCAAAGCACCACATATTTGCAAGTTGAAATGGCAAATGCCATTATCAATTAAATTAGCCTAGTTAATCAGGTCGCATTACAAAATGGATTGCGCTATTTGCGCCTTCTTTTCTTATAAATTCACTCCTCCCAATATTTATAAAAATATCATGACTTTAAAAGACTATAATACTATTAATACCATAAAAAAGTTCTAAATACACCTATCAGATCACTAAATACACCCCATCCTTCTTTCAAACTTGTTCTTCTCCCATACCACCACTCATATTCTTCTTCTTTCTCCATGAATTTGTAAAAACATTTTTGTAAACCCTAATTTTCTAGCATCCACATTGTTGCAAATGTGAACCATAACAATGGGGCGGGTTGAAATCTGGCTCCGCATTCAACCCGCCCCGCTCGGGGCGGGTTTAAACCTAGTCAAATGGGTCCCGGGACGGGTTATGGACCCATTTTTTAAAACCCGACGGGTCCGAGGTGAGTAACGGCTCCAGGTGAACCCGCCTCGGACCCGCCCCTCATATATGTATTTATTTTATTTTTATTAATTATTTAAATTAGTCTAATTACATAACTGAGTCAACCAAGGCTTTGACTAATTCTCAACAGCAATCTGTTGTCATCTCCATGTTCCCATTTTTCATATTTCTGTCTCAAGTACGTCTAAGCCTTCTCGTCTTCTCGCATTGAGTAATCCAATCCACTAAAGTCCATTATACATCAGTAAGACACATTCAGAAGTTATTCTTGTAATTGGAATCTTGTTGTATCTTGTCTGATCTTTAGTGCTTATGTGGAGTGAGATTTCACAACAATTGAACTTGAGAGTTCTGTTTGTATCCAAAATCATCAATATAAGAAACTCAGTTTTTTTTAAATAAATGGAAATATATAAAAAGAAAGGAAAAGGTCCTGATCACAAGTCGATCAGGTAGCAAAGAAAAAACAATGCAAAATTTCAGGAAAAAGGAAAAAACATAAAAATAACTCAATGACGCAATTTAAATGAAGAGAGTTTATGTTTCAAGGATTTTCGAGTGATATTATCATTTGTTTTTTTTGTACGTGCTCGAGTATCGTCTTGATGGTACGATGTAGCTTGTGGAATGTCGGCCCAGGATCCTCGAGCCGCAATTTCTAGAGCCTTCAGAGCTTCTGAGGGAGCACATGAGTGAATAACAAGTGGAGTAGTTGAGGAGTCGCCTAGCTTGGTCTTTAAAGCTTCCGATTTGTCTCGTTCTTCTTCATCCAGCATATCAGACCATCGCTTCTGTGTTGATGCAGTCATTGCTTTCTCTGACTGATCGTTAGAGATAATGACATAATCATTAAGCGGATGATTTCTAGATACAACTTCCATGGCACTGTGGAGATCCACTTGACTCTTTTCATCTAAATTTAGTGCAGTCATCGTGTACTCATGAACAATAACCGAACTTCGTTCTGGTGGTTGATAAAGAACCATAGTCCTATCAGGATTGACATTCGAACCTTTGGGGCCCTCATCTGCACGGACATGTGAGGGCTCATTCTCTCCATGTAAATTCCCTGATGTATCACCCAACACGTTAAAAGAATTTCGTGTTTGAATACCCGAAGTGGATGGTCCACCCTCCTTAGGGCCAGTACTCCTCTCTGTAGAATGGGTTTTCTGGGGCTTAATTTGAACCCAAGTTTCCGAAACTACTTCCTTACACTTGTTAGCCGTAATCTTACCACGATTCCCTGTTCTAATGACAGATCATCCACGAATTGGGCTCTTATCAGTTTGAACAATGTCAGCTCTTTTGTCGCATCTTAATAGCAACAATTCGTAATATGATGCCCAACAATCCGACAATTAACGCAGAAATCCGGCAAATTCTCATAACTGATTGAAACAACAGAGCAATGTCCCACCCTTTCAACCATAATAAATTCCTGAAGAAATTTATTCAAATCAAGTTCAACTAACACTCGAACAAAATGTCCCACCTCCCCGGAAAACGAACGACCATCAATTTGGATCGGAGTACCTATCACACTTGCAATTTTCGTAATCAAAGAGGGATACCAATACTCGATACTTAGTTCATAAATCCGAACCCAAACTTGTGAAGTATTAGTTTTATAAGGATTGAAATCCGGGATCCAATTAGTGATGCAGATTGTACCCGGATTCAAATTCCATGAAGCTTTAACGAAAGCACGATTACGGTCATCTATATCATTAAATTGTAAACTAAAATAACCTTTACCTAGTGGTACCAATCGCCAAGTATGTTGAATTCTCCAAACGGCATGCAATTTCGATTTGAGCGTCTCTAACGTGCATGACTTTGCCCCTTTTGGAAGTAGGAGTCGTCTGATTAATGAATCTCGTAACTCTGTTGTACGTTGATGATAAATCCCTTCATCCATCGTTACGGAATAAAAATCTCATTTCTTAACTGGAATTGTATCCTCCCGGAGTGCACCATTTTTGCAAAAGATTTCTTCACAGTTGTTTCTTGAAAATCTGTATCCGTTTTTGGATGGTTCTTGAGAATATTGGAAGTGTGATCAACAGGATGATCCAAAACTTGAGGAAAACATGTAGAATATAACAGATCTTGATTTTCTTGATCAATTCTTGCAGTGGTTTGAAACTCAGTTATGAACTAATGATACCTAGCTTTTCGTGGGCTGAATGTACAAAGACTTGGATTGAAAAACGTAATCAGCAGGATTGAGTTGAAATTCATTTTTTAGCGGGTCTGACGGGTTGGACCCGCCAGGTCCCAGGTCCAAGGTTGGGCGGGGCAGGGCGGGTCTTGATGCGGGGCGGGGCGGGTCCCGGATCCACTTTTTTCTTGGTAGGGCGGGTCCCGGATTTAGCCAAACTCGTCCCAAACCCGTTCCGTTGCCATCCCTACCACAATGAATTATTCGACACCAATAATGTAAGTTTTTGTTAATACACTGCGTAGAATATCGATTTCTTTCTCTTGTTTGAAATGACACGGTAGTGCCGTATTTTTCGTAAAATATATGGCATGATCGTGCCATGTTTATATAAAATAGAATGGCATGATCGTGCCATATCATTTGTAAATATATATGACACATTTTACGAAAAATACGACATTATCGTGTCATTTCGAACAAGTCGCAAGATTTTCCACATCATTTGGAACCCAGTCAATCCGAATTTCAAACAAATAAAAATCTGAATTTTTTGAAATCAATGCTACTCTAAACATTACACGATGATGAAAAACTAATAACAATATATCTTGTGCCATAGGTTTCGAAGCAAAATAGAGGGAGTAAGTGAATGTTTTGAGGTGCAAATTTGAGTTTATTTGGCATAAGAGTAAAATGGAAAGTGTAGAAAGTGTATTAAGTAAATGAATGTATTTTTAAAAGGGGGTGGGGTTGTATTTATAAATTGGGTGTATTCAGAGAAAAAAGTAGGGATGACAATAGGAGGGGGAATGGGCTAGTATTGGACATATCATCTCGTGTCCCTAAATATCATCCCAAAATACCATTCCCGTAATGTTCCTTGCTTTGGGTATCTGGAACGGGGATGGAGAATCCTCGTCCGGAGAATAGGGTATCTACGAGGAATTGGGTTCCCATTTTGTATTTTTAAATAAAAAATTTTGTAAAATAAATTACTTAAAATAAATAAAATAACATAAACCAATACATAAAAGAAATAACGAAAACAATTAAAATTATAAATACTTAAGTAGTTTTTAAAATTTAAAATAAAATATTATAAATAGTATTAATATAATAATAGATAAATATCATCTCCATCCCATCTCGGTTCTAGAGAAGTGGGGAATCACCATCTCCATCTCATTCCCGAATTAACTAGGGATTCTTCCTGTCCCATATTGCTAGGGCCGACCCGAATTTTTTGTGCATAGGGTGTATATATGGATTGGGTTGGGCTAGTGATGTTTTAGGCCCGACCAAAATCAACCCGGGCCGATCCGACCCAAAATTCTGCAAAAGCCCGGTGAGCTCAGCCCGATCCGGTCCAAAATTTTGCAAAAAGCCCCATGAGCTCAGCCCGGCCCATTGTCAGCTCTAAGCGCCCCTTACAAAATATGCAATTTTTGTTTAGTTAAAATAATAAGTAATAATAGTTTGAAAAATAAAAATGAATCCTTATTTCCAAACATGTTTTCCAGGCGGAGGAAGAATCCTATTTCTCTTTGACTGTCGCCGAGGCATTTCCATTTCTGCGATTTATCGATTGAAAAGATGTCGTCCTTTTGTTCTCCAGGCGGCGGCTTTACAACCGCGAAGCTTCACAGCTCAGTGCATCAGCCTGCAAGCAGAAACGCCGTTCTGGAATTGAACATTTGCGCGAAGTTTTCGCCTCTGAATCAGCCGTCCGTCGGAATCGGAAACGGAAAGCCGCCCCGGATACGCTGCGCGGAGCCGGAGTCCGTGACGGAAACGATTCGTTTGTCGGGAAAATTTGAGGAACCGAAAGCCGACGATAGTGGCGGCGGCGGAGATGGCGGGAATGGGGGCTTTCCTCTTGGCGGCGGTGGAGGTGGCGGTGGGGATGGAGATGAGGGTGATGGTGATGAAGACGACTTTGGGCCAATAATGAAGTACGATGAGGTTTTGATTGAGGCAGAAAGACGAGGCGCGGTTCTGCCAGCTGACATGCTTGAGGCGGCCAAATCCACGGGGCTTCGCAGACTGATTCTTACTCGGTACTTAGATTTTCAGGTGAGAATGCATGTCAGGGAGTTCAGAATTGAACTCCCAAAACTTTGGAATTGTTCTTGGCTTTCAGTTTTAGCATAAGATAATTGTACTTAATTGTTTGGAGAAATGCTATATTTGATTGTCATTGGTTATTGTCTTTTTTTGATTGATATTGCAGGGTTCAGCTTGGCCTTTAGGATTTTTGATGAGATATTGCTCGATGCTTCGGAACCGAATGCTTGCTGATCCCTCTTTTTTGTTTAAAGTTGGAATCGAGGTGAGCTTTGAGTTTTTCTACATGCGAGGTCACGAAGTTTATAGCAGTATATGAATGTGGTTTTTAGTGAATAAGTACTTAGTATATGATGTAAATTTGTTGACATCGTTGGTGACATTACCACAATTCTGGTGTATATTTGAGCTTCCTAGAATTGTAAGGAGTGATTACTTTTCTAATCACTTTATGGCATCATTTGACCTGGATGAACATTAATCATTCTTGGTTTTTTTCTTTCTAATTGAATTCTCGTGAAGTTTGACAATATTTGAGTGTTGCAGGTAGTAATTGATTCCTGTTGTGCTACATTCGCCGAAGTTAAGAAAAGAGGAAAGGATTTCTGGGCCGAGTTTGAATTGTATGCAGCAGATCTATTAGTGGGTGTTGTTGTTGACATTGCTTTGGTCGGTATGTTGGCCCCTTATGCTCGTATAGGCAAACAATCCGTATCTAGTGGATTTATGGGACGCCTACAAACGCTTCCAAGCAGGTGACTGATGCATGTTAGGTTCCTATATTTTGTACTTTTTCCGATCTCTTCAGACCATGAGTACTTTATGTCTTTCTGCCATATGCATTCTAATTGCCTCCGCACTTTATATGACATTACAGGAATTTTTTTCCTTTATTTTGCATGGCTGTCTGGCAAAATTATAGATAATGCAATGATCTTAAGTTGACTGAAGAATTGGACAATATTTAAGTGTCACATTGTATTTGTTCACTTTTTCACTAAACAGGGTAAAGGTGGAATGATATTACTCAAGAGTAGGACTTAGGCAAGGGATTTCCATTTACTTCTGTCTCTGGCAAGATTTATTATACTGTCGTATGTTGGTGCCCTTTTGTGCACATGGGCGAATTTTAGAGAAAAAATGATGGTTTGATATAGGTATTTTAGAAATGAGTAGGTGTCTTTTCTCTCATAAATAAATGACATATTTCTCTCATTAGAAGCAGACTAGCAGTTCATTTGTCAGAAGGGATTGCACATGTGTTTTGTCTGGTGATATCCCTTAGTGACCTTCATAATTTCCTGAATCTGAAAAACATTGTTTGGCATACTGAACTGTAGAACTACTCCATCTTTCTTGATATCACATCAAATATTTTGAATTATTTCGAATGTATATGTAAATATATTGGCCATACAGTGTGTTCGAAGCTGAGAGACCAGGAATTAGATTTTCAACGCAGCAGCGGATTGCAACATACTTTTACAAGGTATCCCATGTAAATGGCCTTCATAGTAATCTTTATTTACTCTCCTCTGGCTTCTAATCATGGTTGAAGCTCAGCTAGACTGTGCTGGTGTTATTTAAATGAACTGTTTACAGCTGATGTACTCTTTGAATGTAGGGTGTATTATATGGCTCAGTCGGTTTTGGGTGTGGTCTTATTGGCCAAGGCATCGCAAATATGATCATGACTGCTAAAAGGTTCGCTTTTAGATATCTTTAATTCAGATGACCACAATGGGACCAGAAAATATTTAATCTCTCAGTTCATTATTTTTCTCCTATTTAATGAACTCACTCCAGTATATATTATATAATTGTGGAAGAATATATTGTCTTACCTTCAGGATCTTTAAGTCGAAGTATGTTCAATGGCCTACTTAATTTCATAGGCATTGTGTCAATTCAGCTACCTAAATCCATTTGATCTGTTTGGGAGCTTGGAGAGAAGGAAACTATTATTGTTGGTCCCTTATTTCTTATTTAGAGTTAATTAAATTAAATGTGACACTTAACTTAAGATGTTTAATCATGTAAACCTTGCTACTGCCAGCAATCAAAACAGATTTTCCGATGGGCTTTTGTGGTCATTTGTAATAAATTTGGTTATCTAGTTAATAATAGCTTCTTTTGTGGAGGTCACATAGTAATTGATGTCTTAATGCATGACAGGAGCATCAAGAAGTCGGACGAAGACATACCTGTGCCGCCCTTAGTGAAAAGTGCTGCCCTCTGGGGTATGTTAATTTTGGTTTCTAGAATATTGATCAGTTCCTTTTATTTCTTTAATCAAGATTAAAAAAGTAATTAGATCAATCCTCCTTTTAGTTATGTATGTTAGTTATTATAGATTCAGCTTCAATTCAATTATCATTAAGCTGAACTGTGTGCTTTTCTTGGAAGTTTATTCCGCATTGCACTGACTTCAGAAAACCTTTATGAAAAGATATTGCATCTGTTTTTCTTTTTTCTCGGTTTCAGCGCGGGTGAATATCAACAAGAAATCACACACACAAAAGTGTCTAAATTGCCATCATGCCATGTTACATAATTATTGAGGCCTCCACAATTGCAACATTAATTGTTATTTCAGAACATATGGGAATGCAGAATTACTTGATATATATAAACATTGATATGGAGTCGTCAAGTTTTTCAAATGTTAGAAACCAAGATTTGTTTATGATATACATGTACGCTAATAAATTCAACCATCCATATATTCAGTTTAACGAGTTTCAATATTCTCTCAGCATTAATAAAATTTTCCTGAGTTAATGTTTAGGAGGAGCGCGCACCGTCACAAGTCATTTGCATCTGCAAATTCCACCGTTGGTATCTGTTTTCAGTTTATGTGCTTTTTTGTCTATTTGCTTCAAACTCTATAAATACGATAGCCAATTACAGATATTTCCCTTATTGTCACAAGTCCTTTGAGCTTTTGGCTTCAGTTAATTTTCTGTGTAAGTTGGTGCATAAAATCAAGGCTCTAATAAATTGTCTTATATGTAACACTGGACGATAGTTGCAACAAGATCTTTATTTAACGCCTTTCAATATTCATATAGCTGCAGCTATTTACATTAGATTAAGGTAACTTGTATTTAAATGAGCATCCTTCACTTGAAGCAGCCACAGGAGTTATTATTGTTTAGTTGCTTGTTGCTTCGTTAAAGCTTGAACTTTGTCTTGATGTTTTCAGGTGTTTTTCTCGTGGTGTCTTCAAACACCCGTTATCAAATTATAAATGGGTTGGAACGTCTTGTTGAAGCCTCGCCAGTGGCTAAGCAAATGCCACCCGTTGCCATGGCTTTCACGGTGGGTGTACGTTTTGCCAACAACATTTACGGTGGAATGCAGTTTGTAGATTGGGCTAGATTGAGTGGGGTTCAATAGTGGTGCTTGTCACAGCAATTTATATCTTTTGCAATTATCTTCTTTATGAATGGAAGAAAATGTTATGCATGAGTGCAGCTATGCCGGAAAAAAAAGTCGGGCCATAATGAAAATATAAAGTGGATTAGCTTTTTTTGAACACCTAGAGGAATAAGGTAGAATTAGGTGATGTAACTTAAAGCAAGGTACTTTGGTTCAAATTCTATGCAGCTGATGCTTTGTATGTTTATTATGTAAGAGACCTCTGAGGTTTAGCTTATTACAAAAAAAAAAAAAAAAAAAGAGCTCAATTATCTTTCAAAATTACAAATACCTATTGACATTTGTTTTCTGTTTTACAAATTACACCCATTGAGGGGGTAATTTGTATAATAAATATAAATCTCAATGAGGTATTTGTAATATATGTTTTTCTTTTGTAGTTTTAAAAGATGGCTGAATTTTTTTGTAATTAAGCTAAATGTAATGACAGATTTTGTAATTGTCCCTTATTATGAATATTTATGCTCTTTCTTTGGGGCTTTTTGACAATCAACTGTACTTTGAAAATAAATTAACAAAATATGGTAGTTTTGGTTGGTGTTGTAATTTTAAGCGTAGGCACAAAAATTGTTTGAGCATTTAGAAAAGGCCCAAATATGTCCTACCCTTCATGTTTTTTTTTTTTTTAATTCCGTTAAGAGATGAAGCGGATAACGAGATTGAGCCTTTCCTAAAGGCTCAAACCTCTCATGGGCTTTATATGTTTATTTTTATTTTACTAGTAAGGTGCACGTGCACGTGCGTTGCACGTGAACCATATAAATTTATTAATTTAATTAAAAAATATTATTATTTAATTATGTTTATTATAAATATTATTCGTATTGTACATGGTAAAAGACATCGTGAACCAAAAACTAATACCAGAAAATGGAAAATGTGATCGCATTAAAAATGTACCCATAAGAGGTTTATTATTTAAGGAATAATGTAAAATGTACAACTCGAAAAAAGAGAAGCAAAATGTGGAGTGGTTCCAAGACCAAATATATGCCTCACGCCTCGAGTAGGCAATGGGTATTGCCAATTGTTTTTTGAAAGACGATTTCTCTCACCTTAGTTGTTAGGAAACACAATTGGCAATAGTTTATGCAATTTCTGAACACTACCAAAAAAACTAATAAGGGTATTACTATTTTAGTGACAACTCACACAAAATAGCCAAAACAAAAAGAAAGAACAAAAATAAGAACACAAAAAATTTAAGCTAGAACATCAACATATACAAAAAAAAAAAAAAAACTCAAGGCTAAAAACGTTTATAAAACCATGCCAGTTTGCAGAGTACTATTCACTACTCATATAGAGATCCCTTAAATCATACTCCTGCACAACAACAAAGATTAAAAAAATTAAAAATAAATGAGACTACCCAGCTTAAGAAGGAAAAAAAAAACACAATTTTAATAGAAGATCAAGCTAACTGAATAGGTTACTAAGATTGTAAAACCCCAACCATCAGATCCTCCAACAAAAAACAAAAAACAAATTAAAATGGCTAACAATATTTGAACTCAATCATAAAAGAAAATGATGGCTGATGATTACTCTAAAACTACATCGATCGTAGATAACTTTCTTCACATCTATGTCTTTACTGGCCCTAAAGACTTCTCCAAATCCAAGAAAATAAACAAAAATTACCCACTTACCTCATGAATCTCAAAGCAGCTCTTTCTAGGATTCTCACGTAAAATAATCATATAGTAAAATCATAAAACAGATCACTTTACATGATTCCAAAATTAATCATGGAAAAGCATTTTCATAGATATATTCTTTGAAATGCATATTATTGTACAATGTTCATTTTATATGTGTGCATTTCCATTCATAAAAATAGAAATGAGGACATGTCCAAGGAAGTATGATGAGTAAATAGCAGCAGAATCTATATAAATTGGGAGCGCCGAGATGAAAACAATTGCAATGTATTTGCTAATAAAGCAAGATGATGAATAAGAAATTAGCATATTTATGGGCTGGTGAAAGCTATAGTAAATGTATAAACTTGCACTTCGTTAGAAGATCCTTTCATTTTCAATGAGAAAATTAATTAGTTAACCAATACTGCTCTTTCCAAACTACATTTTTAAACAACATCAAACTATATCAACTAAAAGTCTGAAACTTAAATCAAATACCATGGAATAGCCGAATGAGATCCATTACAAGAAACTTAAGAATCTGTCAGCATGAGGGAGCAGTTCGGCAATTCCTCTATCGAGATATGTGCATGTGGCCATCCTTTGTTGTTGTGTTGCAGATAAAAATGCAACTTTCTTAAAAGCGCAGTTTGACTGTTGGAAGAACAATCGGGTAATTCACATAATCAAGTAAAGTAGGATATAAATAGTATCTGCAGATGAAATTCAGCTCATAATAACATACAGAATAATGTACAAGGGGTGATAATCTCTAGCCGCCAGTATGTATCATTGGTCTGTTTCGAGTCTTCGTGATGTCAAACCTCCAAGCATGAGCCGCTTTCTTTCTTTTGATCTGGTATTGCAAAAAAATATTTAGAAGTTGCAAAAAATTCAAAATAATTCAGAGAATCGTAGGTTGAAATTTCGACATAGTATCCCAACCATAATTACACACCCCTGTAATAATGAACCTATGAGTCAGGTAGGAGTGGGTTCTTTTTGCAGGTGGTTGTAGAAAGTAGGGAGGCCTGAATAATCCAAGACTAATGGTGTTTGCAAATTAATATCGAACAATATATATAGAGCTACATACCGCTGCTCTAATAATCTCCTTAAGGTCATTATCATCAACAACACAACGCAGGGGGTCCCTCAAGCTAACCAAAAATGTAAAAAGATTTCCTCGTGAGAATGAGAACGTAAGTTTGAAAATTTAACCTTCACATAAGCAGAGGGTAAATAACAAATCTCATATAATATGATGCCAAGCTGGCACGGTGCTAAGCGATCCATTCAAGCGTCAGGTAAGCAAGTAAGAGAAGTAGGAGAGAATAAGTGATTTATCATACGATATTTGCAATGCCAAAATCGATTTACATCGATATCAAATCAGTATTCTTAGAATGGCTACATCAATGCCGAGTCATTTCAGTAGAAATTTATATATTATGTTGGCGTCTGTAATTAGATAAAAATAATGAGGAACAAAAGAAAAACATATTAAAAAAAAGACAAACCTGCAAGTTTAGGGAGATTTCACCAAGTCCCATGCCCACAAGTTACATATAATGTGAAGCCATAGAGCATGATAATCAGAACCACATAATTCCAATTGAGGATCCTGCTTAACTGATATCACCTAAGCAGCTATAATAAATAGTCATTGTTTAATAAATTCCCTACATAAACCTTCAGAGAGATTAAGATCTACATTACATAGTATAAGTAGCATGAATTTTGAGGTTATCAGGTTTGTTGAGCATCTCCCCAAATACACAATCCAGAGTCATCGCATGGAGTAAGATAAGTTACCCCTCCAATTGTTTCTCATGATTCCCAATCTCAAGCATTCTTTACCCGCTTAATATCAGGTGCCATCTTAAATTCGGATCAGGGTAGGGTGGACGACTGAAAGACAGAAAGAGACGATCTGAAATCTCATTTGCCGCTTGAGTGCGCACATGCAAGTCTCCTTTCTCAGTTTCTAGTACGTCTCTACGTTATTCCCTTTTAAACTCAGCCTTATACTTTGAAAGTTTGTTCTAATTTGTTAATTACAATTGTTTCAAGATTTTCATTGGATAAGGATTTAATGTCATTGGGCATCAAATCTGAGAATTTTTCCCGGCATTAAAACTCAAGAACTCACCTTAAATTTTTTGTTTTTGAGTTAGCTTCCATTCAAATCAGATTCTGCTTCGACTCTACTTCCATTAAGACTTCCTTATGCTCTCCTTTTGGTGTTATGCTTTTAAATCTTATGCCTTTGAGTTGATTTATGTCTTTAACTCCCTACGTATATCAAGGTAGAGCAATTTTCCTCCATAATCATGTAAAAGTTTGTAAACTTAGAACCACAGTTCAAAATTTAAAAAATGAAGAATGAGTATGGTGAATATTTTAATTAGTGCATCAAAATTCTAAACACCACATTCTACAACACTGGGCATTCTGCTAATCTGCCCTGAAAGTTAAAACCATAATGAAAACAATAATGCCAAAGATGCTAACTTGCATTTGCCTCATTCGTTGCTTTCCCCGCAAAGGGATCAGGAATAACGTCAACCATCAATATATGTCTATGGTTGTATCCATATGCTACCATCACCTGACCAATGGAATTAACTTAAATGAATGGCTTTTAACAACATAATCCTACAATATGAATGGTTAAAAATTGTATATTAATATTACAAAGACTAACTTTGACATCTAAGCAAAATTCTTAATAAAGTATAGCCAGAGACTAATTTTGACATTTGAGTAAACATTTTAATGAAGTATAACATTCAAACCAAAAACAATGATCATGACAAAAGATCAAACCAAACACAATGGCCATGACAGAATGATCTTTTTCTCTGCTTCTTTGCTAGATTTTTTTTTTCTATTTTCCCTGCAATAGTTTAGATTGTTATTCTTCTTCCTTATGAGAAAAAACACAACTTCAGTCCATATCATTAGAACGTTCCGCAACAACATTACAAGACAAAAAAAAAAGAAAAAAGATAATCGATTTCTTTAAAACACCATAAAAAAATACACATAAACTATATTAACAGCATAGTGCTAAATTCTATGTCCTCTGGTGCCACATCTGGGTGGATATCTCACTCGTGTGCTTCTCCTCCGATCATGATCTTGATAATCATCATCATGCTGGTGAAGTCGACTATCCATCTTTGTGACTCCAGTCGTGTCCACTCGAAATTGGAACAGGTGGCATCTGAAATCCGGACGCATGAAGTCTGATGGATACTACTGTATAGGTGGATACGAGATGCCTATACTCGTGTCGAAGAATGATGTAAAAGAAGTGAACTGAAGGGTGATAAAATTGTCATAACCTGCAGCAGGTTAAGGCACATATACACCTGCAGTGTGGTCCATAGCATGAGATGTATGATACGTCGATGTGGACGGGCCTGCTGAATATGCTAGAGGGGACAAAAAAAATGTATGATATGTCGATGTGGACGGACCTACCAAATATGTGGGGGGGATCCCCAGTGGTATAGGTCCTCCCTGCACTCGTCTTCCTCGGCTCGGTAGCTCTAGTACGCTCCTGCGTAGGCTCCTCTGTTGATGGATCAGGTGGCTGCTCTGCAGGCAATCCAAGAAGACGTCACATGTTGGCCATCTCATCACGAAACTCGTGACTGTCTCGCTGGAAAAATATCGATGCTCTTTCGCCAAAAAAATTATGTTTGTTGCTTCACTGGAAAAAGCCGTTGCTCATTGGCTGGAAAAATGTTTGTCGCTCCTTCGCCGGGAAATTAATGCCACTGCCTCGCCGGAAAACTAATGCCAGAAAATTCGCAGCTATCCGGAAATATACGACTGTCTCGTAGAAAAAATTTGCTAAGCTTTCGCACCGAAAAAATGCATCAACTGCCTCGCTGGAAAATTTCGCCAACCGCCGGAAAATTTGCTAGGAATTTGCTGTCAAATTTTGCTATTCAATGGACCTTAAGCAACTAATTTTAAAGGGGAGAAGAACACACCATTGGGGTTCAATAATTGAGCAATTATTGAGGGTGGTTGAGTCAAAGTACAACTATGTCTTGTGCCTGATTTTCCAGCAGCTTTTCAGGTGCAGGCGCACACACAGTCTGCGCTTCATTTGATTTTAAAAAATTTATATTTTTACAGTAAGCGCATACACATGATGCGCTTCATCTGTCAGTAGGGGAGAGAAAGACAGTAGGCACAAAAGGCTATTGAGCCTTTTATAAAGGCACAAACCTATTATGTACTACACTTAATTAAACAAGGAGATCAAATTTTACCACATTTTGTCAAGTGATTTTCAAAACCACCATGCTTTGTCAAAAAGCCCCTTTCTTTGCCAAATCTGTGTTTACTCTAACTGGTTTCTCCAGTTGAGAAATATGCATTTTTGTGTATGGGGATTACTGATGAAGGGTTTTACCCAAACACATAAGGTGCTGTTTTTAGCTGGTTATACCATCGGATGGTCGGAGAAATCATGTTATTATTTTCCCTTGAAAGCGAATTTGTGTCCCACATGAAGACTAAGGGAATGTATCTGTTGCATTTAATTTGGAATCATTGTAAAGGTTTCAAGGGATAACAGCACAATATACAAGCACATACAAATAAGGTTTTCAAAAAACAGCTTTTCCTGAATAAAGAAAAAAAGAATAATTGCTACTAAGAGAGCAAACGGAAGAAGTGTATGAGTATCTACTGATGAGTGCAGTTATAAACACGAGGAACAAAACTGTTTACCATTTCTATGCCTCACAAAGCTATACATCTAGTTAACTATATACAACATGGATAGAACTATACACAAACACTACAATGTGCTCACTTCTGGTTTTCCAACAACTTATTTACTTGTATGGAAGCTTCATGCACTACAGTAAGTATGGCATTACATACCTACTACACTTTTTCCCCAACTACGTTAATTCTTGATCTGTAACTATGTTTTCTTTGCCTACTCCGGAACCTGCATCGATACTTCATTTTGGCAATAAAGTTGTGCTCAGCACACTGCAAGAGAAGGAAAGAGAACATCAAATTATGCTTAACAAGTAGGGTTAAATTACAAAATCTACCCCTGAAGTTTAGCCTAATTACAAAAAAGAATCAATTATCTTTCAAAATTGCAAATACCCTCTTAAGGTACTACAAGCACCCCATTGAAGGACGCATTTGCTTAACAAATACCCCATTCAATGAGTGCAATTGTATGGAAACAAGGGGGTATTTGTGATTTTGAAAGATAGACAGGTTTTTTTTATTAGACTGAATCTGAAAGGTATTTTTTGTGATTAATTCACAATTTTCCCAAGGATTCAGGATAACAATTTTTACCAAGTCCAACTTTTCGCAAGCATGGCTCGACAAACACGACTTCTCTAATCAGAATACACAATATTTTTCCGACGACGAGCAAGACGAGCGGGTCCGACCCCTTTAGCAACAAAGGGTGGAGAACTAAGGTCACTGTGTGGAGAACTAAGGTCACGAGTGGGTCCGACCCCTTTAGAACTAAGGTGACTGTGTGACTTGGTCACATTTTTCATCCCTTCTTTAATTTTACTGAATTCTTGTTCTAGTTCTCCAACTCTAGACCTCATTCTTGCCATGTCCACTTTTAGTACCTGGTTGTCACGGACAACCGTTACCCACCCATCTCGCTGAACTATTTGAGTAGCCATTTCAGTGGGGGCTGTAGATGAAGCTGCAGGGGCACTTTCGCGATGCAGAACGTTGAGCCAGCCAGCTATAGCTGTTCTCAACTGCATCTGCTCGAAGAACAAGACTTGTAATATGACTCTAAGAGGCAACCTTTCGTTTTGAGATGCATGGGCACAAGCGTCAATCGAGAGTTTCTGAAAATCAATAATGCCGCATAGCTGCACCTTCTCTTTCTCCGAGAGCCAGGGATGTGTCTGCACTATCTCATGGAAGAATTCAATAAAA
Source organism: Rehmannia glutinosa (assembly GCA_016081115.2). NCBI lineage: Eukaryota > Viridiplantae > Streptophyta > Magnoliopsida > Lamiales > Orobanchaceae > Rehmannia > Rehmannia glutinosa. The sequence continues at coordinate 12,088,016 of CM071924.1, read as the reverse complement.
ACCACAAATAAATAAATTAGAAAAAATGGTAAATTAACATTTTTAAGGGAAGGGGACAATGACGTTAACCAAAAGCAAAAGCCATAACTGGTCAAACATAAAACGCATATGAATCCTTGGCAGGCCAAAACAAATGCATGCACCGACTTTTACAAGGGAGTGTACGGAAAATTATTGAACTAAAAATTGTAACTAAAACAGTCAAAATCAAAGAAAATTGTTGAAATAAGATCCTTGAAAAAAATGTGGGATTTCCTTACTTTTTTTAAAAACAATCTATAAGCCCCTAAGTGATCTTATAAGCCCTCTCTAGAAAAAATTTACCAAACAAACGCATTAGATTGTCATGGGGATCTCATACCAACTTTAAAAGTGTAAAATCAAGTCACTCAACTCCCAACATGACTAGTAGCTATAAACTCAACGGAAACCAGAGTAGTCACTTAGAGAAGCAATATCCTCCTTTTCAGCCACATTTTTTCTATAAAAAGATAAAGAAACATCTCCTTTGATTCCTAACTGAAAAACGAAAATACGAACAGGAGATCTTAAGCATAAAGAAAACAAGAGCCAAAGAGAACCAGCAAATGAGGTATTTGCAAACCTTAAAGTAAATATCCAACGCTCGGTATAGCCCATCATGCAAAGATCGGGAAGATTCTGGCAAGACCTCTGCCAATGACCGTATTTTTCCAGGTTTCAAGTTTACATCAGAAGCAACTTCTGTTATATAATTATCTACCAATCTTCCGACTCTCTTCAGTCGTCCGGACGATGGAGATGTTTCAAGGACAAATGATGATGGGGATATAGAAGTTAAACTTGGTTCAGAACGTACAAAATGATGAACCATCCTTTCAACACAATCAGTGTTGTACAAAGTATCAGAATCTGAATAACTAGGAATTAGTAAACTGTCTATTGTTACCAATTCTAGCTGTGTACCTATTCTTTTTTCCAAAGCATCCTGGCAAGTATGGTTAACTTCCAAGATTAAAGCCACACGTAAAAGTCCCAGTAGAAAACGGCAGAAAGATTTACCCTTCTTCTCAGGCAGTAATTTCACAACAGTTCTCAAGAGTACACTCCGATCAATGGTAACAGGTCTCAAGCTAAAACTACCAACTTTTCTAGATATACCACTTTGTCCTCCATGCCATCGATCCAACCCAGGAAGGTATTTCTTACAATAGTGCATTATAGCACTTACTAAATTTTCAGGCCTTATCCCTTTTTCTTCCATTGTTCGAATAAGTCTCTCAAATAACTCTACACAGAGACACGAAATGTCCTCAAACCACCAGTCAGATTTGGTACTATAGATCCTCACACCTGTGTTTATCCCATTCCACAGAATGCTACCTCCAGGACTCTGCATAGTACCATACATCATCATCGGCCATCCGAATAAACTGGGATCAGTACACACCATCACTGACAAAGCGTTCAGACATCTACTTATAATTTGAAGTTTGTCGGCTCTTGGAATAACTGGTTCACAACTTTGGAGAGCCAAAATGCAATTCTTCCAGTGGCGTAGAATATGCCTATGGAAGAAACTTTCTGCCTTGGGCAATAAATTATCATCATCATAGTAATCGGTCATATCAAGATAGTCTGCTGCACAATACAGCATTACTATGTTCCTTGGTGTAAACTCTACCCGGCCACCATAACAGAATTCAACTATCATGAAAAATGTATCGGCGCCACCTGGAAATTCTTCGAGTACTTCGAATGTATGATCACTGGTACTTTGAAATTCTTCAACAATGTTAGCTATTTTTCCACATCTAGAAATAAGAGGAAACTGGAAAATAAACACTTTCATCAGATCAAAAAGTGAAGAAAACCAAAATGACAATTGTTAAAGCATATTCTGGGGTTAAAGAGAATTGATCAATGACCAAAAAGGAAGGTACTTGTGCAGACACAAAAGGATTAAGGGTCTGCATCTCGTTTAACATCCACGTGGGGGCAAAAAAAAGAAGAAGAACCCTAACAGCTTAAAACCATCAGTGACCTCACACCTAAAGGCATCTCCAACCCAACTTCAAATCCTACATCATTACAACAAATATGCAAAAAACCCTCTCCAACCCAACTCTAAACCTTACCCCAAATTTAGTGTAATAGAATATCCCCTATTTGCCCTCCAATTGTCTTCTACTTCAAATTTAAATTACAATTGTATCCGCATTTTATATATAATTAAGTTATATACCATGGTTTTAATAATTAAATAACATTTCCTATAAATAAAAATAATTAACAAATAATTACAATTTAAACTACAAGAGATACTAATATTAATTGTAATATTTATTTTGTAATATGATTTATTAATGTATAATTAATTAAATGTAATTTTTTAGTTAATCACAGTAATAGTAATAAAATATAAGTAAATGGAATAATTATATAAATAAATAAATTTGTTTACTATAAAATGAAAAAGAAAGAATAAAATATTCATTTGGTGTAAGATTTAGTGTAACGGGTTGGAAATGGTTTTGACAAAATTACACCAAAACACCAGCATGACATCTGAATCCTGTCAGAAAAACCTCAAATAAGAGTTTCCTTACAAATCTATGGAAAGCAATGCTTATCATATGCCACAATGAAAACCATCGTAAGAGCCTTAAAAAAACTATCCTAAATTTGTCCTGCATCAACCAAATAAAAAACAGGGAATCTGTATTTTATTCCAAGATTACTCATCACTCCTTTGATGTCTGAATTTGCAATTAATGGGGAAAAAAACAACTAAACCAGATCCATGTCGCACTTGACTTTCTAAGGTCACATTAAGTCATTTTTTTGGCAAGAATATGCATTTTATCCCTTTGAGACATAAAGATTCCAGGAACAGGCTCTTTTTCCTACTTGGAATTCACATTCCATTCTCAGTCAACAAATGAGGTATATTACTCAAAAATACAAATAGCACAAATCCACAGAGAGTAAAAAGAAACACAGAAACAGAAAACTTATCTTATTCACATTTGATTAAAGATGTAATCTACACATACCTTGTGAAGATGGAAGTTCATGTCATCCACCACCAGAGTAATATCACTTGGCAGACTTGCATCGGAGAACCTGACATGAGTTAAATAACTTATAATTCATATTGTGAAAATCCCACTGTCAATAGATAACAAATCTCAATTTAAACTTGTTTGTCTACAACTCCATTGTCACATTGTACTTCGTATCCCGATAGAGACAAGCCCTGGTGGTCACCACATCTTAAAATAAAAATGTATTACCCTAAACTTCCCAAATTCCTCATAGGGAACAAGACAACCTAGCCAAGTAAAACTTTTCTCAATTTCTTATGAGAGACCAACAAAGCCCAAACAATGAGCTCATCCAATATGTAAGCTCATCATGGCCTCACAAAGATAGCACATGAATTATGAAGTGACCAAGAAATAAAACTAATTAAGCTCCTCGTCATATTAGCAACACATAAATTGATAGAAAATCTCCTTTGCCAAAAAATTGATGTTAAAAAGTACATAAACTTAGAAAACTGGCAACCTGAATTTTCGAGATTCTTAATATATAAGAGCAGTATCTATCTCTGTGTCTAGAGAGAGGGGTTGGTTGTTCATGGCTGTCAAGAACTGTAAAAAAAATTGTAAAGTAAAAAGAATTTGTACACACTGATAGGGAGAAAGGTGGGTTGATACCAGTCATTTCCGTGTCGATGGAATCCAGAAATTTTCCCAGCAGGAGCCATCACAAGCTAGAGTCCCTCTCTTTCTTTACAGAAAGGTTCTTTTTCAGTTTAGTCCTTCCTCTTTATAATTAACTGCACAATCCAATTCAAATTTCCACCCTTCTCTCTTTCCCTCTCCAAACCATTAGAGCTCTCTTCATTTCAATTCAGTACATTCAAACAAAAGAGACCCTGATGTTAATTGTTCCTCCCACAGCTCAGCACTTCATCAGTTAACTATATAAAAATAAGAAACAAAACAGGGCAGCCCACCAACCATATCAACCAGAGAAATCCACTTCAGAAAGAAACTAAAAAGAGATACAACAACCAACAACATAAACCGACTCAGTTTACTGAGTCAACCTTTGGTTATATCTCTATAGGAAATATGGAACAGTAATTATGAATTCATAACTCATAAAAGTTCCTCACAACCCTTGAGTCTATTCTATAACCCAACTATTTCTACAACCCTTGAGTCTATTCTACAACCCTTGAGCTATAATACATTCCTTTACTTAAACATTATAAACAGTACAAAAGGAGGTAGCACAAACAAGCTTTAAAAAAAAAAAACTCGGAAAACAAAATGAGAAGGCATCAGTGTCCACAAAGTGTATGATATCTTTTATTGAGCTCTTAACTATAAAACCAACAAATTTGTCGATGCTTATGTGTTTCTGCATACGCCGGCACGCCGAAGAGAAGAGAGTCTAGCCGGATGAGGAAAAGAGGGCATTAATTAGACGGAAGAGAAAAGAGAAAAAAAGGTGACCAAGGTAGAGGAAAACATGTTGTGACGTGATTGAGAGTTAAGTGTTGCTTTTCGTCGAACAGGTGGTGCGCGAAATCCCAGAAGGTTCATAGGAAAGTAAAAGAGTTCGGTGTAGGTGCTTGTATGTACATGTATGATGTACGTGGTGTGCGTTGGTTTGAAAAGTTTGAAACTGACTATAAACTGTTTATTGCTCGGAGAGTTAAATATATCACTGCACATCCGCGCCGGCCTGATCTATAACTAGAATTTTGTTGGCGCAATTTTAAAATAGGGACTATTTAATATTTATATATATATATGACTATTTTTTTGGAAATATTTATATATAAATATTTATTTAAAAGGATAATTACAAAAACTAGCCTTGATAGAGTTAGTCTAATTAAAAAAAAAAAACAAAAACTTAAAGGTGTGTTTATTTAGTGATTGGGGGAAGTTTTTTGTGGTGATTAAGGGAAGGAGAGTTTGGTGTGATGCATTGGGAAATGTATGTATTATTAAAAAATTCATCAGAAGTGTAATTTAATATTTGGCTAGTGATTACGGGAAGAAAATGGGAAGATTGGCTTATGGGTGAAGCCAACCAAATATACCCGTTAGTTATCTTTCATTCAAAACTATAAATATCTTGACATTTATTTCTATTTCACAGTTGCACCCTCAAGGGTCAGGATGATGTATTTTTAGGTTGATGTATTTTTAGGTAAATAGAAACCTTATTGTGGTGTTTGTAAATAGTAACACCTTAATGAGTATTTGTAATTTTAAAAGACTAGTAAAAAACACGTGCATTGCACGTGATCCCCATAACTTTACTAAAATAATTAAGTGATTGTTTGGGAGCACTTTTGAAATCGACTTTTGGATTTAAAAGTCACTTTCAATAATAATTCATGTTTGGTGGTTAATTTAGAATGGACATTTGGATAAATTACTCCTCCAAAGAGTCCATTCTAGATAAGTGAGAATTTGAGGCTTTTTGAAAAGTCCATTCTAGAGAAGTTCATTCCTAAATGGACTTTTTCATAAGTACTCCCAAACATGCACTAAATTATTTAATAATTTTATTGACTAATATTAAATATTAAAAAGTGAAATAAATATTAATTAAATTTAAATATTACACAGTATTTCATATATATTTTGCTTTACTTTAATTACAGATCAATATGAATTGTTAAATAACACAAAAATTTTACAATTAGCATAACAACGAAATAAGTTTTATATTAGCTTACAATCACATTCATCGGTCTTTATTTCATTGTTATGGCTAGAAAAGTTTTTTTATCTTACATGAGTTTCGAATTCTTTTAGCATTAGATGCATTTTACATAATCAGACAATTAAATCACATGCAAGTTATCGCATTAATAAAAAAAATTAATTAAATATTATATCAAAACCCATCTTAATATAAATATTTTATTTGTTATTGTTATTCAATTAAAATAAAATAAAGGTTAGTGAAATTCTTATACTTCATGTGCTTACTTGTTTTATTCTATCTCAGTTCTTCGATTAAAGAAATGTAAAAACAATTGTAATATAATATATATGTAAAAAAAATTCATATATTAATTTAATTCTAGTAACAAAGTCAATATTTTATCATTAACACTTAAACTTAAAGTTTGTCGTCCTCCTATTTCCAGTGTCTTAAAAATAATAAATACTAACCTAATATAAAGAAATAATCCATTATTTTCATCGAGAGTCAGGTATTAAATAAAATTATGAAAAAGTGATAAGTCGAAGTCTGAGTTTTGAAACTCTATTCAATTGCACACAAACTATCATTATTTAATAAATAATAAAACTAAAGACAGTCTTATGAAAGAAAAAATAAGTTAATAATTTTCACGTGTCAATCTTCAATAATTAAATATAATAGTAATTAACTTTTATGTTTGAATTTCTTTTTGCATTCACTTATATTTTTAAAAGTTATACATAATAAACTATAAACTAATATAGTTTTTTAAATTTCATAAAGTTTTAGAAAGATGCGTTATACTATTAGAGTTTGTATTTGCAATTGAATTTGGCTATTGTAGTTATATTAATATTTACATAGTTGTAAATTTTATAAGCCGTATAGTTATGAAAATTGCAATTATTCTTAATATACTGAAACTCATCTATATTTATTTGAAGAGACTGTAAATTTAAAATTGTTCTCATTTAATCTCATTTACAAAATCATATTATTTGTTGTAGAATATAATTATCAATCCATTTTATTACCTTTATTGATAAAATGGTATATAGTACTTTAATCTTTATTATTTAAAATTTTGATTGATTTTTTGATCAAATAAGGAAATATAGTTGCCAAAAATTTAGATATCAAGTGTTAAAGTCCCCCCTTTAACTATTCTCTCTTGCCTCCTTATTCCCGGAATAATTCATATTACTTGGCACTAAACATGGTCACTTCACTCAAATTTATTAATATATAGAGTTTAACACAATAAATTTGATACATAAATATTATTTTGAATATTTTGATTATTATATTGGTACCTAAATTCACATGTAATTTAATAAATATTAATCTTTGACATAAATATCAAACTATTTCTTATTAAATAAGTTTAGTTTATTTATTTATTTTTTTACAATTTCATATACATACAATGACTTTCCATTTTTTATTCTTATTTTCATGTTTTTCATAATATTTGATTTTGTAAAAATTAGAATAATTTGCACCCAATTTTATAATAATTATCTTTGTGCTTGAATATTTATAAGTCATAAAGGTGTGCTTTTAAAATGAACTGAGATTTTATCGAAAATATCAAATTATACATATTATATGAAAGCCATTTAATTTTTTCTTTATAATTCACAACTATGACCCACATATTTTTTTAATTATTTACTTTTATTCTTTCAAATCTTTATAATATGTTTCATCTGGTTTAATTTTAAACTATCATATATGTGATTAACCCCCAAAATTATTTAGATCAATATCACTTCATTAATGTCAAGTATAACCATTTATTTTTCAAGATTTTTTATTCTTAGTTTCACTCTTATTTGTTGTAATTATTCAATTTGCTTAGTTTTTATGAATGTCATGTTAGTATTTGAACTAATACATAATTTGTTATATATAATTGCTTTTTCAGTTGTCAAATTGTTACATTTTAAATGAGTTTATTTATTTATTCTTTTGCATAGTAGAAAAGATCTTTTAGACTAATATAATCCAATTTTAGCTCATGGTTCACTCTTTCACACCATTTTATTAAGATTTAATTATTTTGGTATACGTTTTTATTATAAATATGAATCATTTGATATTTTAAACTTATAATTTTTAAGGGTGTAACTTTCAAACGACATTCAAGTTTTATCATAAATGTCAATTTAATACATATGAATTTTGTTTTATTAAGTTTGCCTTCTTTGTTTTTTTTTTTTTTATAAATTTATATATACAACTTTTAACACTTTTTTGCACTTGTTCTTAAAATTTATAGAAAATAAAATAATCGAAAGATTGAAATCATAATATATTAAAAAATAATAAATTAGAAACTAAAACTTATAATGTTATATATAGAAAATTAAGTAAAAGTCATATTAATACATATAGTTAATATTTAAAAGGTAATGTTTTTGTCGCGGCAAACTTGTTTTGGTTCTTGTTCACTTTTTTTATGTTAATCTTATTCCTTTTATATTGTACTTTTTATTTTATTGATATGGCTAATTAAAATAAAATATACATATGAAATTGGAATAAAAGTAAATTATGAAGCTCTCTTGTTTCAATATTATTCTTTAACAAGCATCAATAAATTAATTATTAAATTGCATATTACTAATTGAGGAAGAATTTTTCAACCATAAAGGAATTATTTATTTTCTCTACTTTTTATTTAGCATCAAACCGCCAAAAATATTTTTTATTTTATTTTTCTTCTCGTGTATATTTTTTTCATATAAATTATAATAGACATATTTAATTATTGAGAAAATTTAAAAGAATATAAGAAATATACAATTTTGCATCATACTAAAAGTTAAATAGTTAAAATTTCTTCTATAATGACTTGTGTATATGTTTAGAACATATAGTTGAAGATTTTAAAACCTAGTTTATATTTGAAATTGATTTTATAAGAAATTTAAAGTATTCTTAGTATTATGATTAAAATATATATTAAAAATAATAAATTAGAAACTAAAACATATAATGTTATATATAGAAAATTAAGTAAAATCATATGAACATATATAGTTAAAATTTAAAAGGTAACGTTTTTGTAGCGACAAACTTGTTTTGGTTCTTGTTCGCTTCTTTTTTTCATGTTAATCTTATTCCTTTTATTTTGCACTTTTTATTTTACTGACATGGCTAATTAAAATGAAATATACATGAAATTGCAATAAAAATAAAATATGAAACTCTCTTGTTTCTATTATTATTCTTTAACAACCATCAATAAATTAATTTTTAAATTACATATTATTAATTGAGGAAGAATTTTTCGACCATAAAGGAATTATGTATTTTCTCTACGTTTTATTTAGCATCAAAACCACCTAAAATATTTTTTATTTTATTTTTTCTTATCGTGTATATTGTAATTTGATCTTTTTCTTATACATTATAATAGACATATTTAATTATTGAGAAAACTTAAAAGAATATAAGAAATATACAATTATGCATCATACTAAAAACTAAATAGTTAAAATTTTCTTCTATAACGATTTGTACAATTGTTTTGAACATATAGTTTAAGATTTTGAAACCTAGTTTATATTTGAAATTGATTTTATACGAAACTTAAAGCATTCTTAGTGTTATAATTAAAAAATATATAAAAAATAATAAATTAACTAAAACTTATAATGTTATGTATAGAAAACTAAGTAAAAGTCATATTAACACATATAATTAAATTTAAAAGATAACATTTTTGTCGCGACAAACTTGTTTTGTTTTTTTTTTCGCTTTTTTTTCATGTTAATCTTATTCATTTTATTTTTTACTTTTTTTTTACTGATATAGCTAACTAAAATAAAATATACATGAAATTGCAACAAAAATAAAACATGAACCTCTCTTGTTTTTAAAATTATTCTTTAACAACTATCAATAAATTAATTTTTAAATTTCATATTACTAATTGAGCAAGAGTTTTTCGACCATAAAGGAATTATGTATTTTTTCTACTTTTTATTTACCATCAAGACCACCTAAAATTTTATTTTTTCTTATCATGTATATTGTAATTTGATCTTTTTCTTATAAATTATAATAGACATATATGTTTAATTATTGAGAAAATTTAAAAGAATATAAAAATATAAATTTTGCATCATACTAAAAGTTAAACAATTAAAATTCTCTTCTATAACATTTGTGCAAATGTTTAGAACATATAGTTGAAGATTTTGAAACCTAATTTAAATTTGAAATTGATTTATAAGAAATTTAAAGTATTCTTAGTGTTATGTCTAAAAAATATATTAAAAATAATAAATTAGAAACTAAAACTTATAATGTTATATATAGAAAATTAAGTAAAAGTCATATTAACACATATAGTTAAAATTTAAAATATTGGTTGATTCATTTGGACCTTCATAGCATGTGTACATAAATAACAAAACTATAGAAAAACATAAATAATTAATTTTCACATAGTATTGAATTTTATATTGTTAAAATTTTCTCATGTGAAGTTCTTATATATGCTTATGACATATGGTTAGAAAGCTCAAGAAATCTAGTTTAATATGAAGCTAATATTATATGAAAATTCAAAATATTTTAAGAGGTATAGCTGAAAGAATAAATACTTTTGAAATGTAGAATATAAAAGGTCATATTGTCTTATAATTGCATAAATAGAAGTTAAATATAACTATCAACTTACTTAGTTATCCTAAAATTTTACTATATCTAAAGGATATTTTTGTCCAATCAAAAATTGCAAGAAATATTCACACTTTTAAGATAGTATAGATAGATAGATATAGATAATTGAAGTTTTTTGTAATTAGGCTAAACTTCGAGACCAGTTTGCAACTACCCCTTTATTTAAATTGATAACTTGAAGCTAAAAAATTAAAAGTATAGTGAACTAACCAGATTATGCTCCAGTAACCCGAGCACACTATGTGGCAATGGAAAAAGAAAGAAAGTCGAAACAAAACTGCAGCAAGTGAGCAAACAACAGAGCAAGCAAATGGCACTTTCATAGTACAATGGTATTAATCATAAAATTAAGTATCATTCAAAATGTTTTTGTCGAATGATTCCTTCAATTTCGAATCATTTAATGCAAACAAAAGCTTACAAAGCTCAAGTTAATGGAACAAAGCAGTTGGACCATATGTTTCTTGCCATTCGCCTCTCAACATTGCAAAATAACACCTTTCATCAAAAGAAAATAATTCAAAGAAGGCGAATCAACGGACCAAACCTAATAAGAACCAAGAAACTATTACAATAATGGAACACATTAATTTTAGGGATAATTACAAAAACACCCCTAAGGTTTGGGTTAATTACAAAAAACAGAGTTCTTTGAAAATTACAAAAACCCTTGAGGTTTGATTCCATATTACATTTTCTAACATTTCAAAAAATCCCCTGACATTTACAAAAATATTACAGTTACCCCACTTAAAGTTAAGACAAAATAAAACCTAAAGGGGTTTGTAATTTACCCAAACCTTAGGGGTGTTTTTGTAATTATCCCTTAATTTTATCTCGATTTTCAACTTTTATATCTTTACAGAAAAATCCCACATCCGAACTGGCTTTTGCAACCATATTAACAACTATAGCTGTAAAACTTACATACAGCTCAAGCTCCTGAACATTATGCGGCTACTCAATTAAATCATTTCACCTCACTGATCAGACACGGTTCAACATCAGACCGAAAAGCTCTGACACAAAAAAAATTCCCAAGAAAATAAAGAAAAGAAAAGCATAAATTAATAACAAATTATTAAAAAAAATCGACTAAAAAAGTTCAAACAAAATGATACAACATGATCTCTTGTAGGTAAACTAACAACAGGTAGCTAACAACTAAACCAATGAGCAATACTATCTTTTGCTCGTGTGATAACCGAGATATAGTTTAAGCCAAATGCTTAGCATTAAAGTACAGAAAAATACAATGAAATTTCTAGTTAGGCGACATCTCGAAGATATTAGACACATAGGATCATTACAAACATGAGCCTTAAACTACTGGCACTTGAGAGGGACAAAAGAATGATGTGTATAAGAAAGGACGATATCAATATATGGAGATATCCTTGAAAATGAATAGAAAGGCCTGCCAATAGCAAAACAACGAAGAGAACCAAACATCATTCATTTTTTCCTTAACTTGCCGTAGGGTTTGAAATAGCCTTCTTGATAGCTTCAGCATACGTCCTGTGTTGGTAAGTGAGAGTGGATTCGAGCAAGTCCCAAAGCGATGTCTTTGGATTCCATCCTGAAAAAATGAGAAATTAAAAAATGTGTCAGAGAAAATTAATATAGTACCCACAAAAAGAAAAACAAGTTTGCAACAAGAATGATTTCTTTACCAAGTTGTTTGTTAATTATGGTCATGTCTGGAATTCTCTTGTCACTGTCATCATAGCCTTCGCCATAGAATTCTTTCGAGCTTATATCAATGGTAGGTGAATCTAGTGAAGGTTCTCCACTCACCTTTGTGTAAACCTGAAAAGCATGCAAGTTAAAAGAGGAAATTTTCAAGAAACTACTAGCCAAATAGAGAATTGAAAAAACGATAGCAAAAAGAAACTACTAAATGGAGGGCAACAGTTTAAAGACGATTACAAATACTCTAAATCACCTGAGTCATCATTTCAGCAAGCTGTCTGACTGTAACTTCATTATTGGGGTTGCCCACGTTAAATATATGACCATTAGCTCTGGCTGGATTTTCCTGAGTCCAATCATACCACTCAGCAACAATTCAACAGATTAATATCAAAAAGAAATATCAGAGAACCAAATGCTGCACATACAATCATCAAAAGAACAGCTTCGATGGCATCCTTAATATAAATGAAAGTTCTTTGAGATTCGCCACCATCAACAAGCTTCAGGGGTTCACGCCTTAAGAGATTCTGTACAGATTTAGCAAATTAAAAAATAAGACAAGCTAAAAAATAATGGTACATCGCCATTCAAATCAGTGGGTAAAATGGTCTTACGTTGCTAAAGCAGGCCAGAACTCTTGGAACACCCTCACTTGGACCATCAATTCCGGGTATGAAGTCCATCCTGGGACCAATCCAGTTGAAGGGCCTCACAATTGTAAATTCAAGGCCATTTTCAGCACCCTCAGCTGTAAAACAGAGCAGTTATGACAACTTGTACTGCGAGTTTAGACACTGAAAATGAATGTTTGTGAAGCATAAATACAAGATCGCTAACTCACCATAAATCAATCTCTCAATTAATTGCTTGGCACATGCATATGACCACCTCTGCTTCTCAATTGGGCCAAAAATGCAAGGGGAGGCATCCTCCTTAAGAACATAATATTCTGGATCCTGATGCAAGATGATGAATATGATTCAGAATACTTTCAGAAAACATTATCACCAAACCAAAGAGAAACAGTAAATCAAAGACACCTTGGCGATCTCTCGAGAAGTAGAAGTACAAGCAAATGCATGCAATTAATAAATTGTAAAGAGTGGCATGTACCAAATGAAATGGCAATGGTAGAAGTATTATCAATAGATAACCGAAGGAAAAATGTATTTACAATTAGCATTCAGTATATACTATTACTACAAACTACTATAGAAAGTTTCTGATGTCTAACTCTTCATGAAAACAGACACAAGTCATGGCATATAAGATTCATACAATACGAGTTTCATTTTGCCATCCCCATAAAAAGGAGACATGGAAAGGATTAGGCAAAACCCTGGAGTAAATAGTCAGTTTTGAGGAAGGGTAAAACTCTAGATGATGTAGATCTACTCCAACCTTTCAAAGTCAAGTATTTTATGAGCAAGTGTAAAAGGCAATTCACCAAGAGGAAACCATGGTAACTGTATCAGAAAAGGACAAAGGATCACTGGAGGGACCCACATGGAAAACATTCACCCGATCACAATGTCTTTCTCTACAATCCATCAAATAAATCAGATGAACAAATTCAACACAAAACACGTGAAAAAGCTCGCATCATATCAATAAAGGTACAACCGTCCACTTGAGAAACCTAATCTAGAAAGTGAAGGGAAATAAAAGAGAAGACTCACCTGCCGCAATGGGCTATCTTTGGGCAAAAAGCTACCAATCGTTTTGCCATAAATTTCACAAGTGGAGAAATGTATGAGGCGCTTGCCATTTTCTGAACAGTATTTAACCTAAATCCAGAAGAGTAAAAAACAACTTCAGCGTTCACCAACAGCAAATTACTAACTACATCAAACGGTTAAGGCAACACACTTACCACAGGGAGAGCATCGATGAAATTGCTGTAAATTGTGTCAAGAGGACGTGTGTTATAATCTGCTGGAGTGCATATAGCAGCAAGATTTATAGTCTAAGTCACAAGAAAAATCCAAGATTCAGTCCAAGTCAAAAGTTTTGATAAATAATGCATTCAACGTAGTATCAAAATCACCAAGTTACTATCATAGCAAGAAAAAAATTCCACTGACGAACAGTTAGGAGATTAATACAGAATCACAAACGATGAAGCGGGTACAGAAAAATGAGCAAAGAAATATAAAAGAAATTGACGAAGAAACCTCCTAACAGCAAAATAGCTACCTTACCCGAGGCACACATCAAATATCAATTCAGATTCAAAAGAGATTCAAAATTTCCAATCAAGATCTAAATAAACTCCAAGTTAAAAAATAGATACAGAAGAAATAAATGTGAAAATTCATAATTCAATTATGATTTCCCAAAAACCTGCAGAACTCCAAAAAAAATGAAAGTTGGAAATACCAAAGCAACATCAAAGCCAAAAAAAGGGAAAAACTCGAGGAAAGAAGCAAAGAAAACGACTCAAAAGAACCACAAAATCCAGATCCGGAAGCCAATGACGACAATCCAAAACCAATTTCCACAGAAACTAACCAGAATGCAGAAACTAACCAGAATGCAGAAACCAAGCAAATAAGTGCAAAGAAAATTACAAGATCCGCCATGCGGATGAGGCCTTCGAGGCGAGAGTCGTTCTTGATATTAAGGCGGTGGAACTGGATGCGATCCGCCCACTGCAACGATGAAGGCTCAAGAAGGTGCTTGATCTTGTCATTGTAAACATCCACGGCAAACAGCTTGTGCGGCGTCTCCGCCATCAGCTTCTCGCAGAGATGCGAACCGATGAAACCTCCGGCGCCAATCATGCATATCGTCATCGGCTTTATCGGATTTCCGTCCAGATCTACTCTTCCACTCGCCATTTTATGATGCTAACAATAACAACTTCTACTCAGATTTTCCTGTACCTTCTTCCCTTTGAAGAGATGGAGAGAATTTGTGAATATTTTGTGTGAGAATTTTGAGGGGATTTTAGGAATGGGAAATTGAGAGGTGAAGTGTGGATGTATTTAAAGCTGGGAAAAGGAGGGAGGAGAGGTTCCCAGAATCTGTGGCCCTACTCATTTCATTGTTAAAGCCATGTTATCTCTACTCGCCTACGCACAGGTTTATGCAATACTCGCGAACCGTTGGTGCCACGTGGCAACTGGAAATTGGACGAAAAATAGAATTTTTATTTTATTTTTTTATCATCATTTTATTTGTAACTTTGAGGGAAAATTTTAAAACAATTGAAAAACTCGGTTCGAACCTGATCAATACTCATTGCACTTTGGGGGAATTGGATAGTAGTCTAGTAGTTAATATAGATGACAATATGTCTGAGTAAAACCCGGAACCGAACCAGACCCCACTCATTTGGGGTGGATATGTGACAAATAAATGGGTATGGGGTGGTAACGAGTATTAGTTTTTAGACCCGAATGAGTATGGGTTAGGTAGCGATATAGTAGGACCCTACCTATATAGTTAGTTCTTTTGTTAGTTTATATATAGAGTGTGTATATTGTTGTTCCGAGCTCTTAATTTTATATATGTTGTTGGTGTTTTATTACATATTTCGTATGATATCTACAAAATTATATAAATATCACATTTGACATCATTTTTGAGTGCAATATTTGAGTAAAAATCATACAAAATTGGTCAAATATATGAAGTTGACGGGTCTAATGGGTTTAACAGGTTTTACCCGCTATACACTGTATGGGTCGTGGCGGGTCTGTGTTTAAGATGAGACGGGTCGTGATGGATATGTATATTACGTTTCCTTAACGAACCGGGTCTTGGGTCCAAGCGAACCAGACCCATTGACGTCTCTAGTGGTTAAAGAATCTTAAACTTAAGCCAACGGTCTGGGTTTGATTCTCATTGTCTCTCCCCGCCCAAGATTTGTACTCATACAAATAAAATACTTGTTGCACTTTGGTGCCACATGGATGAATGGAAATCAGACAGAAAAATTGATTATTTTTTTTCAACTGTTTTGATCGTCCTCTTATTCAAACTTTTCTTTAATGAGGTGAGTTGAGTTGAGCATATAGGATAAATCTAAAATAAACTGAAAAGCACATATTTGAACCTAGATTAAACACTCTTGTAAATGTGGGCAATACCACTTAAACTAAAAGGCTCATTGTTTCTCTTATTGGAGAGCTTGAAACTGTGTGTAGAAAATAAATTAAGGATTAAAAAGTTATGGGTCTTGTATGAGATTATGGGAGTGCTTGCTTGTGAAAAAAATTCACTCCTTCCACTTTTTGGACAAAATTTTGCATGAATATGTGATTGCTTATGAAAAATTTTCAAAAATATACTATTCAATTTTCTCATTTTTCAAATCATCAATCACATCCATGTATGATAATTTTAACAAAAAAAATCACATCAACTATTATTATACAATCATATCACAAAAATATTATTCACTCTCTCTTATTTTTCAAATTACCAATCACATCTTAATACTGTTATACTAAAAAAACTATCACATCAATCATCATCACATTTTTATCTTATATCCGATCACACTCTCAAAATCCATTCTCATTTTTTTAAAATAATTTTTTCACACTATTCTCTCTAAAACTAAAAAATAGCGCAACGAAAGGTCAAGTAATCACTCCCATAAGTTTTCATGATCTATTTTCTAATGTTGAAAAATAAAATTTGAGAATATTTATTGGTTTTCATGTGAAAAATGGAATTATATTTGGAAAAATGAATGAAAATGAGTTTTATGTAGGTTTGAAAATTAAATTATGTTTGGTATATATTGAAAGAAACCATAATGCTAAAATAAATATAAAAGAAAGTTATTTGAGAATTCATAAGCTCTTAAAATAATGCATGCAGTAAATCAACTTACTTTCAAAATACAATCTTATTCTTGCCCCATGGGCTAGTTCAATTGGTACTTGGTAGGCGGCCTGCTATGGGACACCAAGATCCCGAATTTGAAACCTACCAATTGCAATTACACCTAAAATCTCTCGGGACCAAGCGTTGGGGCGCACATGATTACCCCCGTTTGGTAGTTGTAGGTGTGCCCAAAGGACCATGCCACAGTAAATTATGAGTTATCAAAAGAAAAAAAAAATACAATTTTATTCTTAACAAGTTTGTGTAACTACATGAATTGATGTTTTTATTTATAAAATTATCGTTGCCAACATCTTAAAACTCATTATCGTAGTTAATCCAAACATTTCGACAAGTTTTTTGTAAAATAAGATTTCATATATTATTTTTTTTTGGAAGGCAAGATCTATAAATTCTAAATACATATTATAAAAAAAAATATAACAACTTTTAATAAACTAACAAATACCCTCAAATCAAAAAAAAAAAAATCTATTGACATGTTTGATTTACATACAAGGATTTATTTATTTTTTTAGTATATGAACTATAGACACTTTGATAAATTGGTATTTCACATTTGTGATTGACCAATTCAGTTCCCAAACTTCTTAAATTTAATAAATTAGTACCTATTTTAACTTGAAAAAACGAAAAATTTCCCACAAAATTCAGGTACTAAAAAATCAATAACCGTTTAAATTTGTGTATAAGTATATAATAATTTGTTTAGACTAGGTGGACTAGCTCGCTGAATTTAGTCCAAGTGGTGCATGTGAGTGGGAGATTAAACCAATGAGCTGTCCATCTTTCATTCTCACGTGGCTCTTATTTTTTCATGCAATTTGCAGACGTCATACTATTATTTTACTCCTCCATTATATAAACTATTAATAACTCCCTTTCCAGATCCCCAAATTTCCATTTATCCAATAAAATAATTGATATCTTTCTCATTTGGGTGAGATAACACGAAAGGTACCTCAAATTTTATTGTTGGGATAATTACAAAGAGCCCCTTAATGTTTAGGCTAATTACAAAAAAAATAAGGAATTTTTTAAAATCACAAAACCCTTGAAATTTGATTGTCTTAAATTTAAGAGGGTAACTGTAATATTTTGATAAATATAAGGAGATCTTTTGAAATATTTATTGCATATGAAGGGAGAAAATATAAAACGGATCAAATCTAAAGGTTTTTTTTTTTGTAATTAGCCGAACCTTAAGGGAACTTTTGTAATTATCCCTTTTTTGTCTTCTTGAGAATTTATAGGCTTTAGAGGAACCGAGCTCGGACAAACGAGGGTTGTTCGTGTTCGTTCGTTTATTTTAAAAGATTATTTGTGTTCTTATTTAATAATTGAACATGTTCACGAACGGTTCACGGACATACTCATTAATTTTTCATGAAAAACTATATGAACATGTGTATGAAAAAGTTAAATACACCTTGTTCATGATCATCTAATTAACTCAAAATAAATGAATATTATGATGATTGCAAATGTAAATAGGTTGTAATATTAAACTAAATTAGACTTTATTTTTCACAATAAAGTAATGAATATTAAGCAGTAAATATTAATTAATAATTAAAAAATAAATAATAAACAAACATCAAACGGATAATAAATGAACATGTTCGTGAACAGTTCATGAACATAAACGAAGAATCATTAAGTTTTATAAACGAACGCTAACCGAGCTCGTTCACAAGCTGCTTGTCAGCTCTATTCATTTACAGCCCTAATAATTTAACAACTTTAGGGTGATGGCAATAATAAGATAATTCACCGTAAAATGGTATCAAAATTAACTGTTAGTATATTGTATTTTGTTAGCTTACATTTGAAATTTGTTGGTGTTAAACAAATTAAATGTAAATTAATGTACGAATTTTATAAATTTCTTTCTACTTTCTTTTTTTTAAAAATGTTTAATGAGAGTGACGTGATACTATTTACATAGATACATTTAGTAATTTTGTAATATAAAATAATACATTAATTAGAAAAAAACTAGTATAAAATAGATTAGTAATATTGGTGTGTGTGTGTGTGTGTATTTTTAATTCATGGGTATGTGCCTAGACCTTGTATTGTTATATTTTCAGAATTCATTTTCAGCTTGTGCAGTTTCTAGTGTTGAAAAACGAGTTATGAAACTTCATTGATTTTTTGTTTGAAAATTAGAATTATGTTTGGATGAGCAAATGAAATTAAATTATATGTAAGTTTGAAAATGAGAATATGTTTGGTTAAATAGTTTTGAAATTATTTTTTATGTATATAGTAATTTAAAAAAGTTGATAATGGTGGGTTCACTTCCAATATTTTAAATTGAATAGGTAATATTATATTTATAAGATTATAAGCGGTGAGTCTCATTAGATATATATATATATATAATTTAAAAATAGTAATATTTTAAGTAAATAGAGTTGGTAATGGTGGGTTCTAACTGTATGGGTTGAAAATTAAAATTATAGGTGTGAAATGTTATTTTATGTGTAAAATAAAAAATAAAAATAATAATTTCCATTAAAAATATATAAACAAACATAATTTTATTTTTATTAATAGTTGGAAAGTGGAAATTGTACAAGACCTAAAACTTTTTGGGGCGAGGTGAGATAAATAAACATTATTTGACTACTTTGCTCTTTAAAATTAGGTGTGCAACGTGTGAAATAGCATAATCTTCTACCTCATGATGACATCATATAATTTCCAAATAATTTAAAAAATAAATCAATTGTAAAATTAATTTATACGATAAAATATAAATACACACATATTCAAATGACAATATAATTTAATCTCATTCAAACATAAACATCCAAATAGTTATTAAACACGAAAATATAAAATCTAATTAGATACACATATCTCTCAATTATTTGAAGCCAACTGCTCAATCTCCAGCTAGTGACAACTAATGAGAGTGACAATTTAAATAATTATTTTTTTAAAAAAAATTAGACGCTATATAAATTTTAAACCTTAGTATTGCTATGTCTTTTAAAGTTATTCAATTAATACGGATTTTTTTTTCAAAAAAACAAAAACAAAATTAATACGAGAAAATAACTAAAATTTGCCTTATTATAAAATATCTATTCTTTTTTTTTTTTATACCTTGAGATTTGATAATTTTTATTTCGTAATTATTATAGATAGAGTCGTGAATCATGTCTGGCCACCGACACAGCAAGAGTCCTACCAAAAAGGCCAAAATAGTAAAAAATCGGTAAATATATTATTGAAAAAGACGCAAGCTCCATGAGTGCACGCGATATTAAACGCGTTTGTTTTATGTTGCCACCTTTCCCTTTTGGGCGTTACTTGTGTTGAGGGTTGTTTTAAGAAAACTAGCAAAAACTTATTAGAGAAGGCAAAAACTTGAGATTTAGATTCGTGAGACGGTCTCACGGATTTAGATTCGTGAGACGGTCTCACGGATTTAAATTCGTGAGATGGAGCCCTTATATAAAATTTTAAAGGTTTTTTTTTATAGATTTTATTTTTCTTAGGGTTTATATTTGTTTTTTTAGGGTTTATTTTGTTTCTTGGGTTTATTTTTAATTGATTAGGGTTTTTAGGATTTTTAGTTTTTTTTAGGGTTTATTTTTTAATTTTTCATGGTTCATTATTATTTTTAAATTTATTTTCATGGTTCATGTTTTCAAAACGGAGTCCTTATGAGGTCCGTCTTACGGATTTAGATCCGTGAGACCGTCTCACAAGAGACTTGTTCATTAGAGAAAAATGTAATTAGTGAAATAAATATTAACTTTATTTTTTTAAAAAATATGTTTTACTATCACAAAAGAGAGAATCAATCAAATCAAATTAACTAATACCTATGTAGTTGTACAAAGTTTCATCTACATTTTTTTCCTTCAACAAAATTGTGGAAATTTTCTCCATGTTATGTTTAACCAATTCTGTGTGATACGGGCCAAATTTGTCATATTAAATAGGATCGATATAATTTGGGAGGTGTGCGGCCTAAAATTAATAATTAACCTAAGCCCATGTGTTAGCTAGGGTTTTAGCTTGGCTTGGTAAACAAGCAACTCCAATTGTCAACATATAAATAGCTCACAAAAAGGGGCCTCAGGTTAGAATTACAATACACACATTTGATATACTGTTCTATTTTACATGTATTCTCTCTCTAGAGCGATCCTGACTTGAGCGTCGGAGAGGGTACGCCGGAAAAACCTTCCGACCCCCTTCTCACTGTTGTTTTGCAGGTATTAAGGCGGAACGAACATTGGAGATCGGGTTTTCTCGGTGGGGTAAATTTCTCGCCCCAACACTGAGATTCAATGAAAACATAGAATGGGTGATTCAAATAAATCATCCTTCGTTAATAAGCACTAAGAATATTAAACTAACAAACAAAAAAGAACAAAGAAGGAAATTATAAAATAAATTACATAGTAAAGGAAATTTAGAAGAACAATTTCTGAATTGGGTTTATAAAATAGTTTACATATGAATATAAAAAAAATGAGTAATTGCCATACATGCCCTATTTTTCGGTAAAAATACCACCAAATATGCTCCTCTCACTTTTGTATCTATATTTTTTTTTTACTTTTTTACCCTCATGTATATGTTTTTGATTATTTTTTCGTTTTTTTTTCGTTTTTTTGTTCATGTATTGATTTATATGTTATATATGTTGCTTTGATGTTGTTTAAGTTTGTTTCTTTGGTGTTTCGATATTTCAAAATAACTTTTACCTATTTTTATGGCGTTTTTTGCTTATGTATTGTTTTGTACATTGTTTCTATTGTTTCTGTGTTGTTCTATAATATTTTTAATGATGCTATAATAATTTTTTTGTTTTTTCATGTAGTTTATGTGTGGATACATTTTTCACCCACTTTTAAACTCTTTTTATTCATGTGGTATTTTTAATATTTTTTACGTTGTTTGTGGATTTTTCCATACCATTTTTTATGTTGTTCTTATGTTTATTTGTTGTTTCCACGTAGTTTTCGATGTTTATATATAATTTTTACCTTATTAAACTATTTTTGCTCAAATGGTATTTTCTATATTGTTTCTTGTTTGTTTCTATATTGTTTCTTTGTTGTTTCTATGTTTTTTTTTTTTTATATTTTTACGCATTGGATCAAAAATTGAATTGTGTTTTTTTATTCATGTTGTTTTTATATTATTTTAAATTTGTTTGGTTTTAATATGTGTTGTTTTATATGTATATTTCTTATCTTTTTGTTATAAAATTTTGAGTATAAAATGAATTATAATGGGACCAAAATTTATTTTTTCACTGAAATTTGATTAGAAGAAACATGTTTGAAACAACAACGTAAAAAAAGTCCGAAAATTTTGGTAGGAGTGTAATTTGTCCAAAAAAAGGATGGGAGCATAATTTTGTCCAAAAAATACCGAAAAATATAAAAATCTGTCTTTTTCTATAAAAAGGGGCAAAAGTGTCCATGACCTAAAAGAAATATCCATGATAATTACTCTCTCTGACTGTAGTGGGCTTTTGTCTTTGGCCCATCCAGGTTCCAAGGTCGATGTTTGTATAAACAAGGCCCCAGAATGTGCACATAACTTGTAAGAGCCCACAGTTTGAACCAAGTGTTTCAATGAATTTAGTTTTAACCCAACAAACAAGGTTTCATAATAAATAAAAATTTATCCGAAAATCTTGTACTTTAAGGTAGGGTATCAATTCGGATTGAGTCCGGTTCATGAGTGAGAATCAACCAATCTGGACCCGACTTGTTTAATCATTGTCAGAATATTGAACCCGAACCCGACTTATTTATTTAACAGGTAATCACGACTCGATACGCATATAATAAAATTATTTTTATTTTTCTTTAATAATCTCAACTAAATAAATTTAATTTTTTTATAAATCAATCGATATAACACACTATTCAATCAATAAAAAATATCACAATTCACAACATTAAAAAAAACATAATTACATAAATAACATAACATACTTATTATATTTTGAGGGCAACATAGAAAATAATAACAACATAGATAATTAAGGAGGTTTTAGAATTTAAGTTTTAAGAACATATTTTGTTTTTTGTTTTTCTTATAATTAATTATTTAAAAATCCACAAATGGGTTAGACGGGCTAAATGGGTCATAACAGATTGACCCGAGCGCAACCTGTTTAATTGGCGGGTTATTTCGAACCCATAAAACTTGGACCCATACCCATTAATTTTGTGTTGCATTCGTATTGGATTTGCGTGTTGGGTTTGAAATTAACACCCCTACTTTAAGGAAGCTTATCCCGTGTTTAAAATATCTTTAAAAGAAAATAGAATTTGTTACACATAAAAGTCCACCAAATTCTGTTTTTTCCTTTCTTTTGTTTAAACCAAGCTCAATCAATACTCATTTATATACGTTGGGACAAATTTGACTTTTCCTAAATTATTATTTTACGTAGTTTATTCAATTATAAATTATATAATTAATTTTTTGGAATTTTTAATTATTATTGGGTCATATGTATAATTATCCAGCCCATGTGGCCCACGTTATCACATTAAGCCCCATACGGCCTATCAACTAAGATATAAAATGTCACTCCTTGTTTACTTTTAAGTATTCTCAATTTTATTGCTTTCAATTGTGATGGGAATTGGGGGAGATGGTGAAGACCCAGATCCATCTCGTGCCTATAATGGGACGGGACGATCCGTTTTGCTCTATTTTAAATTAAATTTAAAAAAATAAAAAAATTATAATATCATTACAAAATATTATTTGCAAAAGTTGTTATTATCAATTTATAAAATATTAGATATAATATAAGAATAGATAAAATTATATTATAATATATCTTATATATACAAAATATATTAAAATATATTTTTAAAATAAAAATATATTTTTAAAATAAAAATATATTTTAAAAATAAAATATATACGCGCGGGGTGGAAGTGATACCCAGACGTGTCCCACCCCGCCGCGGGTCACGGGACGGGTACCCATGGGTTGTGTCAAAATTATAGATGTTAAACGGGCTGACCCCTAGCCCTATAGGGCCAGCCCTAATGGGCTTCGGGCTAAATGAGCCACTATTAAACGGGCTAGCATATTGCGAACCTAACCCTAATCCTAGCGGACTTGGGCTAAATGGACCACTACCGGCTATAAGTCAAAAAAATAAAAAAATTATATATTTAAATCTAAAATTTTAAACTTGAACATATATAACATTTAAGTTTAACATGTTAAGTTAAAGTATTCATTATAAAAAAATCTTGCATACTTTATAATTATATTGCATTAACAGAATTATAAAATTTAATTTTAAAATAAAACTATAATAATAAAATATATCATTATATAATATATACCCATATAAAATGAAAAAAATAATACTTTTTGAAAAAAAATATTCATATGACTATAAGTCCTAGTTTTAAGAATTATATATTTAAATATATTAAAGATGAGGAGATGTGAGCTTGAAAAAACATATTTAGTAATAGGTATTATGTAATAAAATAGATTTATAATATAATTGGCGGGCTAGCGGGCTGCCCGGCTAACCTACGTGCTGGCCCTAACGGGCCTCGGGCTAAATGGTCCGGGCCAAAAATCCGGATTTACACGGACCAAAATAATTCGGCCCTAACCCTCTTTTTTTTTTCCGATTTAAATGGTCCGGGCCAACGGGCCGCGACCCATTTAACATCTCTAGTCAAAATTGGCATCCTTACAATTGTTGTCCTTGCTCTAGAATAATTCTCCTGCACATGCTGACTTGAGTGTCGGATGGGCCTCCCTGGGGTAACTTCAAGTAGAGCTGGCAAAATACAACCCGACCCATTTTCTAGGCCCGAAAGATCCTATTTGGTCCGACCCGATTGGCCAATGGGCTCGGGTTAGCCCGACCCAATATTTTTGTGTACAGAATGTACACTTGGGCTAGGTTGGGCCAATCATTTTCGCTATTCGACCAAAATCGACACGGCTCAACCCAAATTTTTGCAAAACCAATGGGCTCAGGACGGGCCAGCCCGACCCCACATATTGCCATCTCTAACTCAAGGGCCCGTCTAACGCTTATTATGTTGCCGATAAGTTCTCATCCAAAGAATTAAAATTTGGAGAGAAAATTGGACCTAGTAATCAGATACTTTGACTTGTAGTTATATATGCTTTTTAGCAACATATATATAAAAGTAATTATATGTATATATATTGTTTTTCAAGTTTTAAACATTTATGTTATAAAGCACGTCACTTAGTTAGACCAAGTTTTTTAAGGGTGACAATCCATGATATGACACGATAACCTGATGTGAGCCCGATCCGAAATTATTGAGAGAAATCTGAAACCGAACATGAGAAACCTGAACACAAACACGAATCTGACACGATGTTACCAATTTGTCTAAAACGTACATATTTTATATTTTAATTAATTTTAGATGTATTTTAAGCATAACCGAAATCAACCCAAAACCAAATATGAACCCGATCTGATGTCCCGAATCGCCACCCTAAGTTTTTTCCATATCAAACAGTGGGAATAATATCACATCAACTCACTCACAAATAAATTAATAATATGACATAATATTCAGTATTAGATGTAAATACAGTTGACATAGCCACATAGGTAATAATTTATAAGTGTTTAACTTATGGGATAAAATGGGAAATACACATTTAAGAGACGTTAATATTTCCCCGACTATATTTAGAAAAATCTCTTAGATTATTATAAGTGACTGTATGTTGTTAAATGATATGGAACACTATTTTTGGAAACATGACATGTGAAGCAATATTATATAAATTTCTATTTTTTCCTCTGGGTCCTAATATTAACCTTTATTTGATCACTATGACAAGGAAGTGATGCACATAGGAGAAATAAAAGCACCTAATTCAGTTGGGTTTACTTATAAGCCATTTGATTTGTGATTGGATGAGGCCCTTTGATCATATCTTTCCTTTCTTGGTACCTCCAATTTGGAAACACATATGGAAAAGAAAGAATGAAAGAAGAAAAGAAAATTACACACGTTATCGACAAGATTTTTTCACGCAAATGTAAATTATACTTAGTAGTATGAGTTGCAAAATAAACCAAACTACTAGATATAGGTCTCAAGGAGTATCTGTTAAAAGGGTGTTTGGCTGAGCTTATAAACTCTTCAAAATATTTTATAAGATGTTTGAGAGCTTATAAACTGTTTAAATTTGTTTGATAATTTTTTTAGAAAAAGATCTTATATGCTCTCAAAATAAGATATCAGGATCTTATAAGTTGTTTTTAAAAAAGTAGGGAACGCCAACTTTTTTTCAAAATAAAATCTTCTTTCAACAACCTCCTTTAATTTTGACTATTTTAATTACAAAATTGTCATTACTAACATCTTAAAAGCTATAACATCTTATTTTATCCAAACACTTCAACAACTTATTCTTAAAATAAGATCTAATATCTTATAAGCTCTAAAAACAAATTATATGTATGAGCTTATAAGATCTTTTAAATAAGCTTAGCCAAATACCTGCAAGTTTAGAAGGGAGTTGGATAGATTTAACCAATTTTTCGATTTTAAATCAAATCGGAGTTTTTACAAGAAAAACAAAGTCTTTTGGGAGGCAGTTGGTCAAACCTCAACAGGAGAGTTAACCACTCAATGATTTTCAAGAGAGTTGTTGATAGATTAATTAACCTAGTTGAGTAAAGTTAGCTTTTATAAAATCGGCGTTCTTGGTTTTTAATAGCGGAAGTCTTAACACCCTTTTTAATATAGGTTTTCAACACTTGTTTTAATCTTGATTATTATCGATTGAATGAACAAATATATCAATAAGTAATAAATATGCAGAAAAGTAAATTCTTTGAAAGTAAATAACACAAATATTTTATAGTGGTTCGAGGATGGGGTAATTCATCTTACTCCACTCTTCTCCAACTCTTGGAGGAATATACTAATACAACTTGGTTTTGTTAGAGTACAAATGCGGTCAGTAAGTTTTGATCACGAGCTAGCTTCTCACCTCGGACTTAGCTCTTCGTAAAGCGGTTTGTCTCGCTATTTCAACTCTCCAAACCCTTCGGACTTGATCACGTAGCCCTTGATGGATTCAAATCAAATTCAACTTGAACCTTATCGCACTTCTTTTACTTCGTGGATATGCGGACCATTGTTCTTTTTCAAACATGTTTCCTCTTCAACTTTTGAAGTTGGTTTCCTCCTTCACCGAGTTGTGTGGTTAGAATCACTTCAATGTTAGGCACGAGGATACTCCTCGATAGCGCCGCAATCGAACCGAACCGAGCCGAGGATTTTTGAGTGTTTGAGTTTGACTCGTTTGTTATCGAGTCGAACTCGAGCCTGGAATTTATCGACATATTGATGGCTCACGAATTTTTCGAGCTTAATCGAGCCTATACTGAGCTTAGTAAAAATAATTATAAATTAAATTATTCTTCAATTTATTACAAAAATAAAATTAAATATATCTAAAACGTAATTATTTACTAAAACTTATAAATTTATTCAAACAAATAAGTTTGTTGAAATATTTTTATATTATCATAAGTAAAAATATGAAAAATTAAAATAAAAGTCAAATTATTAGTTTAATTTATACGAGCTTACTATCGAGCCTATTCACGAGCTTACTAACGAGCATGTTCACGAGCTAACGAACCGAATATCTCTAAGTTTGAGTTTGGTTCGCTTATTTTAACGAGCCTCATTAAACAAACTCGAACGAGCTTTTATCGAATCGAGCTCCGAATAACTTACGAGCGGCTTGGTTCATTTGCAGCCCTACTTCTCGACTTTAGTGCAATGGGCCCTTTCTGAGTTGACTTGATTTCAACAACAATTTTACCCCCAACTTTAGTCTTCTCCTGAATTCATGGACGACTCTGCTGTGAATCTACTAAAAGACACAAATCTGTTTGACTTGACTTAACATTTTTCCTTAGCACTCAGGTTGCGACACAATCGAATCTTCTCTTGCACTTCTTTAGTCATCTTTCGCATCTTCAACTTGGTTGTTTGAAAACTCAAATTTCATCTTTTAACTATTACAAAGTTGAAATATATACGTAAAATCGGGTGTCAACTTTCTAATCTAAATTTTCTATGCATCATCAAAATCTATACAAACAAATTTCCTAACACTATGTATTCAATCCGAGATCGATCATTAAAAGTTCGTTTGAGCTTGGTTCGTTAACATAATGAACCAAGTTTGAACACATTTCTTCATTTGATAAGATATAAAGCTTTTACCGGAGCTCGAGCTCGATTAGTAAAAAAAGAATAAAATGTGTGTTAAAATATCAAGCTACTCGAGCTTGATTCGTGTTCAACTTGACTAAAGCTCGTTAAGCTCGATTCGATTTATAATTAAACCAAGCTCAAATATAATTTTTTGAAGTTCGATTAAAATTCAAACAAACTCGAAAGATCTATGTTAGGCCCGACTCGGCTCACATGAATATTTTTTTTTGTGTGTAAAAGATCGGGTGTATGTTATACTTAGTGGCAATATACTTTACTAGTAATTCCACTTGTGCATTGCACGCGTATCAATATTTTAACATTATTAATTTGTAAGAAAACTATTTATTAACAATGAGTTGGTATTTATTACTTTATTTTAACAATAATATTCATATAAAGTAAATAAAAATAATTATTTGTATATCAAATTTATAGTTTTAATTATCAACTTAAATGTCAAATTCAGCTCGTTTATATTTATCTCTCAATATATGAATATTTATATATTGGTATTATATTTGTCACTCTCTTTCTCACACACACTTTACCTCTATACAAAAAAATCTATATGAGACATATTTTCATATTGAACTTGCACTGATGAAAAAAATAATACTTGACATTATTAATAAATAAAAATCTTCACAACATTGTATTAATAAATCTATCAACTCTCCATAAATAATATCAATGAAGAAATGTAGTTTACAAATTACGAAAAAACTTCCTTATATACAACATTTGTAGTTTTGTTGCTACATTTATTCTCATCATCACAAATTAGGATTTTTAAACCCTTACGATTAGTCACCCTGGATACATCAACGTACAATTGACCATGGCTGAATATTGGCTTTTTTCAAAAGAAGTCCAACATGAGAGAGAGAGAGAGAGAGAGAGAGAGAGAGAGAGAGAGAGAGAGAGAGAGAGAGAGAGAGAGAGAATGTCCTTGACTTTTGTTGATAGTCATCACATATAAAACAATCAAAGAAAATTTTCTTCGTTGGAACTTGAAAGGCAACCCTCGGGGATGTAGTCCACCGCTATTCAAGGAATTAATACCTTTTGACCTCATTGTTTCCTATCAAAATCTTTTTGCCTCCAAAACGTGATCACCAAGCTTTGTAACAACCAACTTAGTGCCGTTGCATAAAACCAAGTGAATGGTCTATATTCCTCAACAACATCACCAAGGAGTAAAAACCTTCAACTTTAATTCATGATTCGACTCCAACATCTAATTGTGTTCAAAAATTCGTGCATGCACATCCCGCAATAGGTCAACATTTGAATTTGATCAGCACGCACCGGCCGTGAGCTCAAATATATCTTACATTCCCTTCATTCAATGAAGTCATATATTCATTTACTGAAATCGACCACATCAAGTGTTGGTGCAAGGATGGCACGACCTCCAAATAAACGGAGCATTCATTACCTTACCAAACTATGGATATGTGCTTTCTACAATTGTCGCAATAGAGTCCCCATCACATTTCAATAATATATCATCGAATTTCAATATCAATAATACCATCATTCTAACCTAACCGATCCATCTCCTACGCTCGCGATCCATTCTCAAAACTTCTTCAATTCAAGATACTCGAGAATCGAATTTAGATTTTGTAGCCTCATGTTCTTGGTTAACCTCAAAACCGTGCAATACCTCCATAAACGTGAAGAATTGATAGTCGCACGATCTATGTCTTGTCCGGTGCCTTTTGGAACCACATGTAAGATTTAAGCGAAAATCCCCACCGAAAGCACCACTTTTTTACCTCCAAAGGGTTGATCCGAGCTATTTGGATTGTTGTATTTCATTATATCTTTTAGTGATGTATCCAAAGCTTCAAAACAATGTTTATGCATCATGGGGCTTTGTCCCAAATTATCACCGTACGCATTATTAGTTCCTTCAAGCGGACTACATGAGATATTTTGCATGTTGATTCTTCAAAGAAGAATGAAAAGAGGTTTAAACCTCGAATGACCAGATTCTTCGTTTGGCGAGGGTAAGAGCGGCTATCCGCTAGACGCTACATTCGGAACAATTCCACCCTGAGACCTTATGGCAGCAGAAAGTATTCGCCACACAAAAGTTTTTCCATGCCTCCATATCCATATACGGAAGAATATATCACCACTTATTCAATCAACTGATTCCATAACTTTATCATAAACATGTTCTTTCAACTCAAACTTTCAATCGTTTTATGTGTTCTTCGCTCAATGCTTGATCGTATTGCATTTCATCGTATATACGGTTTGTTTCACCTTGATCGTGAGCATCGACAATACCCTTGTACATTTCACTCCCATGCTTGTTTCTCGATGTGTTCGATATACAATATTGATGACTCAACCATCATGTATCCATCTACAATAAATTGTTGTGTTAGACTTCAACGAGAATAATTTGATGGAAAACCGAATGTCTCTTTCATGCAACTCGGTATGCAAAGAACTCCTTTGCTAACCCTATTTCTACCTCCATTAGCGGGTGTTCTAGTTTCGAGAAAAGGTATATCTTCCATATAACCATCTTCACCATAAGGAAATAACAATGGATATTGTAAACCAAGATACGAAGGTGCAATTCGTTGATACGTTTCAACTTCCCAAACTCGTGTCTCTACTATAATATCTCACACCCGTTGGTCGATCAAAATCACCAACAATTTAAGGCAAACCGAAGCCAAATTATACCTCCTCGCATACCCGCCTCTTCTACCAATAAGTTGTAATCTCACGTCTAAAATACCTTCATCGACAATTTTTTCTGGCCATTCTAAATGATCTTACCAAAATATTGTATTCATCGAAGATGGTTTTGAGTTCAACTACGATTTGACCGTAAATCGAAAACTCATCATTGTTCCCGCATGAGAAATTCATTACAATTTGTTATTGTTGCATGAAAACGCAATACAATATACCAAGCTCAGGGATTAAATGATATCTTATGTTTGATATAATTTTAGAGAAAGATCAAAAAGTAAATACATATCTAACCGAATTCATTCGATTTTGACTTCATTCTCGGTGTCATAAATATAAAGTTGAGCAAATTTCGGCGTAGCACCTTCTTCCCTCGGCAGCAGGCTTCCAATCAAATGATAGTTCTGACCGTAATTGAAAATTGGAGGAGAATTTCCCGTGTTCATGATGGAATCGATTTTTTTCTCCCATGAGGTGAAACAAAACATGTTGTTGTATGACCCGATATTTTCGAAAAATGTTTACTTGTATAACTTATACCAAATATTAAATCATACAAGATGCTTGTGGGGGTTTCTTCATTGAGGCCAATGGATTTTCCGTATGTGTACAACATCCGAGTATTTTGGCTTCATGGTATTAACATGGGAATTCAATCTCGTCATACCAAAAAGTGCGAGAACAATATTCACATTTGAATGATGGATCTCCCAAGTCCCAATAACCTATGATGCAAAAATTGAATATTGTATAAGATTTTCATTGAAATGGGTAAATATGATTACTATGTAAATATTATAAGTTATTAAATAATATAAAAAAATCATTATAAAAAAATATAACAATTGTTCACATAATATATATTCAAATACAATAATTAACACTCACCTATTTTAAGATAATAATTATATATATTATTTATGGTTTTGTAGTTACCATCATTATGAACATTATATGTTGCGCTTGTCCTTTTTCTCGGATGGTGTTTATTGTAGTATACCGCATTCCAAATTTGTAAAGTTGATGCTACAATCCTTGCTTGTGTACATGGATAAAATGTAGACGCGTTCTTTTCATTTAAACTCGACAAAAAACTTGGAACCGTATTCCTTGGTACGAAAACTTCAATGTGTAAGAAATATAGATGAAAAATATGAACTTCAAAATTAATTTAAACAATTACGGATAATTTTAAGGTTTTGCTCTATGAAAATTACCATTTGAAATATCACGGAAAGACGATCTTGAAAATGGATAAAAGTTATAGTGCTCAATTCAAATTTTTTACTATTTATAAGTTTCTGGACTTTTTAGTGCGCGTCTGTAGATGTGGATCCCGAGAATCCATATTTTCTCGCACACATACAAAGTACCAATTATTTTGTGAGACATAGAAAATAGTCTATGACTATTATATGAATATTGTAAGAATGAATACATATAAAAGTGTAATACGGTAAAATAATTCCTAATGTTGAAAGTGAAAAGAATTGAAATTTTAATGAATGATATCGTCAAATGTTTATAATGAATAAACATATTGTCCACTGGAATTCCTTACAATTGTGCATAATTAAAATCATGTCAATAAAGTCATATTTATAATTATTGAAATTTTAAAATATATGTCAACTAATTATTATAATAAAAACTAAGAGAGTAAAACATTTTAAAAAAAATTCTAAGAAGCATAGGTGTGAAAAATGAAAATGATGAAATTTTAGGGGTAATTAAATAATTATCTCCGGTTATCTTCAATAACAACCATGGCCGCTTCTCCGACAACTTTTTTGTTGAGCATTTCATCTCTATCTCATCAGCCTCACCATCAACTGGTTTGCGCCTCTCACCACCGTGATTTCGGATCGAATATCTCCGCCATCCACTCCTCTCTCACGGCGTGGTGGACCAACTTGCATAGATCCACGCCGTTGATTCCCGACGGGGAGGATCCTCCCTGGTCGAAGCTCGAGAAGCAGGCAGTCGTAGCTCCAGACGTTTGATTTTAGTTAAATTGGTAATATTTTAGATTTATCCTTTATCAATATGTCCTTATTTTAAATTTTGATTCCTTTACCTATAAAGAGTTTATAACTTTTTCTAACAAATACATGCAACTCATTTTGATAAACAAATTATATTAAATAACAAGAATAACTATATAAATTTATGAACTTTCAAATGATATTACAATAGAAATCGCATTACCATTGCTCTCTATGTTTGTTCTCTGTCGTTTATTTCCAATAATTATAGACCGTGAGTTTTGACATTTTGATCAACAATGCGGATTACTAATCAATCAAAAGAGATTGTAAAACCCGATGCAAGTTTTATAGATTAAAGAAATGATTATGCTTTGAGCGATTAAGAGAAAAAACAATTAGTACTTATAACTTGATCAATTGAATTCAATAAAAAAGTCAACTCAATTGAAACATAAAATTCAATGGTAAAATATACATAAAATATTATCATAAATATCCTTGTTGAATATAATTGCTCCATTTTAACTTTCCGTATTGAGTAATAAGGAAAGTTTGAATTGACTCTAATTTACATACCATTTACAATATTTTCCTAATCTAAAATATCACCGAATATAAGAATTAAGAAAAGCGGATATTTTTATATTTCTAATCCAAATTTATACAATATATGGAATGTAAAATAAAAAAAATATAAGTGTATATAAAAAATAATACAATATAAGGAATAAAAATAATATCAAGTCATATAAGTAAAAACAATAATTACGTAAAAATACAAATGAATGTAACAAAAATATGTTAGCATGAGAAATAATACAAAAACAAACAAATCATACAAAAAAATGTTGGTAAAAATTTCGGTGAAGGTTTCGTTTTTAGAAGAAAATGGTTGGGATTGTGTTTAAGCAAGATCGAGTCCTCAGATTTAATACGCTTCGCAAGACGAAAACACCCCGTATACTAGTGCTTACTGCCCCTAAAACTTGCCTCTAAGATACAACGACTTATAATTCTCGGTTTAGCAAAGACTTGCAAAACCGTAATAAAACTAACGAAGTGTTTTTACGACTTTCAAGCTTTTCAAGGATGAAGATGAACAATATGCAAAATACAAGGCTTGTTTTATGTTATCCGATTATTTTCGTGTCCATATTCATCTCATAGGCTTCAATAATATAAAAAATGAAGTGCCCGCATTTTAAAATCGCGGCGTCCGTAGGCTAAAAGCACATTTTCGCTGAATAGACGCACTGCGCGCAGGGGAGCACCGCTACCGCCGCGGCGGTGGTGCTCCAACGTCGAGATGATGGCACACGCCCCAGCACGCAGACGGCCGCAGGCCGGCTCGAACCTTTCTGGCAGGCAAGACGACCCGACCGCACGGGCCGTGCTCCCCCCCGTCGCGGGCCGAACCTTTTCCCAGTTGAACTCCTGATTTAATTAATTACAAAAATTAATTAAATCCATTTAATTTAATTAATTACAAAATTAATTAATTAATTATTTTAAAGGTTTTTGGTCCAAAAACATAAGGGCCTTGAAGCCCAAGCCCGTGCCTGCACCCAAACCCACTAAAGATATAGGTCCTCACCCCTTTAAAAACTTGGGTGCCCCAGACCCCAAACCCATATGTCCAATCTCGATATATAAAAAGTGTTTGATACATGTTTTTATGTTAATTTTGATGATTTTATTTTGTCACAAAACAATGTTTTTAAAGGTTGTCCAAATACTCCTAAATGATTTAAAATGGTTTTAATATTTTCCTGAGTATTTCCTCAAGTTTATTTTTGATAATAATGGACAACACTTTTAATGATTTTATGTCAACGGGCTTTTTCTCCTAAACAAGATTTCTAAATGTTGTCTAAATACTTCCGATTGGTTTAAAATATTTTTACTAAATTTTGAGTATTTCTCGAGTTTTATTTCCGAAAAAAAATCGACAACATTTCTCGCCTCATCGGTCGACCGGCCGCCCCATATAGGCAACCCGTAGCACCAAGATGATTTTTGAAACAAAAATGAGACGAAAGGAAAATCGGGCGGGGTCGGTCGGCCGCTCGGCCCGACCCGTCGGGCCGACCGGTCCGCCAGGGTCGACCGGCACTGCAAGTTCGTGGCTCTAAACAAACTTCAAACCTCGCATTTTCGAGTTAGGGGGCCCAGGTTGAAACGCGGGTCGACCGGTCGCAGCCTTATGTCGGCCGGCCGCGCCTGTAATTTCCAAAGTGTTCTTCAATTCTTCTTTATGCGACCGTCGCCTCTATGCTTTGACAACAAAATTCTAACCGTGCAACATAACTTTTCCTTAAATTATGGAATTGATTTCTAACAGCTATAATCTTGATTTTAATTGCAATTTTTTGTAGAAATCAGTTCCAAGAGTGAGCTATCAAGATCAATCATCTCCTATAAATAGAAAGATTTGAAGCACAACTACAAGAGAGAAAACTACAACACAACAAGATACACTCAAGAATACACTTGTTCTTACATTATGCCTTTTATTTCTTGTTGTAATTTGCCTAGCTATTCACTTTCACATCCTCGAGGTCTGTGCTTTTCTTGATTACTTGCACTCTATTGTATTATCAATTATCGAGTTGTAATCTTGAATTTGGTAATCATTCAACACAAGATATCCTTGTGAGTGTTCTTGTGGTAGAACACACTTTGGGTGATCTAGGTGTTAGGTGTGAGAAGATTGTGGTAATCTTCTTTGAGGTGTTGAAGAATTGGTATTCTTCAAGGTTGAAGATTGTGGTAATCTTCACAAGTCCGTTGGAGATTGTGGTAATCTTGAAGAAGAGATTGTGGTAATCTTAAAGGTGGTGTTGAAGAAGAGTGTGGTGCTCTTCAAGGTGTTGTTGTAAGTTGGTGTTGTATTAATTTGTGGTAAATTAATAATTTTTTTTTCTTTTGAAATCCATCCCTGGATATCTTTGGGGTGGTAGAGGATTAGGCCCTAGGTGGGTTGAACCTCTTTAAATCGACGTGTGTTGTTTACATTCCGCACCTTTATTATTGTGTTTGAGCATTTGGTTCGAAAAAGAGGGCGAAATCGAAAAGATGGAGATAATCTATTCACCCCGCCTCTAGATTACATCGTAGCCGCTGACTTACATAAAAGTGTGCAACTTTGCCTCCTTTTTCCTATGTGGGATGGAGCATCTCTCCTCCCCCACATTTTCCATTTTCCATACCATTTATTTGTATTAAGTGGCTAACTTTCAGCATTAATTTCTCAATCACCCGAAATCGGTTTGAGAAATTCCAAATGCTATTCTCATCTACTCTCTTAGACTCTTAGTAGAATTTTTATAAATAATTTAATTCCATTTTTCACAAATGGAAACCACTTAATTAATTGGTCAAAATCGGAATCAACACCCCATTTATCAAAGACCAATTCCAACAATCCCCCACATGAATGAAATTAATGCATGCGTGTATGCCGATTAAGCTTGAAAGTCTCGTGAATCGTTATTACATTAGATAGGTAGCTTATGACTTTGAACCTTCCTTAGTAAAATAAGCGGATTTACTAGCCGCTTAGTGACGCGAGCGATGTTCAACTACCCAACCGTTTGTGTAAACCAAGACAACAAATCTTTACACAATAACAACTCTAACACTTGTTGTTCTCACGCTTGTGTCCATTTAGGACCTGGACCATATCTTAGGTTCATAAGTGTTTCTTTTAGTCGGCCATTACTTCTCAACATATAGGTGATCTCCTATTGAAAAGTATCTGCAATACTCCACCTTCGATAGAATCATTAAAAGTCTTAACTTAACCTACTTACCACATTCAACGGGTTTTACATTCACTTGGATGTATCGAGAATGAGCTAACACATTTTCAAGTGTTCAATGAACATTCATAACTTAGTTGTCCCATTGAACCAGGTCTTGGGATCTCGATTCACAAGGTTGAGTTACCGCTACTGAACATTCTTAAGTTGTGGATTTTAAACCTGACTCCACTAACAGTTTATACAACTCGGTCTCGATTTATGCCTTTGTAGCGGATCGCAAGGTTTCCTTTGACTTCACGTAGTCAGCGAAATAACCCC